>BSBK01006297.1:90000-527324 GCA_027943335.1 Chamaecyparis obtusa | reverse complement strand
TGGATGTATACAAATTCACATACTTAATGATGTAGCGATAAAATGTATCATTTAAAAGCAACAATGGAAGAGTTGTATTTGTATTTACTTGATATTATTGAGCAGTGGGTATGCCACTGAAAGGAGGTAATTTGAACAGATATAAGACTCATCTTGTATAAAAAGTGGGGATGCCCATGAGGAATATGTAATAATAAAATCTTGACTATGGTTGAGTCATGGGTATGCCCACATAAAACTGTATAAGTACAGGACCTCAGGTCCCGGGCTAGCTAGAGGTTTTCTCCACCCTGCACTTTCCTACCAGCGCCCCCAGTGATCGAGGTCACATGTATTAAAAATTTTAATATAATAATAAAATTTTACAAGGGCTTTGGCCTTTTACCGATAAAAAATAAATAAAAATGAAAGATAAATACAAAGTCTTCTTTCTTCAAAAGTGGAACAATACGCAAGCACAAATCCATAAGCTCTGTAACTGTGAAAGGTACCTCGATAAAAGATTTACCACCCAACCATGTGGATACCAAAAGGCCCACTCCCCCATGCTAGGAGATAAACACCAAGGTCCACAAGGAAGTGATATCTAGGCCGAACCTAGGGTTGGAGTAACCTTTCCCAAATAACAACTGAAAAGAAAATCAAAATACAAACCCTTTCCCAAAAGGTTCTAAGGCCAGGTGGAAACTCTAAGTGACAAGTTAGGTTTCCTACCCTTACCAAAACATCATAAACATGTACACTAAAATTTGGATAAATTCTTGGAGGGTTTGGTGTGTGGAAGAGAGAGGGAAATAAAGTTTTCTTTGAATACAAATAAAAAACTCTACAACTATCTTGTTCTCTGTCATGAGGGTATAGCCAACCCCTTTGTATTTAAAGAAAAAATCCATTCTAATGAAATGAGATTTTAAATAGATTGATATAATATTGGTTTCTATTATTAACCATTTCCATACAAGTTTTATTTGTTTTTATGAGGCTTTGAACAGAGGAAGTCATCATTTACATTAATTGTCCCTGTTATTGATTTAGTGCAATCAATCAATTGTTTTGAGAATTTAATGAGAACATAGGATCTTCAATTTCTTTGGTTATTATGGATTATGGGAGAAGCATATTACTATATAATTATGTGTCCATTAAGTGTTTGAATGCAGGGATATACAAGAGATTGAAAGTAGAGATCTCTGATTGATGAAGAATACAGTATCAGAAAAAATGACCCTTAGTGCGGGAGCCATAACTTTCAAACAAACTGTTGGATCTTTATGACCTTTGGATATGTTTGAAAAATCTAATTAAACCCCATCCTCACTAGAGAGATTGAGGATTTTTGATCTGAATAAAAATTTATACACATCTAAGTACAAGTCTATCTAGAGGGTAGAAATCTGTCATGTTAGGACAGTCATAGGTAAGATGTTTGCTTAAATAAATTTGATCTTGTGTTGATGAATTTTATTATTATTGAAAGTAATAGGATAGTTTTTAGTTCTCTAGGTTTGTGTACATTCAATTAATGATACTATCTTTTTCCCAGAGAGTAGGCAAAGAGTAGTGACATAATTCACAATCTAAATCATAGTCCTATATTTTCCAGCAAGTAAATAAACAATATAGCTTCATAGAAAATATGATAACACATAGAAGAAATAATAATCATTTGTACAATAATATATTTACTATATATCTATCCTTTCTCCTAAGCCCTTTCACATAGGAAAAAATAGACATAATACAATAGAATAATACATTCTTCATATTGCCTGTATACAGAAAGCAATCACAAATACAGAACAAAATAAATCACACAAATCAAATAAGGAGGAGCATCTTTCAGGATATCTCCTACCTAGCTTCCAGTGGAGAAAATCATTGATGAAGCCTGAATCAACTCTCTTCAATCCTTTTCCAGCACTTCTCCAAATTCCTCCTGGATGCAGGCACCAACCTTCTACTAGAAACTCACAATCAAAATATCCTTTCTCAAATAATATATTTTCCTCTCCCAAAATACTATAATCCTCCTAAATACCATATCCTCTCAAATCAATAATCCAATTTCCTAAGTCTAATTTCCAGCCAACCCTCCCCATCTTTCAAATATCTCTCCTATAAATAGGTTGAAGGATTGGTTGCACGAGAAAATCAACCGATGCAACCATTCCAACCAAAAAGGTAGTTTATAGTTTAGGATTTAATTAATTTCATTAAAGCCATTCACGGGAAGGGAATAGCTAATTTAATATTATTAATAATAAAATATAATATGAGAGCCTCATAAATATTAATAAACTAATGTTATTTCCTTTATTTAAGGAAAAGGAAATAATTTATTACTATTATACTTATCACCATATTTACTAAAGCTATGATAAAAGGTTTACCATATAATAATTAATCCTTTAAGTAAATAATTTATTTATTATTATTATTTAAAATAAAATTACTTTCACACAATAATATTTATTAAATATATATATGTAACCATAGGCATACGTATGCACCCATATGCTTATGTGTACATATATTGTTATAATATTATTAAAATAGTATTATTATTAATGTCATGAATATCTTATTATTATGGTATTATAAAATATTATTATCCAATTAAATAATAAATCATATTCCATATAAATTAAAATATATATATACATACATGTATACATAAATTAAAATATGTATAACATACATACATACATACATACATACATACATACATACATACATACATAGATATATATATATATATATATATATATATATATATATATTATATATATATATATATATATATATATATATATATATATATATATATATATAATATATATATATATATATATATATATATATATATATATATATATATATATATATATATATATATATATATATATCTGTGTGTGTGTGTGTGTGTGTGTATGGTGATCAGTAACACAAGATGTTCTAACAAGATTAGCAAAATCAATCACAACATCTTATACTCGCATGAAATAATAGCTCATATAAATTGTCTACTAGCAATGATCAGCATATCATTAAGAACAATTAAAGCTACCATATCCTAACTTTAGTCTCCTAAAATGCAAGAGACAAGAACAAGCAACAAGATAACCATAATCCAACAAACTGATATACACAATGATACATCAACAACACAAGGGATTGACTCAGGAACTCCTTGCCTAAGGTCAAAAGGGTCAGAGGTTGAGTTCCTTCTCATGGAACCTTGGTCATATCTCCATAACAACAACAATGATTGAGGATTTGAGGGATCGCTCAGACCTGTGAGACCAGGTGGAGACAATACCCTGTACCTACTGTCCTCCATCACCAAGAAGACACACCTATGCAAATATATATATATATATATATATATATATATATATATATATATATATATTTATATATATATATATATATATATATATATATATATATATATAGATATATATATATATATAGACATATGAAGATAGATGACTAGGATCGATACATCATGTGGACCCCAGCTAAGTTAGTAACTATGACTTCATCCTGAGTCATGAACACACATTAAACATCTTATACACATGAAAACATAAGACATCATAGATAATAATGGTTAGATTCAAATCCTTGGGTTATCTTTATAAATCACGTAAATATAGATGTTTTCAGACTTCATAAACATATAAATGATAACAATAAATAAGTGTATCTAAGAATTTGATAAGTGTATCATCCTCTAAATAAGAAAAACTATAAACATATAGTTCTAACCATCATAATGAAAGTGTCCAAATAAAAGTCCAAGTATAATCATTGGAGAGGCTATTACACTTATGCAATAAGATTTTAGTATATGAAGCATGGACATGTTATCAACATGATATCATGGACACAGAGGTTAATTTTTAGTACAGATAGTTATGTAGAAGCTTGTGTCAGCAATGTTCCTGACAAAGTTACAAGCAGTGTCCTGTCAGTGATTGTCCGTATAGTTATCATGGAGCATTGGGTGTTTGGATATGTGATGGAGACATGTTAGTGATGTTACATTCATGGACACAAAGTTTGATGTGTAGTAGAAGTAAAGTTAAGCAGTCGCTATTCACCAGTTGCAGTTTCCTATGTTTATCTAGAAGAGCCGACATAGATTATATTGGTACAGGAGTTGCACCTATCATTTCGGCATGCATGCTTGGATTAGTGATTGGAGAAGAGTTAATAATGTTTGGTTAAGAGTGTGTGATGTAATTCATCTTGAGGAGAAAGTATCAGTTAATTTGGTAGAGTCGACAATGTGTAGCATGCGTCTACACTTATTGATTTGGGTAGGTCCTAGTTTGTGTTGCGTGCTTAGTAGAGCTGACTAAGATATTGTTGGAGAGTTTTATTTTTTCTTTAATATGATTTCAAGGTGGTTCTAATAGGTCAAATTGATTATATCATTTAGAGGAAAGATATTTCTAGGAAGTCATTTGTGATTGCTAAAGTATGGTTCATAGTTGAATGTAAAGAGCAGAGTAGAGAGTGTGAAGTGTTGAGCCATCAATAGAAAGTCTATGTGAACAAGTAAAGAGTATATGCTATTCATTAGAACTGATCTAGACAAAAGGTCTATGCACAGTTCACCAAGATAGATATAGTGTGTATCTATTATTTAGAAGGTTGTAGCCTTCACCCCTTTGAGCAGTGTGGTCTTGGACAGTGTGTCCTCACCCCTAAGAGGGTTAATTGTAAAAGACTCCTAACAGGGTTTGACCCTTGTCCAGGTCACTATACTAAATACATTGTAAAGATCAACTCCTAATAGGGTTGTAAGGTCTCCTAACAGGGATCATAATACGCTAGTTCAGATTATTAGTGGGTGTCAATTCACATCGAGGTTTTTACCTATTTGGGTTTCCCCATAACCAAAATATTGGTGTTGTGTTCAAGTGTTCTTTCATTTTTTTTATGCTTAATGTTTAGGTATACTTAATCAGATAAAGAATTGAAACTTGTAGATAACGGATTCACCCCCCCCCCCTCTCAGTTATCTCTTGGGACTATTCCTAAAAATTGGTATCAGAGTCAAGTACCTTGGAGAGAAAGTTTAAAAACTTGAAGTTGATCAGATGGCATTCTTTAGAAAAGATAGTCCTAAGTTTTATGGAGAGAACTATCCTGATTGGAAGAACAAAATGGTGACACATTTCCAGTGCATTGCTTTTGAAGTTTTTGAAGTGGCTATCAAAGAAGTTAAGATCCCCTCTCTAGAAGATCTTACAAAGGATGATTCTACTAGAAAGAAAAAGGATTTTTTTCATCATAATGCAATAGCCAAAGAAGCCCTTATCAATGCCTTATCTGATAGTGCTTTTTCAAAAATAAAGAAAGTAGACACAACCTACAAGATATGGAAGAACCTAGAAGACATGTTTGAAGGAGATACACAAGCAAAGAATGTGTGTAGAAAGACATGGAAGAAAAGATACAATGCATTAGAGATGCTACCTGAAGAAGACATTAGAGCTTACAACCAAAGGATTAATGAAGCAGTTGCTGGAATCAGGAACAATGGTGGAACGATCTTAGAGGAAGAAATTATGGATAAGTTGATAAATACTCTTACAGTAGAGTATGAAAACAAGATCAACATCCTTGATGAGACCATGTAGCTTACAACAAATTTCAAGAGAGAGACCTTGATCAGAAAAATTTCAGCTTTTGAGATTTCAAGATTGAAGACAGAACCTAAAAGTGAGACAACCTTCAAAGCATCAGTCCATGGTAAGAAATCTGTAGACACTTCTGGCAATTTTGATGATGATGATGAAGAGAAAGAACTAGATGATTTCATTTCTATGATTGGTAAAAGAGAAAAGAAAGGAAAAGGAAAATATGAAGGTCAATTACTATTCAAATGCTTTTAATGTAATAAGATTGGTCACTTTGCATCTAAGTGTCCTACAAGAGTTAAGAAGTTCAAGAATAACTACAAGCCTAAGTATACAAAGGAATGTTACTATGCTGGAGATGGAGTATCAGATGATGATTCAGTTGAAGATGAAATTGGATTCATTTCTATTATGGAGAAGATGCATGATGAGATGGATTGTGAAGATGACAAAAAGGAACAACAGCTAGCATTGATTTCACAAGTAGACATAAGGATAGATTGGATTATAGATAGCGGTTGTTCACATCACATGATAGGTGATAAAGATAGATTTGTTCATCTAGAAAAATACAAAGGTGGCATGGTTAGATTTGGAGATATCACTCCTAAACCTATCATTGGTAGAGGAGCTATCACATTGGATGGAAAGAACAACACTGATGATGTTCTCTATGTAGATGGTTTGCAACATAACCTTCTTAGTGTTGGGCAGTTGCTTGAAAAGGGTTATCAATTGGAGTTCAAAGACAACAAGTGCATCATCAACAACAAGGATGTTGTTATGATTGCATCAGGTTCAAAGACTAAAGGTAATGTTTTTCACCTTAATTCAGAGGCAAGTTGTTTTGTTGCTAAAGTTGATGATAGCTGGCTATGGCATAAAAGACTATGTCATATCAATTTTGATAACATAGTAAAGATAAGCAATGTGAACGTAGTAAGAGATCTACCTAGCATAGCAAACCCAGTTGATACTATTTGCAGGGAATTTGTGATGGAAAATCAATTGAGGTCTGGCGCGGACAAGACACCTTATGAGCTATGGTTTGGTAATGTTCTCATAGTGAAATACTTCAAAACCTTTGGAAGAAAGTGCTACATCAAGAGGGATGAAGCAATAGGCAAGTTTGATGCAAGAAGCGATGAAGGTATTTTCCTTGGTTACTCTACTAAAAGAAAAGCTTATAGATGTTTTAATTTAAGATTGAAGAAGATCATTGAAAGTGCTCATGTTAAGATTGATGAAAATTTTATGGTTCAAGAAAGATATCATTATTATGCACCTATGATTGAAGAAGAACCCATTCCTTCCACTAGTGAGATAGTTGTTGAAGAGATGTTTGATAGTATTGATGTATTGGTCAATGACCTGAAACAAGTGAAGAAGAAACTCAAAAGGTAGATGAGATAGTATCACCTAAAGTTCTAAAGTTTACATCTAGATATCACTCTAAGGATGACATCATTGGCTTGATCAGAGCGGAAAAGTCACTACAAGATAATAAAAAAAAAAAGAGGTCAGCAAGCAATGAGGCAGTATGTTTACTATCTCAAATTGAACCTTTAAGTGTTGAAGATGCATGTAATGATTCAGATTGGCATGATGCTATGAAAGAAGAACTAGATCAGATTATTAAGAATGATACTTGGGAACTGGTTTCAAGACCTAGTGATAAGAATGTGATCAAAACAAAGTGGATATTCAGAAACAAGATGAATGATGATGGTACAATAGTAAGGAATAAAGCAAGGTTAGTATGTAAGGGATATGCACAAAGAGAAGGTATTGATTATTCAGACACATTTGCACCTGTGAGCAGATTAGAAGCTATTAAATTATTTCTAGCCTATGCAATAGTCAAAAACAAAATCTATCAGATGGATGTTAAGTCAGCATTCTTGAATGGAGAGTTAAAGGAAGAAGTATACATTGATCATCCAAAAGGATTCACCCTATCAGGCATACTTGATATGGTATGCAGATTGAAGAAGGCCCTCTATGGACTTAAGAAAGCTCCTAGAGTATGGTATGAGAGACTTGATGGATATCTAACAAAAAATGGATTCAAGAATGGAGCAACAGATTGTAATCTATTCATAAGAGAGACATCTGAAGTTTTAATACATGTAGCTATATTTGTTAATGAGATTATCTTTGGGGGTAATGAGAAACTTAGTGCAAAATTTGCTAAGAACATGCAAAGTGAGTTTGAGATGAGCATGATTGGACCTATCAAATACTTTTTGGGATTAAATGTGCAGCAGACAAAGAAAGGTATTTTCATTAATCAGTCTAAGTATGTGAAAGAGATATTGAAAAAATTCAAGATGGATGATTGCAAGCCAGTGGGTACACCTATGATAACAGAATGCAAGCTTACAAAAGAAGATGATTCTCTAATAGTAGATACAACATTGTACAAGTCTATGATTGGTAAACTCATATGTCTTACTCAAACAAGACCAGACATTTCCAATGTAGTTGGTATTGTTAGAATATTTTTAGCATAGCCTAAAAAAAGTCACCTCATGGTAGTAAAGAGAATATTAAGATATTTGTAAGGCACTATAGATTATGGTCTATGGTATCCTAACTCAAATAATGTTGAGCTTCATATATATATAGATGTAGATAGGGCAGGATGCGTTGATGATAGAAAGAGTAAATCAAGTGGAGCGGTGCTTCTTGGTGACTGACTTGTCACTTGGACAAGCAAGAAGAAGAATTGTATTTCTTAGTCAATAGAAAAAGTAGAATATGTTGCAATAGCCTTGAATTGTTCTACACTTGTTTGGATCAAGCAGATGATAAAGGACTTTTGAATTTAGATTGATTATCCTATTTTTATTCATTGTGATAAGACTAGCACTATCAATATGTCAAAGAATCCTATGATGCATGCAAAGACAAAACACATAGAGATTAAGTATCACTTCCTAAGAGATAAAGTGGCAAAGAAAGAATTCAAATTGGATTATGTGAGAACAAAGGAACAACTAGCACATATATTCACAAAGCCTTTTCCAAAGGATACTTTTGAGTATCTCAGGGAGAAGCTGAGAGTAATTCCCTTTCCTGATTCTGCTTAGAGAAAGAATAAAAAGTATCAGTCCTCAGGGACTGATGGATGGTTGACTAATATACTTCAAGAGTAGTACCAATGCTTAAAATTTTGGCACCCTTTGCCATTGATGTCAAAGGGGGAGTAATATAAAGTCATAAAAAAAAATAGTAAAGGGGGATTACATACAAAATTAAAATGGAATAATATGTAGCAGCAAGGGGGAGTAGTATTCAGTCATAAAATAGTTCAGTCGAGGAAATGGAGAATGTTATAAAAGAATTGTTCATTTGGATTGGTGGTGTTTTTCATTCCATATGTTAACATCAATGCCAAAGGGGGAGTGTTGGTTCCTCAAACTGGACTTTATGCTTTCAAAGCAACCAATACAACTATAGGGTTTTAGGATGGGTTAGATCCAAATATAAAATTCTAAGATGATTGGACCAATTGTAGGGACAAGACTGCCCTTTGCACTTTTGGCTCTGTAAAACAAAGGAGGGTACTCCTAATCCAGTAATCAAATAGCCTTACTTCAACAATAACAAACTGGATTCAATAAAAATAGATAAATGATAAGAAAATACTAAATAATGACCATTCATTCATTGATTCTCCATTATCATAAGGTGGAGTAATGCTTTGAAAGTCACTGTACTAAGAGAATTTTGAAAGGTTTATATCAAATATTAGAAATTCACATAGAACCTTTTAAGCACTAATCTCTGTAAAAACAACTCTACTGCTAGCCAGTGCCTTATCCATTGGGCAACACCTTCACTACAAGTTTGTTATAGATGAACAAATATATTGAAATTTAATAGCCCTACCCTTTGAAAATGCTATCACCCTGTGATGGATTTTATCACAGGAATCCTATATTCATACTAGTTACTCATATCCTTATGTAACACTTAAAGAATTTATGCCATGTTTAAAGCTTATTTAATCTGATCCCAAATCAGAGCTGAAGAACATAAACATACACACAAAGAATATCTATGTAATGAATTTCAATGATTCATAACTCAAAGAGACATATGTTGGTACTCACAAATTTGGAAAAAATTTGGAGTGACCAATTCAAAATTTTCTCTAAGGAAAGGTGACTAGCCCTGAAAACTTTTTCGAAGTTGCCTACTTGAAGTGCAAGTAAAATGTGACCCCATGATTTTCATGACATACCAATTCGGGAACATGTGAAAAAATTATTATGAAGTAACTGGAATGGGTTACAACCTTTAGTTATCAGTTTTGATGAGTTGTGGAGATAGTTGTTTAAAGGTGTTCACCTTAAATCTGCATTCTGCATATTGCCTGATTGTAGCAGATGGACTACTTTGCATGCTTGTATCTTTGACTTGGTATTTTTTTATGATATAAGGATGGGTCTGAGATGTGGTAGGAATGAGAGAGAATCTCTATTTCCATTTGTAGATTCCTGTGAGTTAATATGACAGGTTTGCCAGAGCAATTTTGCTTGCAATTTATGTAGTTTTCCAAAATGTGAAGGTGCACAATTCTAAATGCCCTACTTTGAAGCCTTGCAACTTGCACTCGGTTAGGTGGAATGAATAATTGAATGTTCCCCCATATTATAATCATAGCAAAGTGCTACTCTGAAAATTTTCAGGCCATGATGAATCCATTTGGGTAATTTGCCAATTTGATTCTGTTTGCAGTTTCTAACATTTTAATGAGGATCAGTTGCACAGTTTAGTCAGAGGCCCTGTTTGTGATGTTGTATCTTGAATAGCATGATTGATCATAACATGCAGGTTGTTGCATCATGCTTTAGGCATGAGAGAAAATTTTCATACCAATTTTCAGCCTCCCATGTGCCCGTTTGACCTATTTGCCAAATCTATTTCATTTGCAGATTATCAAGTTTTACTGTTCTAATACCCCAAAAATGGGCTATAAGTTCGTTAATCTTCTATATCAACAATTCGAATGAAATCAACATAGAAGTCCTAACCTAAGGCACATCTAAACATCATCGAATCCTAATTGATTATCTTAAATTCTGCATCGGGGAATATTCCTAGCAATATTGCTAATTATCTTAATTATCTTTAATTTAATGATTATTTGGCAATAAATCACATTTATCCTAAGTTTGATTAATTGAATATTTTCATATTTAATTAATTAGATTTAATATCTTTCCATTTAATTGTGTAATTAAATTTAATTCTATCTATTATTAATTGTATTATTTAATTTTGACAATAAATTTAATATCTTATGAATAATTGATTAAATTCTTATTTAATTAATTAAAGCAAGTTGTCATTATTTAATAATATAGTTTTTAATAAAAGTTTGATTAAATAATTGATTAACCCATAAATCAATTATTTATTTTCAAAAATCAGTTAAGTTGAGCATAAATCACCTTATTTATTTATTAATTCATAATTATCCATGTGCACAATCAAAGAGCAGTTAAACTCCAAATTAGAAAATCAATGCAAGTTATTGACTTTTTGGAACTCAACATCATTTTTGAGCTTTAAAGTTGATCTAAACTTCTAATTTGAGTTAAAAAGTTGTTTTTGCATGATTTGCATGTTTTTGTGAATTAAATTATCTTTATTATCAGATAACTCAAAAATCAAGTTGAGTTAATCTAGGTGATTTATGGCTTTCTTCCATGCACCTCGAAAGCCCTGGATTTCTATAAATTAAGGCTTCAGCTCATCCCAAATCATCTCGCAAATTGCAAACTTACTCTACAGGAATCATAGCATATCAGATTTGGAGAATTTGCACAATTGGAGCTTGAAAGATAAATTTGAGGATTCGAAGCTTTGTGAGATCAATTTAAAATTCATGTTAGGAATAAGGTGTCTCAACCTTGGATAATTCCTATTCTTATTATTTGTTTTGTAAAATGTATTTCTTGCAAATAATGTTGATGTGTCAGCATCTTGAATTGTGTGTAAGGAGATCATGGCTAAAATGGTTATGACGGATTCCTATGACATGTAAGAGCTATGTCAAGAAGATTAAATGATAGGTGAAGACATGTGGCAACTAATAAATTTGAGTACTGTACACTCTTCCCCAATCGTGGAGTTCCTATTTTCTCGGAGAATGGTAAAACCCTAATACAGTTATCTTTGGGAGTAGCCCTAAAAAGTGAAGCGCATGATATAAGCTTTTTTAGGGTTGTGAAGAGATATGATGCGAGTGTATTGTTGGAACATTTTATGCTACCATGATTTGTCTTCAAGCATTTAGAAATCTTCTGAAAGAACTTGCATTGCAAGTGTATTGTAAGCTGTAATAGTTTTGATCAATACATTGTGCAGGTTTTGGAGTGCTAGGGTTTTTACCGAAAGGTTTCCCCAGGGTATATCATTGTGTCATTCTCTATTTTTTTGTATGTATGGTATGTGTTTGCAATATCTTTGTTAAAGTAGTTAACGAATTTGAAATTGTAAGGATTTAAAAGAATTTGCACAATACTCTCCTATAGAGATTAGCGTAGGAAGCTGTTTCCGCACCTGAGTTTCCTTATAATTCATAGCTTTCATATTATTGTTAGAATTTTCATTCTCATATCATATAATTTCTAGATTAGCATTGCATATCAATTTCCATATTAGCATAGATTCATATCAATTTTTCATATCATTGCATAGAAAATATAAAAAATATAGATTAATTGCATTCATATTTCATATCAGTTTTGCATTCAAATCCTTCATTTAGGTGTCGTCTAGGTCACTGATCTTGATAACAATCTAAGAAAATCAATCTCACACCTACTAGAAGGCAGTAAATCACTTGGTTAAATTAGATTTCAATTTTGCACGATTTTGATTATAGCTAACCTCTAATGTTTTACTGAAGTGTTGTGTCTACAAATCAGGTACAATTTTCACACACACATTTTCTGGTGCCCACCGTGGGGCCCTGAAATGGGTTTCCCTTCATTTCTATCAATTTTCTATCTTTTGAGGCTAAGGGTTTCAAGGGTCCTGGTATACTCTGTAGGATGTATCAAAAATGTCCGTACACTGTGATTTTTATCAAAACTGTCTGTACACTATGATTTTTATCATTTTTTCCATACTTCCATACATCTCTGCATGAATTCTCACATGAGATTTCACTGTGTCGTGTGAGATTTCTTTTTGTGTCGCACGAAATTTCACTAGTATCATCATTTTGTGTGCGAAAAATCACTTTCTCGTGTGAGACTGTACTTCCTCACGCAGGACCCATCCTGACTCGTGCAAGATTTCATCCTTTGTTGTGCAAAATAGTGTTTCCTCACATGGGATGCATCCTGCCTCATGCAAAATTTTGCTACAGAGACATAATTTGTAGATTTGTACTTTCAAATTATTGATTTCTAACGCTTACAGTTTGCTGTTGATTTGTCTTGATTTTGTACTTTCAAATGTGTGCTAAATTCTAGATTGCAGAGCGTTGGACCTAAGGTATTCTTCTCAAGCTGATAATATTTCAATTTGGATCCTAAAACAAATCTCTCATGTGTCTGGCTTGTGTGCATCTTTTCATGCTTTTGACCTATTTCTACACACTTGCATAATTGATACTAGGTTGTGACACCTTAGGTATTTATTGGCAGTCTTAGATTACTTGTGATTGATCTTGATTGCTATCTTGGGTTATTGGACTCGCTAATCCACTGGCCCCTCATTCCACCCCGTGGTTACAATCTCAGTGCCATAAAGGGGAGGGATCTACAGGAAAGAAGCGTTAAGTGTTCCACCAGGCAACCCTTTTGTGCTTTTCAGAACTCACTTATTTTCTAAGTTGGGGACTCATTTTCAGCTTGTGTGAGGTGTTAAGTGTTCCACCTTGTGGACTCATCTCATATTCTCTTTAAGCGTTAAGTGTTCCTCTTTCTTCTTTTTGGGTACTTTTGGTAGATTTGCTTTTGGAAACATACATCTGTGCTCACATAGTAATTAGGCCCTATGAACACTATTCATGATTCTTGAGAGATTGGATTTCCAGTGAAATCCTTCTTGATGATAGAATCCTTGTAGGTAGGGAGGATACTTAGTGCATCTCACATTCAACTTGGTTAGTGCATCTTCTCTTATTGATCGATACATTCTCTCCCAAGAGAGGTTGATAGATCATGTGGGGTAGACATCATGAGCTTTGGTGAATCAAAATTGGTTAGTGCATCTTTCCTTATTGATTGATACATTCTCTCTTTGAAGGGGTTGATAGATCACGTGGAGTTGATATCATAGACCTTGGTGAGATAAACTTTGTCTTAGCATGTCGGATTAATTTTATTGTTTTGTTTGGGTTAAAAGTGAAGAGGCATCAAAACCTTGGATCTGGAGCCAAGTCCCCTTGTGGTATACTATTGTGAGTCACCTTTAGAGAGGGTTAACCATAGTGGACACTCCCTTCACAGGGCGAACTGCGTTGACGGAACCTCAAGTGGTAATAGCCATTTTCACTGTGGTAGTGACAGCCACTATATAAATGTCCTTGTGGAAGAAATCTCCATGGGTATGGTTCATTGTTGGGTTGTCAGATCTCCCTAGCAGCTCCTAAAGATTAAGTTCTTGGACTATGTCAAAACCCTGGTGTACTAGATTGGAGTTCACCCCTTTGGATCATAAAATTTGCAGAGTCAAACCATTACTAAAAACCCTAGCGAGGCCAAATTTTCATTTTATAGGGTATATGTGCGTTATTGTAAAACATTTTTGGAACATACACAATTAGTGCTTCTGAGGATTAGAATGAATAAGTCACTTGATTGTTCATGCGCAAGGTTTCTTTTTCCCTTGTTCATTATTTTCAGACATACTTGAAATCACGTGCTTTTTGTTTTGCATGCTTGTTTATCTATCTGGTTATTGAAAATGGACAAATCTATTACAATCCTCAAATCTAGACATTAAAATTTGCAAACAATCTGAATCTGAAAACTCAAAATTTGCAAAATCTGACATAAAATTCTTTTTTGGAGTCAAAAGTCATCTTAGGAATTCAGAAAGTCATACAAGTTTCTATCAAGTGTCATTTCTTTACTACCCAACTGTCGTATGATAACCAACCCAGTGTCATACAAGTTTTGATGCTAGAAAATTTTAAGAGTCAAAATCTTTCTTGCAATTTTCGTGCGATTTTTTCAACTATTGTTTCATTGCCTACCCATTGTCATATGAGTCTGCAGAGTGTCATTTGGAAAAATTTAGAAAAAGTGTCAGAAAGTTGTTAGAATTTCCAGATACCTAGCTTTTTCAGCCTAGTTTCAGAATCTGTCATACAAGTCACTATGTCAAGAATAGAGCAGTAGCCATTGAGAATCAGTACACATGTCTCAAAGAATCAGTACACATGAGGAAGAAATTCTAATCACTGGTATGATGAAACAGATGCATGCTATGCAAGTTGAACTTAACAATCTTAAGAAAGAGAAGGAACCTAAAGAGTTCTCCATGGAAGCTCTATGCCCTTTTCCATTTGATAAAGACTTGTACATGTCACCATGCCTCCAGATAGAATTTGAGAAACATGATAACCCTTATGATACATCTTCCATGGAGAGTGACACATCCAGCTTTGGAGACTATGATGACTATGATGATAGACAATATAATGATACCTATGACACCTTTGTTCCTAAGAGTCCTCCTCATCGTGTGTTCCTGCTTATTGGAAATGGGATGTCACATTGGATAGATCATGATGGTGATCCATATGATTCTAATTTTGAAAGAGATTTTGATGGCTTTTGTGGACAATACCTTGATTATGATCCATCTACCACTGCTGAGGACTATAAAATGCATCGTGCTAGCTTGAAGCATCAATATTATAAGAATCCTTCTCCTAAGGACTCTCCTGCTAAAAATAAAGATTATCTTCTCAAGCAAGATCATGTTAATGTTGAACCTTTATTTGGTGATGGTTCCCTTCCATCCCCTACTTCCTCCAATACCCATACATTTCCTAAAGCTTCTGAGTCTTTCAAATCTTTCACAGAACCTTCATCCAACACAAGCCCTGATACTTTTCATACGGTTCCCTATAGTTATCCTCCAGGGCTACCTCTTCAAGAAATTCAAGCTAACCTTCACTTGGCTGCTAATACTTTCAATAATGCTAAACCTAAAAAGCCTAAGCCTTCATACGCTACAATGCCTACTTCAGCTGGTCCTTCACCATCTCTTCCAAAGTCATCCATACAATCCCAACATGCTTCCTTGTCCTTAGAAGTGGCTCCATGTCAAGAGGACTCTAAAAATGATGAAGAAAAGAACATAAAGAAAGATCAAGATCAAGAACCCTCCATTTCATCCACTCCTTTTCTTGATGTCTCTTATCCACTTCATGGTTCTTTTGATCTTGCACACCCTTTTTCATGCATTCCACCATGTCTTAAGTCTTCTCCTAAGCAAGATCAAGCTACTACTTACACTATTGAGCTTATTGACAATCAAAATAACCTTACCACACTTATGCTTTCCAAAGATGATACTTCCATTAAGGTTGGTAAAAATGGTGTTGTTAATTCCAATGTTAAGCCTATTGAAAATCAAGAGAAAAATTATGAGCTTATGTTATCCAAAGATCCTTGTCAAGATCAAAGTCTTCCATCTTCTTATTCTACCACTCCATGTTCACTTCCACTTTCTACTCTTCCTAAGTCTTTGCAAGCTTTGAACAATCCTATCAAAGAAGGTGCTCATATTCAAGATGTACATGATTCTATTGAAAATTCTAATGCTCACTCTAAAGATACTGATATCCTTGGTTGTCATATAGATGTTGATGAACTTATTGATTATCCTTTTATGTCTTCCACTTCCATCCTTGGACCTCCTCCACCACTACTAAGGGCTTCACATCTACCTTCCATCTTGGGTCCTTATGTCCCTTCACTTTCCCCTCCTAACTCTCCTAATTCACCATCCATCTTGGGTCCTTACATCCCTCCATCTCCCATCTTTCCTCAAGATCAACATAGATGCATACCCTTGAATCCTTTTCATCCACCCACCCATCTAAACCAGTCATATCCTCCTTCTTCTTCCACAAGTCCCAAGTCTTTTGGAAGTAACTTGAATGTTCAATACAAGAAAAAGAAGCAATACAAGAATCCATCGAAAAAAGAAGATCACCATGTCTCCTCTAATAGACATGGAAGCATAAAGTCAAAAGAGATATCTAAGAAGAAAACTACAAGACAAGTATGGGTTCCAAAATCCATCATTGAAGATATTCTCTCTAGATCATCAAAAGGAAATAAAAAGCCTACAACTATATGGATTCCAAAGTCTCTCTTGAAAGAGTCTGGTGTTGAACAAAAATTGAAGTTGACATTCAAGCTTCCAAAGGCTTCCACTTCATCTCCCTCCAAAAATATTCTTCCATTCGACGTGCCTAAACCACAACCTCTACTATCCATTCACCATATTCCTTCACGTATTCCTTCATTCACATTTCCTCCATCCTCTCACCACCCTTCAAGGTGTGTGTTGATGTTGATCTTGCCTTCCTTTCCATCTACCCTTTCACAATCATTCCATTCATTATCCTTCTACCTTCTATCCTTTTTCCTCATTTGCCTCTTCCTCCTATCTTCCAGCCTCACTCGCTTTACATAAAACCCTATCCTCCATTTTTCTCTTCCATATTCCTTTCCCTATCAGCATCTTTGAGTGTATCATTTTTAATCCTTGGCATATCATGGTTTATCCTTTCAAGGAGCATTATCTAAAAAGCTTGCCTTCTTCCAAAAAAAATTTTAAAAAAATAAATAAAAATTGAAAATGTGCCTTGGTGAAAACCTGGAAACAAGTGCCTTGGTAGCAAAAGTAAAGAGAAATAAATTTGTCCAATGGTGAAAACCACTCCCTTGTGGTGCCTTGGATAAGTACCATGATGAAAACCTAGCAATCAGGCATCATGTGTAGTTCTTCTACATATTTCATCCATTCCATCTTCTCTCTTTGATCTTGACAAGGTTGACCTATACACAAACATTTGGCTATCTTGCAAGCTATCTTATGATGATCCTGCTTTCATTCCCTTCTTGTTTAGCCTTCATGTCCATTTTCCTCCATTCATTCTAGCCTTTTGCCATCCTTTTCCCCTTTGGTCTTGATCTAATAAAAAAAAAGAGTAGAACATAGTGCTATGAAGCCTCTTGACATGTCTACTCCTTTGGATTGCATCCTTTCCTGCTCTGGCATTACACTTTTGTGATTTATCCTATGCTAGCCTTTCATTGCTTGTCCCAATGCACTTTAGTTTATGGGTCTGAAGCGGTACTGCCTATTGAGGTTGAAATCCCATCACTAAGAATCAGAATGCATGGTCTAGTAACTGATGATGACTACAGAGTGTCTAGGTTACAAGAACTGGAACTACTAGATGAGCGCAGACAAGTAGCGTATGATCATCTCAAAGTATATCAAAAGAGAATGTCTAGAGGCTACAACAAGAAAGTCAGACATAGAGAATTTCAGGTTGGCGATCTAGTCTTGAGAGAAAATCCTAAAAATCAATCCCATCAAGAATGCAAGGGGAAGTTTGAACCCAATTGGCTGGGTCCCTTTGTCATCACTGCTACTTTTGGCTCTGGTGCCTATCAACTCTCAATGACTGAAGGAGAACAGCTCTGAGAACCAATCAATGTTCTCCATCTGAAGAAATTCTACGCCTAAGGCATTCAGTCTATGGTAAAATGTCCTAAAATTTTTTTATAAAAATCAGAAAAAGTCCTGAAAAAATGAACATCTTGGTGAAAACCTAGCAATAGGTGCCTTGATGATTCACAAAAAAATCAAAAAATATCAAAAGTACAAAAAAATTGAAAAAAAAAAAGTATAAAAAAATGAAAAAAGAGAAAAAGTGCCTTGGTGAAAACCTGGAAACAAGCGCCTTGGTAGCAAAAATAGAATCTCTGCCAAGATGGTGAAAACCTAGCAAACGGGTGCCACTTGTTTCAAAATGCTCCATCTATCAGCGCAATCTTGGTCTTTCCTAGCTTTTAGTCTTGCTTTAGTTTGTACATATCTCCTGGTTTGTTTTTGCATTTCTAGTTTTCAATAAGTCAGTTTGTCCACCAATCTGCTCAAGTGTCTGTATCCTATCAATGTTCAAACTTGGGGGAAATCAATGTCATATCCTATGGTCTCCAGTCTATCTTAGACATGTCATATCTAGTCAGAGTCCTTTGAAGTTATATCTGAGTCAGTCAGTCAGTCTCCTCTCTAGAAAGGATTTTGCATCTACAACGTAATCAAACATCAAACGGAAAACAATCTGTTCTTTTCATGCTTTTATCTCCTTGTATGCTTACTGATTCGCATTGAGATTTTTGCATATTGTGTCCCTTTGAGCTCTTCGATGATGTCCTTTATAGGATTTAGAGAGTGATTACTAGGGGCATAATCTTTTCTTTGTCTTCTTCTTGTATGTGAAAATCTAACATCTTTGGAAATTCTAGATTGAAATGGTGTCCGACTGTAAGAGCCTCTACCTCGAATTGGATGGTCATGCGTACCTCGACCATTAATACCCAAAAAATTCAAGGAAGTTTGATCTCACTATTGTCTTTTTGAGTGAGTTCTTTCTTTACTGTGAAATGCAATCTTACCTAAGGATGTGAACGATAAAGGGTCACTACGAGTAATTCACATTGGATTTAGAATAATCTCTTGGCTGTTTGATGTGTTTGTCAATGCAAGGCATATTCAGGTCATCATGACGTTTATGTTTTGATGCTTATACAAATTGCTATATCAAAATGGACATGATATTCAGGTCATCCTGGCATTTATGCCTTGGTGCTTATATCTAATCTGACATTCCAAAAACAAAATCAATATTCATATATCCATGGTTGTTGACCAATGGGTGTTGTATTGATTCTTGCGCATACAAATCGATATTCATATGTCTATGGTTTCATATCTAGTGGGCATTGTATTGATTTATCCGGTTACCTAAAAGTTCAATGATGATAACAAATCGACATATGACCAGTGTGTAGGTCCTAGGTATTAGGTTGCATTTCATTCTGCATTTCATTTTGCATGTTTGTATGATCTCACAATGGCTAAACAAACTTCAATGCTTAAACAATTCTCCACTCGCATCTTCAAATCTAATAAGAGCTGAATCTCACATGAAGGTTCCTCCAATGAAAGAGCAGGTAGAATCCTTTTTCGGGATCAAAATCAAAATCTGAGATCATTCATATTATTCACTGCTTGCATAATCAACCTTTGATCATCACAGAAATCCAGTATTCAACTTAACTGATTATCTTACATCAAACTATCAAAATTTCAACTTGGTTAACTTGGTTAACTATGGTCAACTCATGGTTTAACCTAGTCAAACTTGGTCTTTTGGGACCTTCCAACAATGTAGAATTCATTCTTGAATGTGTATAACCACTTTTCCAATCAATTAACATGCTTCTGAACTCTCAATGCTGACTTTTCTTGTCAGATTTCAATTTTAATCCTGAAGGGGGCATGGTATTGCACATCATTCAAAGTCTGTAATCAAATTTGAAATCATATCTTTATGGAAATCATATCTTCCTTAGTAATCAAGACAACAACCATGTCTAGTTGCTGAATCATCAAAAGTCCTCATCGCTTGGGGCAAATCTATCATCACTTGGGGCATATCAGATTCGTCGATCCATATCAATCTGGTATCCTCCTAATCTTGTAAACTATATCAATTTTTGCAACCATCGAATCATAGTGTTTTTTCCTTGGTTCTTCAGCAACTGAAGGATTCGGATGTGATACCTGCTAGTTCTGCTAAGCCAATCGAGTCTAGAACCGGTCACTCACTTCTTCGCAATCATAAGGTTCGGAATCAGGCATTTTGACACTTTTTTTTGCAATCCTTAGTTCATCACTACTACAGTGAACATTATCTTTGGTCATTTAGGACCAATTATCTTCATATCAAATCTTTCAATCAACTTCTATTTCATATCAATTATCAATTTCAAATCAGTTTCATATCTTTATCAAACACAGACTATCTTTGAACCACTGCGCTTCACACAGTAATTCAAAGAGGGGCAAAATGTAATACCCCAAAAATGGGCTATAAGTTCATTAATCTTCTATATCAACAATTCGAACGAAATCGACATAGAAGTCCTAACCTAAGGCACATCTAAACATCATTGAATCCTAATTGATTATCTTAAATTCTGCATCGGGGAATATTCCTAGCAATATTCTTAATTATCTTAATTATCTTTAATTTAATGATTATTTGGCAATAAATCATATTTATCCTAAGTTTGATTAATTGAATATTTTCATATTTAATTAATTAGATTTAATATCTTGCCACTTAATAATGTAATTAAATTTAATTCTATCTATTATTAATTGTATTATTTAATTTTGACAATAAATTTAATATCTTATGAATAATTGATTAAATTCTTATTTAATTAATTAAAGAAAGTTGTCATTATTTAATAATATAGTTTTTAATAAAAGTTTGATTAAATAATTGATTAACCCATAAATCAATTATTTATTTTCAAAAATCAGTTAAGTTGAGCATAAATCGCCTTATTTATTTATTAATTCATAATTATCCATGTGCACAATCAAAGAGCAGTTAAACTCCAAATTAGAAAATCAATGCAAGTTATTGACTTTTTGGAACTCAACATCATTTTTGAGCTTTAAAGTTGATCTAAACTTCTAATTTGAGTTAAAAAGTTGTTTTTGCATGATTTGCATGTTTTTGTGAATTAAATTATCTTTATTATCAAATAACTCAAAAATCAAGTTGAGTTAATCTGAGTGATTTATGGCTTTCTTCCATGCACCTCCAAAGCCCTGGATTTCTATAAATTAAGGCTTCAGCTCATCCCAAATCATCTCACAAATTGCAAACTTACTCTACAGGAATCATAGCATATCAGATTTGGAGAATTTGCACAATTGGAGCTTGAAAGATAAATTTGAGGATTCGAAGCTTTGTGAGATCAATTTCAAATTCATAGCTTTCATATTATTGTTAGAATTTTCATTCTCATATCATATCATTTCTAGATTAGCATTGCATATCAATTTCCATATTAGCATAGATTCATATCAAGTTTTCATATCATTGCATAGAAAATATAAAAAATATAGATTAATTGCATTCATATTTCATATCAGTTTTGCATTCAAATCCTTCATTTAGGTGTCATCTAGGTCACTGATCTCGATAACAGTTTGAGAACATCAATCTCGCACCTACTAGAAGGCAATAAATCGCTTGGTTAAATTAGATTTCAATTTTGCATGATTTTGATTATAGCTAACCTCTAATGTTTTACTGAAGTGTTGTGTCTATAGATCAGGTACAATTTTCACACACACAACTGTGTGCATAGTTCAATTTTCTAAGTGGTGTACTCTGGGGTCTTACCATATGCACCCTATTTGAGGTCGAGAATAATTGAAGAATGATCCATATTGTAGACCTAGAAGAGTACTTGTTTGAAGAATTTTGAGTCTCTGCCAATCCATTTGACCACTTTCTGAAGCCAATTCCTAACCCAATTTATGCATATTTTATTGTTTTGAATCCCGAATATGTATAATGTGCTGACTTTGGCATTTGATTATAATCGGCCAGTTGATCTTTTGGGTGAGATGATTATGGATCTGTTACCCTGTGTAGGGGTGAATTAGTGCCCAGGTTGTTGGTTCATGAGAGTTTCATTTGGTGAGTTTTTGAGGTCAGTTCTGGAGGGAGTTTATTCATTTCGACCACCTTGATGAAGTTGAAAAATAAAAAAAAATTATATATTTGGCATTGTTCTAATCATTTCTAGTTGCTGGAAGTAGTCATCCAGATCACTTTTGAGGCCGGTTGTTTGAATTTGAAATTTTTTTAGGCCGGAGCCACATGGGGTATAGCTTGCCTCATCTTTTTTAAAGAGAACTTTGGTTTCTTCATCTCATTATGCTTTTAAGGAAACTGAATTAAGTGTACAAAGAAGCAATATTGTTCCTAGGCAGGACAATACACATAATATCAATGTTTGTGAAGATGGTCAACATGGTTTACTAGTAGATCAGCCTCTGATAGACATTACCTCAAGTAAAGACTCCCGTTAAAATTGATGCCAAGTGAGAGCTTTTATCGAATGGAAATTTATAAATCAATGATGTTTATTCTTCTATCTTAGCAAAGGACAATGAGTTGTTTTTACTATTTACATCAGGGTCAGGCTGATCTTGGAGATGTCTTCTATTATTAGTTGCCCATCTATTTCATATCATCTTGTTGGCTCGAAAGGATTCAGCAAGAATTGGCTAAACCCAATATTCTTGAAAGATTTATCAATGAAAGAGATAGAGTTTCAATCTCAAGGTTTCACTACATTCCAGCAAATAGGTTCTCAACACAAAGTTTGATTATTATTGAGAATGTGTAATTTGAAATGGGAAAGCAAGCAAAGGGGTTGTATAGGTATGATGATTTTGATATAGATGATCTAGAGGCTAGATTTCTATCCATGGTTATGAGCATATCCATGATCAAGATGATCGATTTAATGGGAAAGAAGAACCTATGCTAGGTCATCTATCATATGACCACTTTGATCATTTTTAGCATGAACAGAACATCAGATGTGGTGGAATTCAAAGGTGGGTTATGCTTGCCAAGAAAATTAATATGTTATGTGCACCGTTTGTAGCCAGCATAGCAATTTAGATGCCAGCGTAAGAAAAATAAAAGAAGACCTAGATGAGCTCCCATAAAGGTTGCAGGCTCCTTTTATGAAGGATGGAGAAGTTCCTCCAATACTCAAGTCTCATCCAGCAGAAAGTACCCTTACTGATTTTCTCATTCATAAATTTTCATCAACCTCAAAGTCTAGTTCTTTTAGTCCCAAAGTTGCAAATGAACTCTTCTCCCTTTATCGAGAATGGCAATAAATGGCAATGAAAAGAATCAGTGAAGGCTAGGAAAAATTGGAAAACAAAATAGAAAATTGCAGATGCATTAGCTACTAGGCTTCTGCAACGTTTCAACTACTCAGTCTCTGACATGAAGACTAGTGCCACGTGCTTTGAAGATTTCTGTTGCTACAAAGAGAATGTTTGTGTGAGGCTTGGCATTAGCTGTCATTCAACAAAATAGGGAAGTTGATAGTCAAGGCCATGATGGCATGAGCTGGGTGCACATTTTCAAGAGTCAGCATACCAAGTGAAAGGATGGTTTGTGTGAATCTATAAAGATGCTAGTGTAGGTAATGTCAAAGTCAGCACATGGATAAGATGGTAGCTGCGATTAGGGCTTTGATTGGACAAATCAAAGACTCTTTTGCCTCAATAAGAAAGTATTTACGGAAGAAATTTTACAAAGCCTTGAAGGGGAATGAATTGGGAGAAGAGGGAACCATTTTTAGCTAGTAGATGTCAGCGACAAGGAATAACTCACATGATGAATAAAAGTGGGGTGTTGAGCATACACCAATTTGATCGGTTAATGCTCATGCACCAACCATTAGTAAGGGGAGCTACTTGTGTGCAAGTGTAGGCATGTTTTTGAGAACAATGGCAGTGTGCTCATGCATGAGAAAAAGAATGATGCCGTTGAAATCTGGCATTGGATGCTAGGTTTTTATCCTTCAAGTACTTTTCATCACAGATCGAACCTTGAGTCTCAAGCCCACCCCAAATTTTCTTGACTATGTTCACCAAAGATATTACCATATTAAAAACATATTTTCCTTGGATATTCAACAACCTCTATCCAAATTTTGGTGTTCAGCATTGTTGATTGCATGATACAAGTTCAAGTACGACTTGGTGTTTATGTGAGTATTTCAGAGGTTTACAGTGGAGATTTGTGTAAGGTTTGAATGTGTGCATTAGAATAGGCCAGCATTTTGGAATGGATGCCAGTATTTGAGACAAATGGAGGTTGCAAGTCTTAATGGAGAAAGGTACGTAAGGTTTGTTTGAGATATATATATCCCACATCTTTCTTGTTAAAATTCATAAGATATTTATAACATACAACACCCAAGGCATCAGTAAAGCATAGAGGAAGGGCTATGTGGACTTCTCAAACTTGTGTGGGCCCAGCTGGCGGGCATGATGGGATATAATTTTGAAGGAAGATATTATCAAAGACAAAAAGATTATCCCACATTGGTCCCGCAACCAAGAATTAAGGTATTCAAAAGGCAAAGCATACAAACCTATGTTGTCTAAGTAGTTGGGCACCCATGAATGATGGCTTTCTTATGCACGTAGAAACTAAGGTGCCTGATCAGAGTGGAGTTGGCAATGAATTGGAAAGTGGGTCCCACATGAGGTAAGTTATATTTTAGTAAAGTATGCAACTTGTGCAAGTCGGCACCTTGAGATTTGTGTGACCATCCGACGATGGTCGCATGTTCGCAAGGGCCGAATATGGCCATTGTGATCATGCGACAAGGTGACATGTGGCATCCAAGTGGTGATAAGGTGGTTGACAAAGAAAATCAAATTGTGCCCTGTCGCACATATGGGACCTGCCCGATTAAAATCAATGTGCAAAGTTTTAAACAAATTCATAAAGTCCAAACTTTATGTTATTTTCAAAATTTTAATCTGTATGTTGGTGATGAAGCTGAAATTTGAAAATGATGTTTCGGATGAAATTTTTACTCAAATATGAAAGTATAATATACCATTGGAAATGCCATGAGACGACGGTTAGATTAGCACCATCAGAAATCAGTTTTGGGCAAGTGAGAAGGAGCAGTAAGTGATTTTGTCTCCGAGATAAGTTTTGGTGGGAAATAAAGTGGTTTGTAGATTGGATCTTTCTGAAAAGATACAGGTGTCATAATGGAAATATCTTTTAGGTTTTCTTTCCTGGAGGAATATATTCCAAGTTTCTGATTATTGTAATGGTTTCAAAATGCTAATCTCCACAAAGGGTTTGAAGTTGTGCTTAACTCCTGGAGTTTCAGTCATTTTCTTGGTCCCAAGTGCTCTGTGGGCTGGGTAGGGGATGTAATTTGATTGTTTTGTTCAGTCTCATAACATCAATTGATGACCTTGCTCTCAGTCTAGGGTACTGTAGATTTTATTAAGCATGTTTTTTGTAAAGAGCAGTATTGCTGGTTCAAGTTAAATTCAGAAAGTTGCACTGGAAAGCATTTTGTTTACATAATATTGATATGACATTTGAAATAAAATCCAAGGTTTATATCTCTCCTTGAGTATTTCTATTTCAGTTATGAATTGTTCCAATTCATTGCATGGATAATCTCTGTGTGTATGTTTATATTTCTCAGCTCTGATCCAGGATCAAATTAAATGAGCTTTGAATGTGACATAAATTCTCTAAAGTTTTACTTAAGGATACACTAGTAAGTAGTGTGAATCTAGGAGTCCTTCGATAAAATCCACCACAAGGTGATTATCATTTTCAAAGGATAAAGATCATTCAAAGTTTAATATATTTGTTTATGTATAACAATCTTGTAGTGGAGGTGTTACCTAATGGATAAGACACTGGTCAGCAGTGAGTCCCTTTTATAGAGATTAGTGTTTGATAGGGTTCTATTTTACTCCCCCATTTGATACAGATTTATCAAATGTCTATTTGTAAGTGTCCTACCTATGATAATGGAAAGAGCCTATGAGTATTAGGTTGATACTTAAATCTTCTTATCATTTATCTTTTATTTAAGGTCCAAAAGAGAAAGAGAATACCTTGGACTAGGTAAACCCACCTTGGTTTTGCAGAGCCAGAAGCAGAAGATGGCATACTAAGACCCTATAGTTGGTCCAATAATCTGAACTACAATTACTTAAGACTAACCATCTTCAAGGTCCTATTTTAGATTCATTGGTTGTCTGTTAGAACATAAACTCCCATTTTGCTAAACCAACAAAATGGTGACTCTGCTGTGGAGTAGCATCATAAATCTTACAAATGACACAGGTACAAGTTGAGCTAGACTCCTGGCCTTCTCATTTGTCATATCCAGTAAGTTGTATTGATTTTATTCTAGAGTATAGAAGGATATTGTTTTGTCTTTGAGGTAAAATCTTTCATATGAAAGTGTCTTGTTGAGGAAAGAATCGATGTTTACATTGCTGAAGCTTTGTGAGTGTTCCTTGCAAAACTTTATATTTTTCCCAATCTTATTTAGGTGGCGACTCTATCTTTGTACTAGTGCTATAGATTTTTTCTATCTATTTTGAAAGTGTATTTAGTGAAGAAAGGATACGAGACATCAAGTGGATCAACATCCCTACTTTTTAGTTTGTGGGTGAGTTTCAATTTTAAGATGAGCAAAAGGATCAAAGGCAGTCAGTGCTCCTCCAGTGTGAAAGTTAAAGTATGAGATGCAATATATTTTTTAGTTTATGCATGTTCCTTATTGGGTGAAGAAAGTCACCAAGAAAAGGATAAAACATATTTTTGTGCTTACTTCATTGCTGGGATTTTAGTTTCATTTCAATTTTGAGTATGTATGTTTCAAGAACTTTGTAACCACATCTTTGTGAGGAAATCATAAAATCATGTTCAAAAAAATGGATCCCATTGAAGATGTGAGTTGGTGTGATTTGAACGAGGAGTTCATATTTGAATCAAACTCAACGGTCTTGGAAGAAGTTCTTGATGAAGTTGAGGATTTGGAAACAAGGCTTGAGGAGAAGATCCTCATTTATATCAGAGATAAAATGAAATGGGATAGGGGAGAAACTCTTGTCTCATGTTGTAGAAGATTCATTCATTCAATCATAGACATTCCCCTTTCTCTCAGACCCAAGGAATCCTTGTGGCCTAAATTATTTTGTAGCATTTACATGCCCAAGTCAGTTGATTGGCCTGTGGATTCAAGATTGTTGGCTGCTGTAAAAATAAACAAGTTGCTGAAAGATGCTTGTGGTGTTAAGTCTGAAAACACATTTTGTTTTGAGTTTTATGATGCTGAAAATGAAGAAAACGAAAGTCAAGATGAAGGAGATGCATCATTAAGTGATAAGGCTCTTCATGATTTTGAAGATCATTTGTTTTCAATGCATGAAAAGATGAATATGTGTAACACTTGGATGGAAGACAATTTTGCCAATGAAGGGTACTTTCAGGACAGCACTAAGGGGGATGTAAATGAGTTCCATGAAAATGGTTATAATGCATCTGATGAAGATTGTGCTCTTGTTCAAGCTTTTCAAGTTTCAACTTCTAGTTATGAAAGAGATACATGTGATGAAAACATGTCTGTATGTTCAGATTTTGTTATTAATGAAGAAGTAACTAAATGTTCTCATGAGCAGTCATGTAATCCACAGGAAAGTATGATTGATGAAGATGAAGTTGTATTGAATAGTGATTAGATTTCAGAACTCTTGGCTATTGATTTTCAGCGGTATGCACCAGCAAGTACCTCTTCATTTTTGTTTGTAGAAGATATAAATTTTGATATTGATCTTCTTGAGTGTGAGAAGGTTGAAATGGTTGTTGTTGAGTGTAACCGCGCTATCCCTATTCTTGAATCAAGTTGTCCACTAAGAGATAGTATATGTGAGTCTAAAGATGAATGCACTGATGCCATTTATGATGAATATGAAGACTCATGTGTTGATCAGATTTCAGATTATAGTTTGCCTTGTGTGGAAGATTTGGAATCAAGTTATGATGGTGAGGGGGACGGTAAATCTGATTTTACTTCTTTAAGTGTGCAGCTCTCAAGTGAACTGTTATCTCTTAGTGATTCATTTTCAAAAGTCCATAGTACTGATGAATGTTTTCTTCAGTATGAAAGTGTCCAGTCTGAATTTTACCTGGACACATTTCATCATAGTATGCGGGCTATTGTTGAAAATGAAGTTTCATTCATGCAAACTAGTGATAAAAGTGTGCTTGCTGATTCCAGTTTTCATCTTGAATCGTTTTCCTTCTATTTTTAGTTTAGTGATGATTTGAAAGTCAATGACAAGCATTTTCAGTTTGATATTAGTGATCAGATGTTTAGTGCTGAAAGTGTTGACCGAGTTTGCAAGCTGATGAGAAAGGAACATAGATTGAATCAGGCGGATATGAGTGATATTTTCAACTTGCCTCTAGTTGATGGAAATAAAAATCGAGTATATGACAGAGGCAAGTTTTCAGTTTAGTTTTGATGGCCTGCGATCATGTGTCCAATTTGTACAGTTGCTTTCAGTTGTTTGCTTCAGTTTGTACAGTTGTTTCTGTTTGTTTCAAGCTTTCTTTCTTTAGTAGTTTGCTTTCGAAGTTGAGAGCCTGTGGAGCCCAAAGAGAAAATTGTAAGAGTGAAGAAGTGAAGGTTATGTTTTTGGGTGGTCTGCTTCACCAAAGATTCTGAATTCTCTACATGCCCACAAGGGTCACACATCCCCAGACAGAGCCACTGTTGGTATTCACAAATTTGGCACAAATTTGGAGTGACCAATTCAAAATTTTCTCTAAGGAAAGGTGACTACCCCTGAAAACTTTTTCGAAGTTGCCTACTTGAAGGGCAAGTAAAATGTGACCTGATGATTTTCATGACATACCAATTTGGGAACATGTGAAAAACTTATTATGAAGTAAATGGAATGGGTTACAACCTTCAATTATCAGTTTTGATGAGTTGTGGAGATAGTTGTTTAAAGGTGTTCACCTTAAATCTGCATTCTGCATATTGCCTGATTGTAGCAGATGGACTAATTTGCATGCTTGTATCTTTGACTTGATAGTTTTTTATGATATAAGGATGGGTCTGAGATGTGGTAGGCATGAGAGATAATCTCTGTTTCCATTTGTAGATTCCTATGAGTTCATATGACAGGTTTTCCAGAGCAATTTTGTTTGCAATTTATGTAGTTTTCCAAAATGTGAAGGTGCACAATTCTAAATGCCCTACTTTGAAGCCTTGCAACTTGCCCCCGATTGAGTGGAATGAATAATTGAATGTTCCCCCATATTCTAATCATAGAAAAGTACTACTATGAAAATTTTCAGGCCATGATGAATCCATTTGGGTAATTTGCCAATCTGATTCCGTTTGCAGTTTGTAACATTTTAATGAGGATCAGTTGCACAGTTTAGTGGGAGGCCCTGTTCGTGATGTTGTATCTTGAATAGCATGATTGGTCATAACATGTGGGTTGTTGCATCATGCTATAGGCATGAGAGAAAATTTTCACACCAATTTTCAGCCTCCCATGTGCCCGTTTGACCTATTTGCCAAATCTATTTCATTTGCAGATTATCAAGTTTTACTGTGTGCATAGTTTAGTTTTCTAAGTGGCGTACTTTGGGGTCTTACAATTTGTACCCAGTTTGAGGTCAAGAATAATTAAAGAATGATCCATATTGTAGACTTGGAAGAGTACTTGTCTAAAGATTTTGGGGTCTCTGCCAATCCATTTGACCACTTTCTGAAGCCAATTCCAAACCTAGTTTATGCATATTTTGTTGTTTTGAATCCCGAATATGTATAATGTACTGACTTTGGCGTTTGATTATAATCGGCCACTTGATCTTTTGGGTGAGATGATTATGGATCCGTGTACCCTGTATAGGGGTGAATCAGTGCCTAGGTTGTTGGTTCGTGAGAGTTTGATTTGGTGAGTTTCTGAGGTTAGTTCTGGAGGTAGTTTATTCATTTTGGCCACCTTGATGAAGTTGAAAAATAATTTTTTTTTATATATCCGGCATTGTTCTAATCATTTCTAGTTGCTGGAAGTAGTCATCCAGATCACTTTTGAGGCCGGTTGTTTGAATTTGAAATTTTTTTAGGCCGGACCCAACTGGGGTCCAGCTTGCCTCATCTTTTTTAAAGAGAACTTTGGCGTCTTCATCTCATTATGATTTTAAGGAAACTAAATTAAGTGTACAAAGAAGCAATATTGTTCCCAGGAAGGACAATACACATAATATCAATGTTTGTGAAGACGGTCAACATGTTTTATTGGTAGATTAGCCTCTGATAGACATTACCTCAAGTAAAGACTCCCATTAAAATTGATGCCGAGCGAGAGCTTTTATCGAATGTAAATTTATAAATCAATGATGTTTCTTCTTCTATCTTAGCAAAGGACAATGAGTTGTTTTTACTATTTACATTATGGCTAGGCTGATGTTGGAGATGTCTTCTGTTGTTAGTTGCCCATGTATTTAATATCATCTTGTTGGCTCGAAAGGATTAAGCAAGAATTGGCTAAACCAAATATTCTTGAAAGATTTATCAATGATAGAGATAGAGTTTCAATCTCAAGGTTTCACTACATTTCAACAAATAGGTTCTCAACACAAAGTTTGATTATTGTTGAGAATGTGTAATTTGACATGGGAAAGCAAGCAAAGGGGTTGGATAGGTATGATGATTTTGATATAGATGATCTAGAGGCTGGATTTCTATCCATGGTTATGAGCGTATCCATGATCAAGATGATCGATTTAATGGGCAAGAAGAACCTATGCTAGGTCATCTATCATATGACCACTTTGATCATTTTTAGCATGAACAAAACATCAGATGTGGTGGAATTAAAAGGTGGGTTATGCTTGCCAAGAAAATTAATATGTTATATGCACCGTTTGTAGCCAGCATAGCAATTCAGATGCCAGCATAAGCAAAATAAAAGAAGACCTAGGTGAGCCTCCATAAAGGTTGCAGGCTCCTTTTATGAAGGATGGAGAAGTTCCTCCAATACTCAAGTCTCCTCCAGTAGAAAGTACCCTTACTGATTTTCTCATTCATAAATCTTTGTCGACCTCAGAGTCTAGTTCTTTTAGTCCCAAAGTTGCAAATGAACTCTTCTCCCTTTATTGAGAATGGCAATAAATGGCAGTGAAAAGAATCAGTGAAGGCTAGAAAGAATTGGAAAACAAAATAGAAAATTGTAGATGCATTAGCTACTAGGCTTCTACAATGTTTCAACTACTCAGTCTCTGTCATGAAGACTAGTGCCACGTGCTTTGAAGATTTCTATTGCTACAAAGAGAATGTTTGTGTGAGGCTTGGTATTGGCTGTCATTCAACAAAATAGGGAAGCTGATAGTCAAGGCCACGATGGAATGAGTTGGGTGCACATTTTCAAGAGTCAGCATACCAAGTGAAAGGATGGTTTGCGTGAATATGTAAAGATGCTAGTGTAAGTAATGTCAAAGCCAGCACATGGATAAGATGGTAGCTGCGATTGGGGCTTTGACTGGACAAATCAAAGAATCTTTTCCCTCAATAGGAAAGCATTTGCGGAAGTCATTTTACAAAGCCTTGAAGGGGAATGAATTGGGAGAAGAGGGAACCATTTTCAGCCAGTAGATTCCAGCGACAAGGAATAACTCGCATGATGAATAAAAGGGGGGTGCTGAGCATACACCAATTTGCTCGGTTAATGCCCATGCACTAACAATTAGTAAGGGGAGCTGCTTACGTGCGAGTGTAGGCATGTTTTTGAGAACAATGGCAGTGGGCTCATGCATGAGAAAAAGAGGGATGACATTGAAATCTAGCATTGGATGCCAGGTTTTTATCCTTCAGGCACTTTTCATCACAGATAGAACCTTGAATCTCAAGCCCACCGCAAATTTTCTTGACTATGTTCACCAAAGATATTACCATATTAAAAACATATTTTCCTTGGATATTCAGCAACCTCTATCCAAATTTTGGTGTCGGCATTGTTGATTGCATGATACAAGTTCAAGTGTGACTTGGTGTTTACGTGAGTATTTCAGAGGTTCACAGTGGAGATTTGTGTAAGGTTTGAATGTGTGCATTAGAATAGGCCAACATTTTGGAATGGATGCCAGTATTTGAGAGAAATGGAGGTTGCAAGTCTTAATGGAGAAAGGTACGTAAGGTTTGTTTGAGATATGTATATCCCACATCTTTCCTATTAAAACACATAAGATATTTATAACTTACAGCACCCAAGTCATCAATAAAGCACAGAGGAAGGGCTATGTGGACTTCTCGGACTTGTGTTAGCCCAGCTGGCGGGCATGATGGGATATAATTTTGAAGGAAGATATTGTCAAAGACAAAAATATTATCCCACATTGGTCTCGTGACCAAGAATTAAGGTATTCAAAAGGCAAAGCGTACAAACCTATGTTGTCTAAGTAGTTGGGCACCCATGAATGATGGCTTTCTTATGCACCTAGAAACCAAGGTGCCCGATTAGAGTCTAGTTGGCGGTGATTTGGCAAGTGGGTCCCACATGAGGTAAGTTATATTTTAGTAAAGTGTGCAACTTGTGCAGGTCGGCACCTTGAGATTTGTGAGACCATCCGATGATGGTCGCATGATTGCAAGGGCCAAATTTGGCCCTTGCGATCATGCGACAAGGTGACATGTGGTGTCCAAGTGGTGATAAGGTGGTTGACCAAGCGAATCAAATTGTGCCATGTGGCACATGTGGGACCCACCCGATTAAAATCAATGTGCAAATTTTTAAACAAATTAATAAATTCCAAACTTTATGTTATTTTTGAAATTTTAATCTGTATGTTGGTGATGAAGCTGAAATTTGAAAATGATGTTCCGGATGGAATTTTTACTCAAATATGCAAGTATAATATACCGTTGGAAACACCGTGAGACGACGGTTAGATTGGCGCCATCAGAAATCAGTTTTGGGCAAGCGGGAAGGAGCAGTAAGTGATTTTATCTTTGAGATCAGTTTTGGTGGGAAATAAAGTGGTTTGCAGATTGCATCTTTCTGAAAAGATATAGGTCTCATAATGGAAATATCTTTTAGGTTTTCTTTCCTGGAGGGATATATTCCAAGTTTCTGATTATTGTAATGGTTCCGAAATGCTGGTCTCCACAGAGGGTTTGAAGCTGTGCTTAACTCCTGGAGTTTCAGTCATTTTGTTGGTCCCAAGTGCTTTGTGGGCTAGGTAGGGGATGTAATTTGTTTCTTCTATTCAGTCTCATAACACCGACTGATGACCTTGCTCTCAGTCTAAGGTACTGTAGATTTTATTCAACATGTTTTTTGTAAAGAGTAGTATTGCTGGTTCAAGTTAAATTTAGAAAGTTCCACTGGAAAGCATTTTGTTTACATAATATTGATATGACATTTGAAATAAAATCCAAGGTTTATATCTCTCCTTGAGTATTTCTATTTTAGTTATGAATTGTTCCAATTCATTGCATGGATAATCTTTGTGTATGTTTATATTTCTCATCTCTGATCTAGGATCAGATTAAATAAGCTTTGAATGTGACATAAATTCTCTAAAGTTTTACTTAAGGATACACCAGTAAGTAGTGTGAATCTAGGAGTCCTTTGATAAAATCCACCACAGGGTGATTAGCATTTTCAAAGGATAAAGATCATTCAAAGTTCAATATATTTGTTTATGTATAATAATCTTGCAGTGGATGTGTTACCCAATGGATAAGACATTGGTCAATAGTGAGTCCCTTTTATAGAGATCAATGTTTGATAGGGTTCTATTTTACTCCCCCATTTGATACAAATTTATCGAACATCTGTTTGTAAGTGTCCTACCTATGATAATGGAAAGAGCCTATGAGTATTAGGTTGATACTTAAATCTTCTTATCATTTATCTGTTATTTAAGGTCCAAAAGAGAAAAAGAATACCTTGGACCAGGTAAACCCACCTTGGTTTTGCAGAGCTAGAAGCAGAAGAGGGCATACTAAGACCCTATATTTGGTCCAATAATCTGAACTACAATTACTTAAGACTAACCATCTTCAAGGTCCTATTTCAGATTCATTGGTTGTCTGTTAGAACATAAACTCCCATTTTGGGAAACCAACAAGATACACACAAGAGAGATGTAAACTTTGGATTTTATTCAAATTCTATATCAATATCATGTATACAAAATGCTTTAAAGTGCAAAAATGTCTTGATTTAACTTGAACTGGCAATATTTCTTTCTTACAAAAATATGCCTAATATAATCTACTGTATCCTAGACTCAAAACTTGTAAGAAAATATGCTCAAGTTTTGGTCCTTTACAATGATCCTGGTAATCCTTTTATAGAAACAACGATTGCATGCAAGCTTTAGATCTTTCTTACAAAAGACAAAAAGAGTTTTTCATATAAGACAAAAAAGGCAAATATAACACCTTCTTGTTACAACTTTACAAAATATTTGCAGAGATGAGCGCCAAAATTTGCAACAAGTCCCAAGGTCAGTTCAACTTTTGCTAGGTGTAACATCTGTGTATTCTTCAACTGTTTGATGCTTCTAGCACTGTTTGCAATAAAATTTCAAGAGTTTGGGGCATCACCACCTATTTCTTCCTCTGTAGATGTCTCCTCTTCTTTCTCACTCTCTACAAGATATGTCGCTTCCCAAGATGTAAAAGTATCCTCACTTGGCCAATTAAAATCCAGAATCTCATCCCTTTTTGGCAGGATTTTGTCCCAACCAGAAACCACTTGGTGAACCTCTATCATTACTTTGGTGAAGTGTATTCTAGCATCTTGTAGCATCTCAATCACTTGTATAAAATGGATATTATCCTTTGTACCTAAAAAAATATCAATTTTAGCCAACACCCCATTATTAATTTGTTCCAACCATTATTCCATGTCCTCTATGGTTCCATCTTCTTTGACAAGACTAAGGAATATTTGGAAATTATCCTTTAAATATCTAACTCTTAAGAGTTATGCCTTTCTCTTCAACCCCTCCCTGTTTACTTCAAATTCAAAAAGTCTTTTAAAATTTTTAGAAGTATCTATCAATTGAACATTTACAATACCTTGATCTTTAATTGAATCAAAGAATGATTTCAACATATTCTCCCTAGGATCGTAATTATCCAAAATATTTCTTATAGTGGTTGCCTCTTTCTTAAAAGAGACCAAAATTTCAACCAATTGCTTTGCACTCTTATAAATTTCCTTTGGCTTTACATTAGAAACAAAGTGTAAAGTAGTATCTTTTATTCTTTCCCCATACCTCTTCTTTTCTCTCTATTCTATTTTGTCATTGCTCATGGAAGGAGGAAAAAGGGGATAAGGGATATTCAACAATAGGACTTGAAGAAGAAGGCCTAGTAGGGGAAGAGGAAATTTGCAACTGTCTTGAATCTTGAATTGGACCTTCTTCTCCCAACCTTTTCTTCAAGTCTGCAATCAACTTGTCTTTTTCAAACATTCCCTACTTCAATTTCCCATAAGCTTCCAACATTGTTTCAAACCTTATTGTGAGCTCTTCTTTTTCCCTAGCTTCCTTCTTTGCTACCTTCTCTCCAAGTTGGGCTGTGGCTACCACCATACCTGATGCTTCAATCATGGAAGTGTCAGTAACCCATTTTACTATAAGGTCACTAGTGAGATCACTTCTAGTAATCTATTTCCATTTATTCTTTTCTTCCCTTTTCAAAGACAACATGACCAAGGCTTGATGGTCATTATTGAAAGAAACTCATTTAATGGTCTATTCTACCTCTTCCTTGGTCTTGTGCATAGGAGTGGTTTGTTTCCTAACTGCATCAAGGACCACTGCATCTTCTATATCCCATTTTGGGAGGATAAGTACTCCTACATTTATCACCAGCTCTCTTCCCTAATCTGGAGTAGTCTTTTCAAATTGTTCTATCATCTCCTTCCTAACTTCAGCTTCTATGACTTTAAGATCCTTGTCTAGATTCTCCTCATGCCTCTTTTCAAAGGTTTCTTCAAAATGATTCATATTCAATTTCCAAATAAATTGCATAAAATTCCAAGCCTTCACAAAGTCATCATCAGCTAGAAATTCATCACATGCTTGCTTGACTATAGGGTCTAGTTCTTTACCTGCCATCTGTCCTTCCATTAAGCCTAGCTCAGGCTCTCTTGGTTTCTCTAGCACTCCTTCATTAATCTCTTCATAAGTCATAAAAATTTGACCTTGAGACCCCATTTGTTGTGCCTGCTCTATAATCTCCTAATCATCATTGACAATTAAAGGTGATTAAGAAGGAGTGTAATCTTCTTCTACATCTTGGGGCCTCTCTTCTAGCTTTTGCTTTTTGGTGGGAGGTGAGAAATTGAGAATGTTCTCATTTGGTTGATCCTAAGGTGTGTCTGTGATATCCACAACCTCCTTGTGCTTCTTCACCTATTGTGATGTAGAAGGGATATCCTCATTCTTCTTTGCCTGTATTCTCCTATTTGATTCTAGAATTATGACATTGTAGCCAGTCTTTTTCTACACCATATACTTACTAGGATGCAACACCTTTGCAAATGTAGATTTGCTCAATATTGATTGAGCCTTCTCTGGGTTTTCACTTATAACTTTCTCTTTCTTCTCATTTAGGGTCTGATAGATCTCTTTAAAATTTTCCATGAGAGTATCTATCTTCTTCCCCATAGGATTTATGCTATTCAGGGGATCATATCTTGGGTCAAACTATTTGATAAAATCCATGTTAGAAAGTAAAGTCCACTAAGATAACTGAGAGGGGGGGGTGAATCAGTTATAAGATAATTATAACCTTTATCAACTTTAATATATTTTAACCATATAAGAAATATAACCAACAACCATAGAAAGATATTTATGCACAATTACACAATGACACAAGATATGTTGACTAGGGAACCTCTTGATCAAAGAGTAAACCCCAGTGGGAATGATGTCCACAAAAGATACACTAATATGAATATTCCTTGTGAAAGGATGGACTCTTTTAGGAGTCTTATGAAATACATTCAATACATATGAATCCCTGTTAGGAGATTTTGAATCCCTGCTAAAAGATTCTAACTCTGTTAGGAGTTATGGAAGACAAAAAGACCCACTACCCAAACAACTTCAGGGTAAGATCACCAAACTCACTATCCAACTGATCTGGTATTACTCAATAGAATAATGCCAAAATATTACTGACCTCAATGATTCAATACTCCTTCTCTGACTATGCCAAACCACACTCACTGCTACACCAGATCTCAATTTCAGATCTTTGTATTTCGCATGTCCTCTTTCAACAATTTCACTTTCATAATTCCTTCATACACTTTCCCATTACATTTCACATTAGAACAAGGAAAAAATCCCTTCCTTTGTACCTCACTCAAGTAATTACAAATGAGTCGGCATAGAAATTACAAAATAAAAGTTTCCACACGCTACACAAAAATTACACAAAAAATGTCAACTTCCAATTAGAATAAATCTTCACTCGTGTGACCTCGAAGTTTTCACTATCATCCACATCACTAACAAAATGTCTTCAACTTCTCTCCAATTGTGCATAACCAGATTCTATCTCAATTAGGAGATATCATCTGATTACCACAAAATGCTACTTAGGAACACTACCTGAATACTGCTTCCACCAAAATGCTCATAAATTCCATGAATAAATGAATTACTATTTGCACTCTTAACCATAAACATATAAAAAAACATAGAATAAGTCCTTAACATTGCATAGCTTGATCTCTAATATCCCACGTGCACTAACCCAAACATTGTCTGCTCCTCTACTAATCTTCAGTAGATCACTATGTTGACATCAATGACAATCACAGTCATGAATGCAACAACTACTACTACAGAATGGCTGATAATACTTCCATAAGATATATTAGACATTCATTCCTAACAATCTCCCACATTGGCATTGATGGCAACATATATGACAAACATCCAATGTTCCATAAATCTAACACTACAATACTACTGCTCTGAAAAATACTTCAAGTATTCTTCATCAATCAAATCTTTCTTAGTTTTCCTATTTAGTTCCCTCCAAAAAATGGTACAAATGGTTTTTCATGTACACTTCTCCCCTATTGACATCAATGAAAGAAATTTCATCATTATGTCAACAACAACTCTAATGTCAAAAGACAATGTTCATAAAATACATTCACTAGATTCCTCATGACTCAGCTCAGATACAGATACTCCCCCATAGAGGAAGTACTAACTTCTACTCCAGAAGAAAGATAGGGCTCATATACCACTGGATGGAGGCAACAATCTACATCACTTCTCAAAAGTAGGATGGGGCATAACCCCAAGCATACATGTCAGATACTCTAATGTAACCTTAGGCAAAGTTTTTGTAAATATGTCTTCAATCTGCTCCTTTGTGCTTATGTATTCAAGTCTGACTTCTTTCTCAGCAACTTTCTCTCTTACTACATGATACTTTATCTCTATATGATTTGTCTTAAAATGTAATACATGATTCTTAGACATACTAACTGTAATAGTGTTATCACAATGTATAAAAATAGGCTCAACAAATTTTATTCCAATATCCTTAAGCATCTACTTCATCCAAATTATCTGGTTACAATTGTTTTCTGCTTCTACATACTCTACTTCTATTGTGCTTTGTGAAATACAATTCTTCTTCTTGCTTAGCCAAGATACCAATCTTCCTACAAGGAAAAATGCTCCACCACTGGTGCTCTTTTTATCATCAAAACTACCTCCCCAATCAACATCTGTATATGCACATAGGGTAAAATCATCAGAGTTTTCATACCACAATCCATACTCAATTGTGCCTCTTAAATATATCAGTATCCTCTTCACTGCTGCATAATGTGATTCTCTAGGTTCAACTTGAAATCTTGCTACAATTCCAATTGAATGTGATATATCAGGTCTTGTATGTGTCAAGTACTGCAATCCTCCAATCATAGATCTATACTTTTTTTGTTCTAATATAGGAGTCTCATCTATGCTAGATAACTTATGTCCAGTTACCATAGGTGTTCCAACTGGTTTACATTTCTCCATTCCGAATCTCTTTAACAAATCATTCTAGTTTGTGCGACTTACAAAGATACCATCACTATTTTGGGTTATCTTCAATCCCAAAAAATATTTCATTTCACCAATCATACTTATTTCAAATTCAGTCTTCATTTCATCTGCAAATTTATCGCTGTCTTCATATTCTCCTCCAAAAGTGATAACATCAACAAAAATAAATACAACCAACAAACCATTTTCAATTTCTTTTTTGTATAGGTTGCTATTAGTTGTTCCTTTTGTAAATCCTAATTTTATCAAATACTTGTCCAATCTTTCATACCAAGTTCTAGGTTCTTGCTTTAGTCCATATAAAGATTTGTTCAATTTACATACCATATATCCTTCTTGAGTTAAAGGAAAACCTTCAGGCTGCTCAATGTAGACTTCTTCTTCCAACGCTCCATTCAATAATGCTAACTTCACATCCATCTGATATACTTTGAACTTCTTAAAAGATGCATAAGCCAAAAACATTATATTGCTTCAATTCTTGCTACTAGTGCAAAAGTTTCTTCATAGTCAATTCCTTCTTGCTGTGAGTATCCTTTACATACCAATCTTGCTTTGTTCCTTATTACTTATCCTTGTTCATTCATCTTGTTTCTGAATACCCATTTTGTTCCTATAACATTCTTATCTTTAGGTCTAGGGATCAATTTCCATGTCTTGTTCTTTTCAATATGATCTAGTTCTTCTTTCATAAATTTAATCCAATATTCATCTTCACAAGCTTAACTAGTAGATTTAGGTTCAATTTGAGAAATCAAACATAATTTTTCTTGTACCTTATTTTGAGTCTAAACTCCTCTATCTATGCTTCCAATAATCTTCTCAACAAGATGATGCCTTGATAAATTCTTGTTAGGTGTCACTGTTTCAGATCTTACTTTAGGTGTCGGTTCTTCAATTACCTCACTATGGCTTTCATTCAACAAATCACTATCAGTTTCATAGAATAATTCAGTAGTCTCAATATTAGATCTAGGATGAGTTCCTTCATCTGATTCATAATCAAACATTCTTTCCTAAATCTTGAACTTTTCATCACTTCTAGGATCAAACTTTTCAATGTCATCATCTCTCTTTATATAACATTTGCTTCCAAAAATTCAAAAATACTTAATTGAGGGTGCATGTCCAAACCATAATTCATAGGGTGTATTGTATGTGTCTGCTCTAATTTGTACTCTGTTCATGGTATACACTGTTGTGTTCATTGCTTCTCTCCAGAATATCTTCACTAAGTCATTTTCAAATAACATAGCTCTTGTTGCTTCAGTCACTGATCTATTTCTTCTTTCTGCAATACCATTTTTTTCCAGTGTCCTAGGGGCTGAAAATTGTCTCTTAATACCATTCATTTCACAAAAGGCATTAAATTCTCTAGAAGTAAATTCTCCACCTTGATCTGATCTCAAACATTTAATCTTCATTCTAGATTCATTCTCAACTTTATTCTTAATGACCTTAAACATATCAAATGCCTCAAATTTTTATTTAAGAAATGTAATCCACATCATTCTTGTAAAATTATCAACAAGAATCATAAAATACCTTTCTCCATAGAATCCTCTAGTCCTTCTAGGACCACTTAAGTCTGTATGAACAATCTCCAACTTCTCTACTGATGTAAACTTCTTACTGGGAAATGAGCTTCTCTTTTGTTTAGCCATCACACATTCTTTGCACATCATGTTAGTAGGCTTCATAATTCTAGGAAAATCTCTTCCTGCAAGTGTAGTACTTACTTTCACAATGTTATCAAAATTTAAATGACAAAATCTTCTATGCCATAACCAACTATCATCAATCTTAGTAATCAAGCATGTCATCTCAGTAGGATTCAACTGAAATACATTACCTTTGGTTCTAGATCTAGTACCAATTATATTTCCATCTTTGTCTTTTATCACACAAGTTTTCTCAGTAAACCAAACTTAATATCCCTTATCAACTAGCTATCCAACACTCAAATGATTATGTTTCAAACCATTCACAAAGTAAAAATCATCAGTATTAGTCTTTCCATCAAGAGTAATAGATCCTATACCTTTAATCAAACAAGGTGCATTGTTTCCAACTCTAACGACTCCTCCATCATAATTGTTAAACTTTATGAACTTTTTCACATCTCTAGTCATATGATGTTAACAACCACTATCTATAATCCAATTAGCTTTCTTTTCAACTTGAGAAACTAGGGATTTTTCTTCCTTAACCTTTGTTTTAGGATTTTCTTCTTTAATTGCTACAAATCCTATATCATCATTATTCTCAGTATCACTTTCACTTAAGGTTCTCTCTATACTAGCTTCAAGTTCTTCATCATTAGCATAATAACATTCCTTAGATCTTCTAGGCTTAAAATTGTTTCTGTACTTCTTAACTCTCTTAGGACATTTAGATGCAAAATGACCATATTCTTGACATGTCCAACATTTAAAAATTTTCTTACCATCTGGTTCTCTCTTTACAAGAAAGGAAATACCTTCTTCAATCTTCCTGTCTTCTTCATTTCTAGATCTTCTACTACCAGCATAATCTCTTCTCACACTGATGCTTCTTGATAAAGTAGGGTGAATACTAAGAGAACTGAATGTTTTCTCCATTCTAGGTAAGTCTCCTGATAACCTTAGGTTCATTTCTATTGCTTCCAATCTTCCAAGAAGAGTCTCTCTTGTAAAGTTTGCAGTACAAGGTATAACTTGTTCAATCATCTATGTTCTCTACCTAAATGTAGGAGTCAATGTCCTCAGAATTTTCCATATCACTTCATTCTTTTTCTTTGTTCCTCCACAAGATTTTATACCTACAACAATTTCTAACATTCTACCAGTTTAGCTTCTAATAGATTCATATTTTGTCATTCTTATATCTTCAAATGCACATATCCAATTATGTAATCTGACTTTCTTTTCATGTTCATCACCTTCAAAAGTAGACCATAAAGCTAACCAAATTTCATGAGATGTTTTGAAATATTTTACCTGATTGTATTCATTCTCCAGAAGGGCTAATAAAAGTGCTTCCCTAGCAAGTATGTTACACATGAATAGATCTCTTTCATCATTAGTACATATTTCAATATTATCTTCATCAATGACAGTCTTCTCATTCTTAGTAATCAACCAATAACCTAGTCCTAAACACAGTAGATGTGTCTTAATCTTTTCTTTCTAGCTGTCAAAATTCACTCCATCAAACTTAGGGTTTTCTTTCCTAAAATTTTTCATAGATCTCCTTAAGTTGTTAAAATTCTCTTTCAAGGACCTGCTGCTCTGATACCAATTGTTAGAAAGTAAAGTCCACCAAGATAACTGAGAGGGCGGGGCTGAATTAGTTATTAGATAATTATAACCTTTATCAACTTTAATATATTTAAACCATATAATAAATATAACCAACAACCATAGAAAGATATTCATGCACAATTACACAATGATACAAGATATCTTGACTAGGGAACCTCTTGATCAAAGAGTAAACCCCTGTGGGAATGATGCCCACAAAAGATGTACTAATATGAATATTCCTTGTGAGAGGATCGACTCTGTTAGTAGTATTATGAAATACATTTAGTAGATATGAATCCCTATTAGGAGATTTTGAATCCCTACTAAAATATTCTAACTCTGTTAGGAGTTATGGAAGACAGAAGGACCCACTGCCCAAACAGCTTCAAGGTAAGATCACTGAACTCACTATCCAACTAATCTTGTATTACTCAATAGAATAATACCAAAATATTATAGACCTCAATAATTCAATACTCCTTCTCTGACTGTGCCAAACCGCACTCACTACTACACCAAATCTCAATTTCAGATCTTTGTACTTCGCATATCCTCTTTCAACAATTTCACTTTCACAATTCCTTCATACACTTTCTCATTATATTTTACATTAAAAAAAGGAAAGCATTCCTTCTTTTATACCATACTCAAGTAATTACAAATGAGTCGGCATACAAATTACAAAATAAAAGTTTCCACACGCTACACAAAAATTACACAAAATTGTCAGCTTCCAATTAGAATAACTCTTCACTCATGCGACCTCAAAGTTTGCACTATCATCCATGTCACTAACAACATGTCTTCAACTGTGCTCCAATTTCACATAACAAGATTCTATCTCAATTAGGAGATATCATCCGATTACCACAATCCGCTACTCAGGAACACTACCTGAATATTGCTTCCACCAAAATGCTCATAACTTCCATTAATAAATGAATTACTATATGTGCTCTTAACTATAAACATATAACACAACATATAATAATTCCTTAACATCACATAGCTTGATCTCTAATATCCCACATGTGCTAACCCAAAAACTGTCTCCTCCTCTACTAATCTTGAGTAGATCACTATGTTGATATTAATGACAATCATAGTCATGAATGCAACAACAACTGCTACATAATGGCTATTAATACTCCCATAGGATATATTCACCATTCATTCCTAACAATCCAATCTCTTTTTATATACCAACCACTTTTCTTTCCTAACTTCCTGATCCTACAATCTTGGGATATTCCTGATAATGTCTTCAGGGAGATTGAAAATGTGGCTTATTGCTGAGAATCTGACTTTCTTCTTGAACATTTCATTATAAAACCCCTCTGGGGCTGCTGTCCTGGCAATTGTAGTAGCCATATGATATGGTTCTAGGAATTTATCCATATGAACCCATCCACCCTTTGTAATCACAAACTAGTGGGAAATTTTAATATTTGGGAACATAGTTCCTCTACCTTTCCCTACCAAAGTGTTCTTCTCAATATCTTCCAGTTGTCTAAAAAATTATGCAATACCAATCTTAAGGGGAACTTGATATGGAAATATATATGGAGCCCCTCTAAATCCATATAATCTAATAATAGTAGAATAAGGATAGAAGATGACATCCCCCCAATTATATACTATTTTGAGGTCTTTTGTAAATTGTTCTGGCCTGACAAGCTCGACCAAGGCAGTTGGGACTCTTGGGATTTCATGAACAAATTTTAGTCTTAGTCCAGCTGCAAAACATTTATCAAATTGTAGGAAACTACTATCTTTCCTATCCCATGTCATGTTGAGGTTCCACAATTGCACTGGCATGTCCTCACCATACCTCTGTTTTAACAAATCCATTTCTTCCTCAAAATAGCTAGCACCTTTAAACAAGAACATGTACTATTAATATGATTTAGAACAATAGAGAGGGGGGGGGGTGAATCAGTTGTTCTCAGGTCCTGATGTATAAAAAAAACTTAAAAACTTTTCTTTAAATCAGATCCAATAACCAAAACAAACTCAGTCATCACTGATTCAATAATAGAAACATACAACAATGCAGTCCACTACCCAGTTGTAACTTAACTTGTAAAACACAATAATGTTCAAACCAAAACATTCACACAAGTATTAACACTAGGATTTATAGTGGAAACCCAATTTGGAAAAAACCACTTTGTAACATGCTACTATTATTTTGACTCTTCTAAAGTGAGCTTGGTAAAAAGCCAACCTGTCAAAGGTTACAATACACAATGTCAGGTGTGACCTAGTTAAAGGATTTCAATCACCTTGTTAAAAGTGAGCCTAGTCATAGGACTTACATACACTCCATTAGAATGAAACCTTGTTCAAATGATTTAACATATGACTATTAGGTCAACCTCTATTAAAAGGATTTTGACTATTACAATGGTTAGAAAGTAGCAGGAATATTTATCTAAAAAATATACAACTCACTTTGCAAATATCAGATCCGATTCCATACACTAATGCTAGTTTATTGACTTTGAAACTTTTCCATCTCCATCTCTGATTTTCTTGGAACTTTTCTTCAAGCAACCACCACAATTCTCCTTCAACCTTTTCTTCTTGTTCAGTCAATAAAACTTTACTAATCTTCCAACATTCTCTGTTCACCCATGCACTTTCATATCTAGCACTTACATATCCAAATGCTCAGGTTCCCTTTATTATTTCCTTAATTAGGTTAACTCATCTTATGTTGCTCAATCTCATTTGTAGATCTTAGGGTTAGGTCAGATTCATTGAATCTACCCGCTTCATGTTCTTTGGCTCCTTTTCTAGAATCATCTCAAATCTCTTAAAGATTTATAATAAAACATTTTACAGTGCATTTAATGCTTACAAACAATCAATAAATAAAGTCAACATGTTTTACATAATCCAAGAATTCAACAATGTCAGCTCCAAAATTAAATTCTCTTCAAATATAAAATTGTTGATGCTCGGTCGATACTATGATCAACTACTCGATCTTCATGTAGAAAGCTCGGTCATTACTAAAAATGTTTCCTCGGCTTACACTATCTTCCTCAACAATTAATTGTTGTTCGGTCGACACTAGAATTTTTCTCGGCATACATTGATTCGGTCGACACTAACATTACTTAGCTTAAACATGATTTTTCCATTCTTTGCTCAGTCAAGCCTACTAGTTTAGTCTTCAGTCTTACTAAGATAAACAATACATTATCTCATCACTGTGCAACATAGTCAAGTACACTTTGTAGTATCAAGATAACTCAACCTTTCCTTAGGTACTATTGTTACCAACCTTGCCTAGCCCCTTAGCAACACTCAAATAGATATAGTACTTTTCTGAGTAGCAATAGTCTTACCAGTTAAGGTTTGACATCAATGACAATGCAACAATTGTTTCAATTGCAGTTTCCAACAATCTCCCTCTTTGGCATTGATGGCAACACCATATGATATCACCTGAATAACACATGGATTACCAACCAATCCAAAAAACTTATCTGTTCATCAGAGAATTATTTATAATATCCTTAGCTTCATTCTGATTTAGAATCCTATAAGCCTCACTTCTGTGACCATCAGAAGTACTCAGATCTCCCTCTATCCTAATTCTTCATTTCAGCTCATCATCCTTAGCTTCAGTGGCATGTGTTATCATATCAGTTCATCTCCCTCTTTGAAAAAAATGCCAAAGTAGCAACTAAACATACATCCAGCAAATGTAGATAATATCTATGCAGCTCAGTGTTTCTCCCTCTGTCATCTTGCTTATGACTGATTCCTTGTCTTTGCTTCTTTTCACAACTCTAGGCTAGCCCTAAAGTGTGACTATCTTCTGCATCAATTTGTCAAATGTTCTATTGTAGCACATTTGATGCAGTGCTCCTAGCTTGTCTACGCAGCCTCAGTTAGGGGAAGAACCCCTAATTGACTTCTCAAATACTCATGAGCTTCTCTGGGTAAAGCTATAGTGAATATGTCTACTAATTGTTCTTTTGTATTCACATATTCCATTTGGACTTCTTTATCTTGTACTAATTCTCTCAAGTAGTGATACTTGATTGCAATGTGCTTGGTCTTAGTGTGCATCACTAGATTCTTAGAAATATTGATAGCACTTGTGTTGTCATAGAAAATAACAATAGGTTCAGTGATTTATTCTTTCATGCCTATCAACAATTGTTTTATCCATACCAAATTTGAACTATTTACTGCAGCAACAACATACTCAGCCTCGGTAGTAGATTGGGAAATGCAATTTTGTTTCTTGCTTGTCCAGGAGACTAATCTCTATCCAAGAAAGAAAGCTCCACCACTGGTACTCTTTCTGTCATCTACATTTCCTACCCAATCGACATCTGTATAAACTCTGAGTTCAAATTTGTCATCCTTCTTATAATATAGACCATAGTGAGCAGTTCCTTTCAAGTATCTCATAATTCTTTTCACAGCCATCATGTGTGTTTCCTTAGGATTGGTAGAGAATCTTGCCACAATCCCAACAACTAGTGCAATATCTAGTCTACTATGTACAACATACTGTAATTTTCCAATCATGGATTTGTACAAAGTCTGATTCACTTCTGCAACATCATCATTCTTAGATAACATTTGTCTAGTAACCATAGGAGTTCCCACTAGTTTAGCATCTTCCATCGCATAAGTTTTTAGTATTTCATTAACATACTTAGACTGTGTAACAAAAATTCCATTCTTCCTCTGATATACTTGTAAACCAACAAAGAATTTGATCTCACCAAACATACTAATTTCAAATTTAGTTTGCATTTCATTTGAAAAATTTTTACATAATGCATCTTGTCCACCAAAAATAATGTCATCCACAAACATTTTTTCCAATAGGATACCTTTACCTTCTTCATCTTTCATGTACAGATTGCTTGTGTCATTTGTTCTTGAAAATCCAATCCGTATCAAGTAGTTATGCAACCTCTCATACCATGCTCTGGGAGCTTGCTTCAATCCATATAGTGCTTTGTTCAGTTTTCACACCATGTGTCTTTTGTTTGGATCAATAAAACCTTCTGGTTGTTCTATGTAAACTTCTTCTTCTAGTATACCATTCAAAAATGAAGACTTGACATCCATTTGATATACCTTGAAATCTTTATAAGTAGCATATGTAGGAAAAGTTCTTACTTCTTCCAATCTAGCTATAGGGGAAAATGTCTCGCCATAATCTATTCCTTCTTCTTGTGTGTAGCCTTTGCATACTAGGCTAGCTTTGTTCCTAGTGATTTCACCATTTTCATTCATCTTACTCTAAAACACCCACTTTGTTCCTATAACATTTTTGTTTTCAGGTCTCGGCACCAAAGTCCAAGTATCATTCATCTCAATTTGGTCAATTTCTTCATTCATTGCTTGTATCTAGTCTTCATTCTCTAATGCCTCTCTAGTTGACTTGGGTTCAAATTCAAACAGTAGGCATATTGGATCCTTAGTCTACTTCTGGTCTGAATTCCAATATTTTGGTCTCCAACTATCTATTTAGGCTTGTGATATCTTCTTACATATTTTGCCAAAATAGGTTCAGCTCTTCTCTCCTCTATTTCATCATGTTCCTCAACAAGATTGTTAGATTCAACTTCTGAATGCTCAGCAACCTCTTCCTGATATTCAATAGCATTTTCTTGTAGCTCAGCATGTTCTCATTCTCTCTCAGCACTATTTTCATGATGCTCGACAACATCTTTCTATCGCTCGACATTACTTACCTGAGACTCGACATCAAGTGCAAGTCTGTTACTTGCCTCTTCTTCTTCCTCAATGTACAGAAAAGATTTATAATCTTCTAGTTTTCTTTTACTATTAGCTTCATTTCTTTCTACATACTCATCAATTTTGACATTCACACTTTCCACAATTTTGTTAGTGTTAGAGTTCAAACACTTATAAGCTTTACTTTATGTGGAGTACCCTACGAATATGCCTTCATCACTCTTAGCATCAAACTTTCCATTCCTAGTGTCTTTTAATATATAGCACTTACTTCCAAAGATTCTAAAGTATTTAACACTCAGTGCATGCCCATGTCATAATTCATAGGGTGTCAGATTTGTACCTTTCTTGATCTGTACCCAGTTAAGAGTGTAGACAATAGTGCTTATAGCTTCTTTCTAGTATTTCTATGCCACATTCTTTTCAATCAACAATGTCCTTGCACAATCCAAGATAGATTTGTTTCTCCTTTCAGCTATACCATTCTGTGGAGGTGTTCTAGGTGCAGACATTTGTCTTTTAATTCCTCTATCATTGCAAAATAAATTAAATTCATTTGATGTAAATTCTCCACCTCAGCCAGATCTAAGACATTTTAGGTTCCTACCTATCTCCTTCTCAACCTTAGCCAAATACCACTTAAAGAATTGAAAAGCTTTAGATTTTTCTTTTGGAAACATCACATGCATCATCCTAATATGATCATCAACAAATAAGATAAAGTATCTAGCACCACAATAACTTTGTACACCCACAGGTCCACAAAGGTTAGTATGAACCAAATCTATAATCTTTTCAGAAGTAAAGGATTCGCTCTTAAAACTTGACTTTGTCATTTTTTTGAACTGGCATTCCTTGCACATCACATTCTCAGGTTTCTTCAATCTAGGTAGACCTCTTACCTTTTTCTTCTTACTTATCTCTACCAGATTGTCAAAGTTAACATGACATAGCCTTTTATGCCATAACCAAATATCATCAAGTTGTGCAATTAAACATGTTTCTTCAGATAGGTCAAGATAAAACAAATTACCTCTAGTCTGATCTCCACTTCCAATCAATTCTCCAGTAGCATTAAATATTTTATCTTTCTTGTGATGAAATTCCACCCGATAACCAATTTTGTTAAGCTAAGCAACACTTAACAAATTATAATTAAGACCTTCAACCCAATATGCATTTTCACAAGATATCTTGTCAGTCAGTTTAATCAAACCTTTTCATCTAACAGGACATGGTGCATCATTACCAAATTTTACACTTTTACCTCTGTAATGATGTAAGGTCTCAAACTTATTTTTGTCACCAGTCATGTGATGTGAACAACCACTATCAATAATCCATTTATCATTCTTGTTCACATAGGATATCAATGCATTTTTCTCATCCTCATCAAATTCATCTTTCATTGCAATGTAGACTAGCTCAATTTCAAAATCATCACTATCAGTGTCAGTTTCTTTTTCAACAATGTAACAAGATTTCTTACCTTTTCCTTTGTAGTCTTTGTTCCATCGGTAGCTTTTGTCATCTTTTCTATCTTTGTGTTTTATTTTCCTTTCATCATCTTTATCCTTCTTGTCAGGACATCTAGCAGCTATATGACCAACTTTATTACACGAAAAACATATAATAGGGAGTTTACCTTTGTACTTTCCTTTTCCCCTTCTTAGTCTTCTAGCCATAAGAGTTTCTAGATCTTCCAGATCTTCATCAGATGTGTCACTATCACTTTCACTTTCACTATCACTTTCACTTTCACTGATGCATCTTTCTTTTTCTTTCTTTGGCTTGTTCAGAACTAGTTGTGACTTGAAAGTAGATTCAACATTTCCAATACTTCCAACAGTGAAATTATCATAGTTAGAGAGTTCTAAAGCAGTCAGCTTACCAACCAAACTTTCCAAAGTAAGCACATTAGCATAGTTACATCTAGATTCCTGAATAGCTGAGATCTTAATAGCATATATAGGATGCAGGTTTCTTAGTACTTTTCTAATTATAGTTTCATCATTAATAGCCCCATTTTCTCCTCTAATAGCATTCACAACTTCTTTTATTCTACCACAATATTGTGCAATGTGTTCACCTTCTTGCATTCTCATTTCATCAAACTTACCTCTAAGACTCTTGACCTTTGCTTTCAACACATTCAAGTCACCACCATAGATCCTTGCAAGTGTGTCCCACATATCCTTAGCAGTTGTCTAGTCCTTAATGTCCTCAAATTCTTGATAGCTTAGGGCAGATGCAATTTCTAGCATTGCCTGATTATTTTCTTGCTTAGCTCTCATTTCTTTAGTAGTCAAAGGTGCGATAGGTGAGACATAGCTATTCTCAATGCAGTACTTTGTAGAGTCACCAATAATGGCTAGATGTAGCTTCATCAAGCTTTTTCATGCAGGGAAGTTTTCCTTATTCAACTTCGGTACCTCCTTCTTATACATCCTGATCATTTGCTTCAAGCCCCTTTAAACTTGATTTCTGTAAACACTAATAATAAGCAACAAAGATCTGATACCAATTGTTAATATGTTTTAGAACAACAAAGAGGGGGGGTGAATCAATTGTTCTCAGGTCTTGATGTATAAAACAAACTTAAAAACTTTTCTTTAAATTAGATCAAATCACCAAAACAAACTCAGTCATCACTGATTCAATAATAGAAACATACAACAATCCAGTCCACTACCCAACTGTAACTTAACTTGTAAAACATAGTAATGTTCAAACCAAAACATTCACACAAGTATTAACACTAGGATTTATAGTGGAAACCCAATTTGGGAAAAACCACTTTGTAACATGCTACTATTATTTTGACTCTTCTAAAGTGAGCTCGGTAAAAAGCCAACCCTGTCAAAGGTTACAATACACACTGTCAGGTGTGAGCCAATTAAAGGATTTTAATCACCTTGTTAAAAGTGAGCCTAGTCATAGGACTTACATACACTCCATTAGAATGCAACCTTGTTCAAAGGATTTAACATATGACTGTTAGGTCAACCTCTGTTAAAAGGATTTTGACTGTTACAATGGTTAGAAAGTAGGAGCAATATTTATCTGAAAAATATACAACTCACTTTGCAAATATCAGATCTGATTCCATACACTAATGCTGGTTTACTAACTTTGAAACTTTTCCATCTCCATCTTTGATATGCTCAGAACTTTTCTTCAAGCAACCACCACAATTCTCCTTTAGCCTTTTCTACTTATTCAGTCAATAAAAATTTACTGATCTTCCAACATTCTCTATTCACCCATGCACTTTCATATCTAGCACTTACATATCCAAATGCTCAGGTTCCCTTTATTCTTTCCTCAATTAGGTTAACTCATCTTATGCCACTCAATCTGATTCATAGATCTTAGGGTTAGGTCAAATTCATTGAATCTACCTACTTCATGTTCTTCGGCTCCTTTTCTAGAATCATCTCAAATCTCTTTAATATTTACAATAAAATGTTTTACAGTGCATTTAATGCTTACAAATAATCAATAAATAAAGTCAACACATTTTACATAATCCAAGAATTCAACAATGTTGGCTCTAAAATTAAATTCTCTTCAAATATAAAATTGCTGATGCTCGATCAATACTGTGATCAACTACTCGGTCTTCATGTAGAAAGCTTGGTCATTACTAAAAATGTTTCCTCGGCTTACAATGTCTTCCTCGACAACTAACTGTTGTTCGGTTGACACTAGAATTTTTCTCGGCATACATTGACTCGGTCGACACTAACATTACTCAGCTTAAATATGATTTTTCCATTCTTTGCTCAGTCAAGCCTACCAGTTTAGTCTTCAATCTTACTAAGATAAACAATACATTATCTCACCATTGTGCAACATAGTCAAGTACACTTTGTAGTATCAAGATAACTCAACCTTTCCTTAGGTACTATTGTTACCAACCTTGCCTAGCCCCTTAGCAACACTCAAATAGATATAGTACTTTCCTAAGTAGTAATAGTCTTACTAGTTAAAGTTTGACATCAATGACAATACAACAATTGTTTCAATTGTAGTTTCCAACATGTACATCATGAAAGACTACCAACAGAATGGCTTATCAACTTTTCTTTTTTGGATTCATATCAATCCATTATGAATCAATTCATAAATGAAAGGGGCATAATCAAATGTAACTAACAAGTGTGAATTCAAAATCCAGACCATCATGTACATCAAATGTACTAGCATTTTATCTTCAACATCTTCCCCCAAAACTTGACATAATGACTAGTATGCACCTCTTTCTCTTACATCAAAATAATCCATTTTGAAAGGCTCTTGTGTACTTGGCCCTATGACAACCATTTTTCCAACCTTATGACACGACTTCTTCATAAGAGCATTTTTCAGATAATTCCTCTGTGCACCATATACTTCTCCCAATTCTTCAAAATTAATCTATTCTAGGTCATTTGAGGGTTCACTTAACCTAAAAAATGTCTTGATTTCTTTAGCAGAAATTTTCATTAACAATTGTCCTCTAGCATCCCTAATTTCCTTAGTAATAGGGTCATAATTCTTTACATCAATCTGTATTGACGACAATCCTTAAACATATCATCCAAGACCCATTTAGTACCTTGGATTCTTTACTACCATTAGGTGCTGCATCCAATGGTCACTCTTATTTTTCGTTTATGACTGGACATAAAGTAGGCCATCATGCCCTTGATACTCAATCGATGGCTATTGCATGATTGCATGGCTTGAAAAGATTCCATGCAAACAAGTGACAACCATTGGATCAATCATTTGTTGCTGATACCTTAATTATTTGGCCCCACTTTGTCTCGACCAATTAGGAATATCCACATTACATTACCTGGCAAGTGGACATCTAACCTTTTTGTTAGAAAGTAAAGTCCACGAAGATAACTGAGAGGGGGGGGTGAATCAGTTATCTGATAATTATAACCTTTATCAACTTCAACATCATTTAACCATATAAGCAATTTAATTAACAACCATCGAAAGATATTCATACACAATAACACAATGACACAAGATATGTTGACTAGGGAACCTCTTTATCAAAGAGTAAACGCCAGTGGGAATGATGCCCACAAAAGATGCACTAATATGAATATTCCTTGTGAAAGGATGGAATTTGTTAGGAGTCCTATGAAATACATTCAGTACATATGAGTCCCTGTTAGGAGACTTTGAATCCTTGATAAAAGATTCTTCTTTGACTATGCCAAACCACACTCACTGCTACACCAAATCTCAATTTTAGATCTCTATACCTCGCATGTCCTCTTTCAAAAATTATCTTTCACAATTTCATTCACTTCATCATTACATTCATATCCAAAAACAACAAGGAAAAACATTCCTTCCTTTATACCACACTCAATTAATTAAAAATGAGTCGGCATCCAATTACAAAATAAAAGTTTCCACAAATTACATAAAAAATAGAAAAAACTATCAGCTTCCAATTAGAATAAATCTTCACTTGTGTGACCTCAAATTTTGCATTGTCATCCACATTACTATCAACATGTCTTTAACTTCTCTCTAACTTTTCAAAACTAGATTCCATCTTGATTAGTAAATATCATCTGATTTCCACAAACCGCTACTCAGGAACACTGCCTGAATACTGCTTCCACCAAAATGCTCATAAATTCCATTAATAAATGAATTACTATCTATGATCTTAACCAAGAACATATAACATAACAAAGAGTAAATCCTCAACATCACATAGCTCTATCTTCAATATCCCATGTGCGCTAATCCAAACACTATCTGCTCCTCTGCAAATCTCAGTAGATCATTTTGTTGACATCAATGACAATCTCAGTCATGAATGGAACAACAACTTCTATAGAATGGCTTCCAATACTTCCATAGGATATATTTAGCATTCATTCCTAACAATCTCCCCCATTGGCATTGATGGCAACATAGATGAAAAACATCAAATGTTCCACAAATCCAACACTGCAATACTACTGCTCTGAAAAATACTTCAAATCCCCTTCATAAATAAAATCTTGGTTCATTTTCCTATTCAATTCTCTCCAACAGATGGTACAAAAGGTTTTTCATGTACACTTCTCCCCCATTTACATCAATGACAAAAATTTCATCATTATGCCAACAAAAACTCCAATGTCAAAAGACATTGTTCAGAAAATACATTCACTAGAGTCCTTATGACTCAACTCATATACACATACTCCCCCATAGAGGAAGCACCAACATCTAGTCCAGAAGAAAGATAAGGCTCATATACCACTAGATGGATGCAGAAATTTGCATCAATTCTCAAGGATAGGCTAGGGCATAACCCCAAGCATACCTCTCAGATACTCAAATGTATCCTTAGGAAAAGATTCTATAAATATGTCTTCTATCTGCCCCTTTGTACTTATGTATTCAAGTCTAACTTCTTTCTCAGAAACTTTCTCTCTTACTACATGATACTTAATCTCTATATGCTTAGTCTTAGAATGTAATATAGGGTTCCTAGCCATACTAACTGTGCTGGTGTTATCACAATGTATAACAATAGGTTTAACAAATTTTATTCCAATATCCTTCAGCATTTGCTTCATCCAAATTATATGGTTACAATTGTTTGCTACTACTACATATTCTACTTTTTCTTTGCTTTGTGAAATACAATTCTGCTTCTTGCTTAGCCAAGAAACCAATCTTCCTCCAAGGAGAAAATCTCCACCACTGGTGCTCTTTTTATCATCAACATTTCCTCCCCAATCAACATCTGTATATGCACATAGGGTAAAATCATCAAATTTTTCATACCACAATACATACTCTATTGTGCCTCTTAAATATCTTAGTATTCTCTTTACTGCTGCATAATGTGATTCTCTAGGTTCAACTTGAAATCTTGCTAAAATTCCAACTGAATGTGTTATGTCTGGTCTTGTATGTGTCAAGTACTATAGTCCTCTAATCATAGATCTATACTTCTTCTATTCAATTACATGAGTTTCATCTGTGCTAGATAACTTATGTCTAGATACCATAGGTGTTCCAACTAGTTTACAATTCTCCATTCCAAATATTTTTAACAAATCATTCAAATAATTTGTCTGACTAACAAAGATACTATCACTATTCTGTGTTATCTGTAATCCCAAAAAGTATTTCATTTCACCAATCATACTCATTTCAAATTCAGTCTTCATTTCATCAGCAAATTTATCACTAGCTTCATCTTCTCCTCTAAAAATAATGTCATCAACAAAAATAACTACATCCAATAAACCCTTTTCAATTTCTTTTGTGTACAAGTTGCTATAAGTTGTTTCTTTTGTAAATCCCAATTTTATCAAATACTTATCTACTCTTGCATACCAAGGTCTAGGTGCTTTCTTTAGTCCATACAAAGATTTCTTTAGTTTACATACCATGTATCCTTCTTGAGTTAAAGGAAAACCTTTAGGCTGCTCAATGTAGACTTCTTCCAATTCTCCATTCAGAAATGCTGACTTAACATCGATTTGATATACTTTGAATTTCTTGTAAGCTGCATAGGCCAAAAACATTCTTACTACTTCAATTCTTTCTACAGGTGCAAACATTTCTTCATAGTCAATTCCTTCTTGTTGTGAGTATGCTTTACATACCAATCTTGCTTTGTTTCTTACTACTTCTCCTTGTTCATTCATCTTGTTTCTGAATACCCATTTTGTTCCTATAACATTCTTATCTTTAGGTCTAGGGAGCAATTCCCATGTTTTATTCTTTTCAATCTGATCTAGTTCTTCTTTCATAGCTATAATCCAATGTTCATCTTCACAAGCTTCACTAGTAGATTTAGGTTCAATTTGAGAAATCAAACATAATTGTGCTTGTACCTTATTTTGAGTTAGAACTCCTCTGTCTATGTTTCTAATAATCTGCTCAATAGGATGATTCCTTGATAAATTCTTGTTAGGTGCCACTGTCTCAGATCTCGTTTAAGGTGTCGGTTCTTCAATGATCTTGATGTGGCTTTCAGTCAACAAATCACTATCAGTTTCATAGAACAATTAAACAGTCTCAATGTTAGGTCTAGGATGAGTTCCTTCATCTGATTCATAATCAAGCATTCTTTCCTGAATTTTAAACTTTTCATCAACTTTAACATTTGTGCTCTCAACAATAGTCTTAGTTCTCTTATTGTAACATCTATAAGCTTTTGTCTTCAAAGAATATCCAAGAAATATACCTTCATCACTTCTAGGATCAATCATTCCAATATCATCATCTCTCTTTATATAACATTTGCTTCCAAAAAGTCTAAAATACTTAATTGAGGGTGCATGTCCAAACCATAATTCATAGGGTGTCTTGTCTGTGTCTGCTCTAATTTGTACTTTGTTCATTGTATACACTTTTTTGTTCACTACTTCTCTCCATAATATCTTCGCTAAGTCATTCTCAAATAATATAGCTCTTGTTGTTTTAGTCACTGATCAATTTCTTGTTTCTGCAATACCATTTTGTTCAGGTATCCTAGGGGCAAAAAACTATCTTTTAATACCATTCACTTCACAAATGGTGTTAAAATCTCTAGAAGTAAATTCACCACCTCTATCAGATCTCAAACATTTAATCTTCATTCTAGATTCATTCTCAACTTTATTCTTTATGATCTTAAACTTATCAAATGCTTAAGACTTTTCTTTTAGAAATGCAATCCACATCATTCTTGTAAAATTGTCAACAAGAATCATAAAAAAACTTTCTCCATAGAGTCCTCTATTCCTTTTAGGGCCGCTCAAGTCTATATGAACAATCTCCAACTTCTCTACAAATGTGAACTTCTTACTGGGAAATGAACTTCTCTTCTGTTTAGCCATCACACATTCCTTGCAAATCATGTTAGTAGGCTTCATAATTTTAGGAAAATTTCTTACTACAAGTGTAGTACTCACTTTCACAATGTTATCAAAATTTATATGACAAAATCTTATGTGCCATAACCAACTGTAATCAATCTTAGTAATCAAACATGTCATCTTAGTAGGATTCAACTGAAATACATTACCTCTTGTTCTAGATCCAGTACCAATCAAATTTCCATCTTTGTCTTTTATCACATAAGTTTTCTCAGTAAACCAAACTTGATATCCCTTATCAAATAACTATCCAACACTCAAAAGATTATGTTTCAAACCATCCACAAAGTAAACATCATTAGTATTAGTCTTTCCATCAAGAGTAATAGATCCTATACCTTTAATCAAACAAGGTGCATTGTTTCCAACTCTAACAACTCCATCATAATTGTTAAACTTTATGAACTTTCTCATGTCTCCAGTCATATGATGTGAACAACCACTATCTATAATCCAATCAACTTTCTTTTCATCATTATTCTCAATATCATTTTAACTTAAGCTTCTCTCTATACTAGCTTCAAGTTCTTCATCATTAGCATAATAACATTCCTTAGATCTTCTAGGCTTAAAATTGTTTCTATACTTTTTAACTCTCTTAGGTCATTTAGATGCAAAATGACAATATTCTTGACATGTCCAACATTTAAAATTTTTCTTACTGTATGTTTCTCTCTTCACAAGCAAGGGAATAACTTCTTCAATATTCTTGTCTTCTTCATTTCTAGATCTGTTGCTGCCAACATAATCTCCTCTCACACCGATGCTTCTTGACAAAGTAGGGTGAACACTAAGAGCACTGAATGCTTTCTCCATTCTAGGCACGTCTCCTGATAACCTCAGGTTCATTTCTGCTGCTTCCAATCTTCCAAGAAGCGTTTCTCTAGTAAATTTTGCAGTACAAGGTATAACTTGTTCAATCATCTGTGTTGTCTGCTTAAATGCAGGAGTCAATGTCCTCAAAATTTTTCATATCACTTCATTCTCTATCTTTGTTCCTCCATAATATTTTATACCTGCAACAATTTCTGACATTCTACCAATATAGCTTCTAATAGATTCATCTTCCATCATTCTTATATCTTCAAATGCACATATCCAATTATGTAATATAACTTTCTTTGCATGTTCATCACCTTCAAAAGTAGAGTGTAAAGCTTTCCAAATTTCATGAAATATTTTCAAACATTTTACCTGACTGTACTCATTCTCTGGAAGGATTGACAAAAGTGCTTCTCTGGAAAGTATGTTATGCATGAATAGGTTTCTCTCATCATTAGTACATGTTTCAATATTATCTTCATCAATGATAGTCTTCTCATTCTTAGTAGTCAACCAATAACTTGGTCCTAAACATAGTAGATGTGTCTTCATCTTTTCTTTCCAGAGCTGTCAAAATTCACCACACCAAACTTAGAGCTTTCTTTCCTAAAATTTGTCATGGATCTCCTTAAGTTGTTAAACTTTTCTTTCAAGGACCTACTACTCTAATACCAATTATTAGAAAGTAAAGTCCAGCAAGATAATTGAGAGGGGGGGGGGGGTGAATCAGTTATCTAATAATTAAATCCTTTATCAACTTCAACAATATTTAACCATATAAAAAATGTAATTAACAACCATAGAAAGATATTCATACAGAATAACACAATGACACAAGATATGTTGACTAGAGAACCTCTTGATCAAAGAGTAAACCTTGGTGGGAATGATTGTTAGGAATGAGTGCAAAGTATTTTGGCAGTCATTTTATAGCAGTTGTTGTTGCATTCATGACTTGGATTGTCATTGATGTCAACACAGTGATATTCTGGATATTAGCAGGAAAGTAGGTACAATTTTGTTTTGCACACATGTTGTATTGAAGATTGGCTTTTTCATAGTTGATGGTATGTTCTTTTGTGTGTTATTAACCTATGGTTAATAGTGCAAAAAGAAATTCATTCATTTGTGAGAGTTATGAGCATTTTGGTGAAAGCAGTGTTTAGACAGTGTTTTTGTAAAGTGATTTTTGGAAATCGGAGGATATCTCTTAACTGGGATGGAATCTGATGTGCAGTTAAAGGGATGTTGGAGACTCATTAATGATGATGTGGTTCATAGTGCAAACTTTGAAGATATGTTTGGAGAAAGTTACAATATCTGGAAGCCGGCAGTTTTATGTGAATTTTGTGTGTAGCGTGTAGAATTTATTATTTTGTAATTGAGGACCAACTCATTTGTAATTATTTGGGTTTGGTATATAAGAAGGAATTTTTTCCTTGTTTCAATATCTACTATGAAGGTTGAGATGCTACTATATGCATGAAGTGAAGAAAAGAGCTAATTCAGTGATGAAAGAAGACTTGTGAGTACAGAGATTTGGAATTGTGATCTTGTGTAGCACAGAGTGTGGTTTTGGCATAGTGTGAAGGAGGCAATATATTTTATATTATTCTATTGAATAATTCTAAGTTCTTCTGGATAGTGGGTTCAGAGATCTTGCCTTGAAGCTGTTTGGGCAGTGGGTCCTTCTATCTTCCATAAACTCTTAACCGGGTTAGAATCTTTTAACAAGGATTCAAAATTTTCTAACAGGGATTTATATGTACTAAATGTATTTCATAAGACTCCTAACAGGGTCCATCCTCTAACAAGGAACTTTCATATTAGTGCATCATTTTGTGGGCATCATTCTCACCGGGGTTTACTCTTTTCAAGAGGTTCCCTAGTCAACATATCTTGTGTGATTATGTAATTGTGTATGGTTATCTTTCTATGGTTGATCAGTACATTGATTATATTTTTTAAAGCAGTTGAATGGTTAGATTATCTGATAACTGATTCACCCCCCCCCCCCTCTCAGTTATCTTGGGGATCTTTACTTTCTAATGATTGGTATCAAAGTAGCAAGTCCTTGAAAGAAAAGTTTAACAACTTAAGGAGATCCATGGTGAATTTCAGAAAAGAAAGCCCTAAGTTTGATGGAGTAAATTTTGATAGCTAGAAAGAAAAGATGAAGACAAATCTATTGTGTTTAGGACCAAGTTATTGGTTGATTACAAAGAATGAGAAGACTATCATTGCGGAAGACAATCTACAGGAAAAAACTAAAGATGAACTAGATCTATTCATGTGTAACATACTTGAAAGAGAAGCACTTTTGTCAGCACTATTGGAGAATGAATATAGTCAAGTAAGATGTTTGAAAACATCTCATGCAATTTGGAAAGCTGTACATGTAATTTTGAAGGTGATGAACATGCAAAGAAGGCTAGATTACATAATTGGATTTGTGCATTTGAAGATATCAGAATGATGGAAGATGAATCTATTAGAAGCTATATTGGTAGGATGTCTGAGATTGTAACAGGAATAAAGTCTTGTGGAGGTGATAAGATGGAGAATGAAGTGATATGGAAAATTTTGAGAACTTTGACACCAGTATTCAAGCAGACAACACAGATGATTGAACAAGTGATACCTTGTACATTGAAATTTTCAAGAGAGACTCTTCTTGGAAGATTAGAAATAGTAGAGATGAACTTGAGATTATCAAGAGAGCTACCTAGAATGGAAACAGCATTCAGTGCTCTTAACATTAGACCTACAACAAGTACTAGTGTGAATGGAGATTATGCCAGCAGCAACAGATCTAAATCTGAGGAAGATAAGAAGATTGAAGAAGGTATTGCATTACTTGTAAAAAGAGAACCAGATGGTAAGAAAATCTATAAATGTTGGACTTGTCAAGAATATGGTCATTTTGCATCTAAATGTCCTAAAAGAGTTAAGAAGTATAGAAGCAACTTTAAACCTAGGAGATCTAAAGAATGTTATTATGCAAATGATGAAGATCTTAAAGCAGGAATTGAAAACCATTTCAGTGACAGTGATAATGATAACTTTGAGGAAATAGGATTTGTAGCAATTAAAGAAGAAAGTTTTGAATATGATAAAAGGGAAGAAAAAGCATTAGTTTCACAAGTTGAAAAGAAATCTGATTGGATTATAGACAGTGGTTGTTCACATCATATGACTGGAGATAAAAGAAAGTTTGTTAAGTTAGATAATTATGATGGAGGAATTGTTAGGGTTGGTAACAATGCACCTTGTTTGATTAAGGGTATAGGATCTATTACTCTTGATGGAAAGAATAACACTGATGATGTTTACTTTATTGATGGATTGAGACATAATCTACTAAGCGTTGGACAATTGGTTGATAAGGGTTATCAAGTTTGGTTTTCTGAGAAAATTTGTGTGATAAAAGATAAAGATGGAAATCTGATTGGAAAAGGATCGAGAACCAGAGGTAATGTATTTTAGTTGAATCCTACTGAGATGACATGTTTGATAACTAGGATTGATGATAGTTGGTTATGGCATAAAAGGTTTTGTCATATAAACTTTGATAATATTGTCAAGGTGAGCACTACACTTGCAGTAAGAGATTTACCTAGAATTATGAAACCTACTAACATGATTTGCAAAGAATGTATGATGGAAAAGAAGAAAAGGAGTTCATTTCCCAACAAGAAGTTCACATCAACAGAGAAGCTCAAGATTGTTCATACAGACTTGAGTGGTCCTACTAGGAATAGAGGATTCTATGGAGAAAGGTATTTTATGATTCTTGTTGATGATTTTACAAGAATGATGTGGATTGCATTTTTTGAAAGAAAAATCTGAAGCATTTGATAAATTTAAGATCATGAAAAGCAAAATTGAGAATGAATCTGGAATGAAGATTAAGTGTCTAAGATCTAATAGAGGTGATGAATTTACATCTAGAGAGTTTAACACCTTTTGTGAAATGAATGGTATTAAGACACAACTTTCAACCCCTAGAACACCAGAACAAAATGGTATTGCAGAAAGAAGGAAGAGGTCAATAACTAAAGCAGCAAGAGCTATGTTGTTTGAAAATGATTTGGCTAAGACTTTTTGGAGAGAAGCAGTGAACAAAGTAGTATACACTATGAACAGAGTACAAATCAGAGCAGATACAAACAAGACACCTTATGAATTATGGTTTGGACATACACCCTCAGTTAAGTATTTTAGAATTTTTGGAAGTAAATTTTATATAAAGAGAGATGATGATATAGGAAAGTTTGATCCTAGAAGTGATGAAGGAATATTTCTTTTATATTCTTTAAAAAGAAAAGCATATAGATGTTATAACAAAAGAACTAAGACTATTGTTGAAAGTGCAAATGTAAAAGTTGATGAGAAGTTTAAAATTTAGGAAAGAATGCTTGATTATGAATCGGATGGAGAAGCACAACCTCAGCCTAACATTGAAAATGCAAAATTATTTTTTGAAACTAATAGTGGTTTTCTGAATGAAAGTCATACTGAAGAAAATAGAGAAGAAAATAGAGAAGAAAACAGACATTTAAATTTTCCTACTTGAGTGGTAGCCCTATCGATGGTTTCCATGTCAAAAAATATTATATCCAATCAAAAAAATCCATGTGTATACACTTGGCAGTGGCCCCACCTATTATAAGCACTGAGGAATAAAGAAGATCAATAGTTGTCACATGATCACAAGGGCTCAAAAGATTCCATGTGACTAAGTGATAGCTGTTAGATTTTAAATTTTAGATTCCAAGCGGACTATAGTGTTGAAACATTAGGAAACAAGGTGGTTAGGACTTAGGAAAAATTAAAAGGGGTTGGGCTTAGGTGATTGAAAAGTGTTACTAACATGACCCCACGTGGTGATACTTTTAAAACACATATGCTTAAGGACTTAAGTGATCCACAAAAATTAACGCTCAAATAGAACCCTAAAGGAAAACATAGGGTTTTAATGAAGATAAAGACGCTTAGGGTTTTTCTTAGGCCTGATTTTATTTGATTAGGGCTTGCTAGACTTAAAAGAAACCCTGGTAATTTTGCAAGATTTTCTAGGTTTTTTGTAGCACAATTCTCTCAACTTCAAGATCACACCTATATACTTCAATTTTGTAAGGAAATGCAAAACTTTATGTTTTAAAAATTGAAGTGCCAACATTGGCTCTATCTGGGGATGTATGCCTCTTGCAGGCATGACAAGAATTTAGAATCTCTGGGATAAGCATACCATCTACTAAAATAAAATAGCTAACCTACTCAAAAAACTTGAAATAAACACACAACTGGTAAGGAAAACTAACTACTATCCATGGATAATGAGAGTACCTTAAGAAAAGTACAACTTGAGGAATTGTCCATGAACTAGAAATTCCATTTCGTTTCCAATCAGGTCCTTCAAGATATATGAATCTATTGGAAATTTGGTTGAGGTATGTACATAGATGTTTTCATTATGGAAACATTTTTTCCCTATGAAGAGCGCATAAGTTGGAAAGTAAGTATGGAAGATCGCAGACTAAAATTGTCTAAGTATGAAATAGTGATTTTGACAAAGCACCCGATACAGTTTGTTTTGGTGATGTTCACTGGAGCATGATCAGAATTTACACAGTTGAACATAGACTCTATGGTGTCTAAGGATACCCCATCTTAGTGTGAAAAAGAGTACGGATAGTATGGACAAAGTTATGACTATTTTACCGATGACAGAGTACAGCCGACAATGCAGTTTTGAAGACAGAACTAGTAAATGAATCAAGGGATTATTTTGCTTGTCAAAATAATGACTTAATATTATAAAGAGATGACATCCTAGATGTTTACTCTTGGATAAAGATATTCAAGTCAACAAGAGAAAGATATTATGTTTGTATATTGTACAAATAAAGATGTACCGAACATACTTGAAATGTGACATGTAATATATGTAAATTGTGATAGTAGTGAAAGTTGTTGATGCAAAGTTGTAAGCATTACCATATTGTAATCAATAAAAATTTGTATTACTTTTTTGGGTAGTGAGCTCATCTGGTAATCAGGTTTTGTATCTACAACTCCTAAGAGGGTTGAGGCTTCTAACAAGGCCTATAGTCCCTTAACCAAGACTGATACACTATATGATTCTAATAGGATCCTAATAGGGTCAACATCCTTAACCAGATATCTTTTGATTAGTGGATCTTTGTGGGTACCATCCCCACTGGGGTTTTCCCTTAGCCAAGGTTTCCTCGAGAACATATCATGTGTTATGAGTTCTTTACATTTACTGTTATGTATGCTATTTAGTCTCTTATGCTTTGTATGCATTAAAGTAATCTGTTATATCCATAAGTGGGCAAAAGTAAAAGTTTGTGAAATACTGATTCACCCCCCCTCTTAGTATTTCCTATTTCTAACAATTGGTATTAGAGTTTAGTTACTCAGAGAAGAAACATTCAAGGAAAGCCTAGCAGCTTGAGTAAGATCTCTATGGATATGGATCAATTACAAAAGAATCTTGAAGAAGCTCTTGAGCAAATTGATATGCTTAGTGATGAAAGAAACACTTTGAAAAAAAAGTATGATGATGCAAAGAATCTTATTGACAAATTGAAAGGTAAGATAGAAGATTGGAAATCTGAGAAGGAATCTAAAATTCTTGTTGAAGATTGTGAAGACTTAGAAAAAGAAAATGTGATCCTTAAACATGAATTGAAGATAGCAAATCTGAAGCTTAGCTTGAAATATGGAAATGACAATTTGAGATCTAAGAATGAAAGTTTAAAGAATGAAAATGAAGATCTAAAATCTAAACTTGGCAAGGTAACATCTGAATTTGATAAAGTCAAATTGGAGTATGATGAACTTGAGAAATACAACAAAATTGTGAAAGGTGAATTGAGTCAATCCAAACAACAACTTGAGAGGCTATATTCAAACAGTGAAAAGATTGATAAGCAAGTATCTTATGGAAAACCATTTTATGAAAAAATTGGTCTTGGATTTAACATATTGAAGATAGTTAGTGAAAGCAAGAAACCAGATCTGAATGAATGTGAAAGCAGTGAAGAAAATAAGTTAGATGAGAACAAATCTAAAGATGCACCTAAGCAAGAAGAATCACCTAAGCAAGAAGAATCACCGAAGCAAGAAGATGCACCAAAGAAAGAAGAACCACAGAAGCAAGAAGAATCATCCAAAGGTATGCAAAGAGAATTCAAAGGTAGATGTTTTACTTGTAATACTATTGGTCATATGAAGAGAGATTGTACAGGTAAACAATTCAAACCTCTAAATGGTTATTGTTATAATTGTCATGGTTTTGGACATAGAGCTATTAAATGTAGAAGATCTAAAGTTATTGAGAATAATTACAATAGAAGAATGTCTAGAAATACTAACAATGCAGATCAGAGATCAACTGATGACATGAAAAGAGGAAATGGAATAGTATGTTTCAGATGCAACAAAATTGGACATATTGCTAGAAATTATAGTACACAAATCAATTAGCAGATACCTAGATATGGAACCAATGGAATCACTTGTCAGATATGTAACAAGATTGGACACACAACAAGATTTTGTAGAATGAACAATGGAGGTTATCATCATAACCCTAACCCTAGAAACTATGGAAGAAGGAATGAAAATGCAAGAAACAAAGAGAAAGGTTGCTGTAGCAATGAAGATGAAGTAAAATTTATTAAAGGAATAGATAAAGGAGGTATATTCAACATTGAAGGTAATCAGGAGGGTAATGTATCTCAAGGTAAGAATGAGTCTTTACCTAACCCTTCTTTAAGCACTTAAATTATATAAATTTCTATAGTTTAGGAACTTAGAATTAGTATAGAGTTAGATTTTGAATGAGTTAGGTTTTGCGTAGTTAGATGAAGATTTGTTATGTTACACTGATGCTATGGTTAAGTGCACAAAAAGAAATATTGTGTTTTGCGAGGTTGCAAAAAGATTTATGGTTGCAGGTTTACAGAATCAATTTTTTGACATTTTGGTGGCAAAATAATTGAATGCAATGTCAGATCAAGTAAATGCTAAGTGTTAAAAGATTGAAATCAAAGTTATTATGATTATCAAGTGATTAGAAGTGATTTGGAAGTGAAGAAAGAAGTTTGGAAGCAATTTGCAAAAGTTTGAAGCGTCGATCTAGAAAAAGCCCTAATTTTGCGAATTTAAGGTATTTATCCGACTACGATCTTGAATCAGCTTAAGTAATTAGATATAATCATGGATGTGTCATTGATTCACAACATTAAGGATAAGAGCAGACCTAGAAATAAGAAAGATCTAGTTGAACCCTCAAAAAGAGATGCTAGTTTAGCCTTATCATCCGTACCAGACGGAGTTCTTCATTTAGAGAATGTTAAAAGTTATCTTGGATGCAAGTATGAAACCCTAAGGGAGAGTGATTTTAATGGTGAGTACAAGAAATTGTACAACTCAGATATGTTAGTGAAACAAGGTTATGAACATCTAGAAAATAATGAAATCATTGGGTACTCTATGAAATATGAATTTGATGATGAGGAGTGTACTAAGATCATTTTGAGTAGGATACATAATGGCAAATTTTGGTTAGAAGACAGAGTTATAGAAATAACTATAGACCTAATTCATGATGTGACTGGATATTCAAAAGTTGGTGCAATTCCACTGAATGAGAAAAACATGAGAAAGATTGTGATTGAAAACACCAGTTCAGTATACAATGGTAGAGGTATAGTCATTAGTAAGCTTAAGCAAGATGATGTAAAGTACTTGTGTAAGATTTTGACAACAAAGTTCTGTGGAAGCTCTAGAGAAGATGATATGCTAGTAGGTATGATACACATTGCTTATTTGATGTGTGTGGAGAAGAAGCCTATGGATATGTGTGAAATTATGAGAATACAGTTGTTTGAGAATTTGGAAAAGATAAAGAAAGCTAAATACACTCACTTTAGATTTTCCTCATTGGTTACTTACATGCTCTTCCACTTGTTAAGAATATTTCCTTACACTATTGAATAGAATGATGGTGAGAATACTATGGCAAGAATGAATAAAGTTTACATGAAACATCTTATTGAGAAGGTTAATGATAGTGTAAAGTTAGTGTTGAAATTTTTTTAGAACATTGTGGTAAATAGATCAAGAATTCCTCCATTCCTAGTTGAGAAATACAAAGATGATATATGTTTTATGGTTGATACTGATTTCACTTACATTGAGGTAGTAGAACCTAGACATGAATTCGTAGACCCTCTTGGCTATGAAATCTTTGAAGTTGAAACATAAGGTTATGTTAGTAGATTGTTGAAAAGTAAAGTTGATGCTCATAGCAACATATTTGGAACATATGATGAAAACTTTGGTTCAGCAAAGGCACTTAAGGAAGAGAAACAATCAAAGAAGAGAGTGGAGTCCACAATAAAGAAAATTCTAAAATAATCAGGTATGAGTGAGTAGGAATTTGATATTGCAAAGAAGATTGTAGAAGAAATAAGGCAAAGTGAGATACTATCAGTCCCACCTTTGGCATCAAGTGAAAAACCTATTCAAGTAAAGGTAAAGGTTGAAGAACCTGAGAAGGAACAAGAAATTAGTCAGATAGAGAAACCCTTTTCTTCAGCACCAAGAAAAAGAATGAAGGAGAGTGCTTCAGGACCAGGTAAAAGACAAAAAACAATTGTTGCACCAGTACCTAGAAGAGTTGTAGAGATAAAAGATGATGAAGTAACAACAAAGAAGAAATCATGGAAACCAAGGATAGAAAGATTTAATGAAGATATAATGAAGCATGGAGACTTTACCAAGATGAACAAATACTATTATTTATATGGATCCTTTGATAGGTTGAATATTGATAATGCAATGGTTACACATATGATTTTGTCAAACAAGAAATTTGATAATATTCATGGAAAGATACTAGAAGATTTGTACAACAGACTTGTGAGAAGAAAGATGAGAGCACAAGAAGAAGATACCAAAATGAGAGAAAATGTGATTAGATAGTTCTGTGAGATAAGAGATGATGACCATCCTAAACAGATCCTCAAGCCACTTGAAACCCTATTGAGATCGAAAAGAAGAATTATAAAAATAATGGGAGGATAGTATGAGCAAGTAAAGATTGAAATTGAATAGGCCGTTGTGCAAGTGCTAGCAAACTTGGTAGCAGGAAAAGATAGCAAAGATCAATTAGTTGCAGAACCAGCAGAGCAACAAAGTTTAGAACAAGAAGAGGTAGCATCAAAGGTAGTTGAAGTTGAATATATTCCCTCTTCTTCCATAAACATTGGCACAAAATCTATGGACATTGAAGGAAGTAAAGTTACTTTAGATTCAGATGATGTTGTACTCAACAGTTTGAATAATATTGTTGACAATTTGGTTTTGGGTGAGCAAGAAAAGACTATTGAAATAGAGACTACACATACTGAAGTGCAAATGGAAACAGAGGCCCATACACCTATTGAACCACAAGAAGACATTAGTCTTACACCTAAGACTGGAAAGGAGAAAGGAATAGAAACATTGATTGAAGATTTGAGCAAGGAAGTTGATGACGATGATCAAATACAGTTGATCACTTCTTTAAAAAAAATTATTGGAAAGAACAAGAAAGTTAAGAATTTGGAAGGTAGTATGAAAGACTTGACTGAGAAGCTACAAAGTTTCATATCTACAAAAGTCTTTGATTCAGATCCACTTGAAAGAGCAAAGATGGTAATTAAATATTTTGATGTTGAGTTCACTAATTTGAATGATATTGCTAAGGTTAAGGCTCAGGAAGCTTATGAAGCTGAGATGTTGTAGAACATAAGTCAGAATATCAAAAATGACATTGATAGCCTTGACAGACACATTAAGGACTTAAGGAAACATCTTGAGACTGGAAAGTGTTTGTACATTTAGTGTACAAAATCTGAAAATATTTTAATTGAGGAAGAAAAGAAGATAAAAGAGAAGCAAGATGAAATTGTAGAAAAGACATGTTAGGAATGAATCCAAAGTGTTTTGGTAGTCATTCTATAGCAGTTGTTGTTGCATTCATGACTTGGATTGTCATTGATGTCAATACAGTGATATTCTAGATATTAGCAGGAAAGTATAGTTTTGTTTTGCACACATGTTATATTGTAGATTGGCTTTTGCATAGTTTATGGTATGTTCTTTGGTGTGTTATTAACCTATGGTTAATAGCGCAAAAAGAAATTCATTCATTTGTAAGAGTTATGAGCATTTTGGTGAAAGCAGTGTTTAGACTGTTTTTGTGTAGCGATGTTTGGAAATCGAAGGATATCTCTTAGCTGGGATGGAATCTTATTTTGCGCAGTTAAAGGGATGTTTTAGACTCATTAATGATGATGTGGTTCATAGCAAAAACTTTGAGGACATGTTTGAAGAAAGTTACAGTAACTGGAAGTCGATAGTTTTATGTGAATTCTGTGTGTAGTGTGTAGAATTTATTATTTTGTAATTGAGGACCGACTCATTTGTAATTATTTGAGTTTGGTATATAAGAAGGAATTTTTTCCTTATTTTAATGTGTACTATGAATATTGTTATGAGAATATATGCATGAAGTGAAGAAAAGAGCTAATTCAGTGATGAAGGAAGACTTGTGAGTACAGAGATCTGGAATTGTGATCTTGTGTAGCAGAGAGTGCAGTTTTGGCATAGTGTGAAGGAGGTAATATATTTCATATTATTCTATTGAATAATTCTAAGATCTTTTGGACAGTGGGTTTAGAGATCTTGCATTGAAGTTGTTTGGGCAGTGGGTCCTTCTGTCTTCCATAAACTCTTAATCGGGTTAGAATCTTTTAACAGGGATTTATATGTACTGAATGTATTTCATAAGACTCCTAATAGGGTCCATCCTCTAACAAGGAACTTTCATATTAGTGCATCATTTTATGGGCATCATTCCCACTGGGGTTTACCCTTTTCAAGAGGTTCCCTAGTTAACATATCTTGTGTTATTGTGCATTTGTGTATGATTATCTTTCTATGGTTGATCAGTACATTGATTATATTGTTTAAAGATGTTGAATGGATAAATTATCTGATAACTGATCCCCCCCCGCTCTCAGTTATCTTGGGGATCTTTACTTTCTAATAATTGGTATCAGAGCAGCAGGTCCTTGAAAGAAAATTTTAACAACTTAAGGAGATCCATGGCGAATTTTAGAAAAGAAAGCCCTAAGTTTGATGGAGTAAATTTTGACAGCTGGAGAGAAAAGATGAAGACACATCTATTGTGTTTAGGACCAAGTTATTGGTTGATTACAAAGAATGAGAAGACTATCATTGAGGAAGACAATCTAGAGGTAGAAACTAAAGATGAACTAGATCTATTCATGTGTAACATACTTGAAAGAGAAGCACTTTTGTCAGCACTACCGGAGAATGAATATAGTTAGGTAAGATGTTTGAAAACATCTCATGCAATTTGGAAAGCTTTACATTCTACTTTTGAAGGTGATGAACATGCAAAGAAGGCTAGATTACATAATTGGATTTGTGCATTTGAAGATATTAGAATGATGGAAAATGAATCTATTAGAAGCTATATTGGTAGGATGTCTGAGATTGTGATAGAAATAATGTCTTGTGGAGATGATAAGATAGAGAATGAAGTGATATGGAAAATTCTGAGAACTTTGACACTAGTATTCAAGAAGACAAGGCAGATGATTGAACAAGTGATACCTTGTACATTGAACTTTTCAAGAGAGACTCTTCTTGGAAGATTAGAAACAGTAGAGATGAACTTGAGATTATCAAGAGAGCTACCTAGAATGGAAATAGAATTCAGTGCTCTTAGCATCTGACCTACAAGAAGTACTAGTGTGAATGGAGATTATGCCAGCAGTAGAAGAGCTAAGGAAGATAAGAAGATTGAAGAAGGTATTGCATTACTTTTAAAAAGAGAACCAAATGGTAAGAAATTCTTTAAATGTTGGACTTGTCAAGAATATGGTCATTTTGCATCTAAATGTCCTAAAAGAGTTAAGAAGTATAGAAGCAACTTTAAACCTAGGAGATCTAAAGAATGTTATTATGGAAATGATGAAGATTTTGAAGCAGGAATTGAAAAACATTTAAGTGACAGTGATAATGATAACTTTGAGGAAATAGGATTTTTAGCAATTAAAGATGAAAGTTCTGAATTGGATAAAAGGGAAGAAAAAGCATTAGTGTCACAAGTTGAAAAGAAATCTGATTGGACTATAGATAGTGGTTGTTCACATCATATGACTAGAGATAAAAGAAAGTTTGTTAAGTTAGATAATTATGATGGAGGAATTGTTAGGGTTGGTAACAATGCACCTTGTTTGATTAAGGGTATAGGATCTATTACTCTTGATGGAAAGACTAACACTGATGATGTTTACTTTGTTGATGGACTAAGACATAATCTACTAAGCATTGGACAATTGGCTGATAAGGGTTATCAAGTTTGGTTTTCTGAGAAAACTTGTGTGATAAAAGATAAAGATGGAAATCTGATTGGAAAAGGATCCAGAACCAGAGGTAATGTATTTCAGTTGAATCCTACTGAGATGACATATTTGATAACTAGGATTGATGATAGTTGGTTATGGCATAAAAGGTTTTGTCATATAAACTTTGATAATATTGTTAAGGTGAGCACTACACTTGCGGTAAGAGATTTACCTAGAATTATGAAACCTACTAACATGATTTGAAAAGAATGTATGATGGCAAAGTAGAAAAGGAGTTCATTTCCCAATAAGAAGTTCACATCGGTAGAGAAGTTGGAGATTGTTCATACAGACTTGAGTGGTCATACTAGGACTAGAGGATTCTATGGTGAAAGGTATTTTATGATTCTTGTTGATGATTTTACAAGAATGATGTGGATTGCATTTTTGAAAGAAAAATATGAAGCATTTGATAAATTTAAGATCATGAAAAGAAAAATTGAGAATGAATTTGGAATGAAGATTAAGTGTCTAAGATCTGATAGAGGTGGTGAATTTACATCTAGAGAGTTTAACACCTTTTGTGAAATGAATGGTATTAAGAGAAAAATTTCAGCACCTAGAACACTAGAAAAAAATGGTATTGCAGAAAGAAGGAACAGGTCAATAACTGAAGCAACAAGAGCTATGTTGTTTGAAAATGATTTGGCAAAATTTTTTTGGAGAGAAGCAGTGAACACAGTAGTATACACTATGAACAGAGTACAAATCAGAGCAGATACAAACAAGACACCTTATGAATAATGGTTTGGACATACACCCTCAGTTAAGTATTTTAGAACTTTTGGAAGTAAATGTTATATAAAGAGAGATGATGATATAGGAATGTTTGATCCTAGAAGTGATGCAGGAATATTTCTTGGATATTCTTTAAAAAGAAAAGCATATAGATGTTATAACAAAAGAACTAAGACTATTGTTGAAAGTGCAAATGTAAAAGTTGATGAGAAGTTTAAAATTCAGGAGAGAATGCTTGATTATGAATCTGATGGAGAAGCACAACCTCAGCCTAACATTGAAAATGCAGAATTATTTTTTGAAACTAACAGTGATTTGCTGAATGAAAGTCATACTGAAGAAGAAAGAGAAGAAAATAGAGAAGAAAACAAAGAAGAAAATAGAGAAGAAAGAAGAGAAAAATCTACAGTCAGAACAAGATCAGTAACTATGACAGCTAACAGGTATACTTCAAGACATCACCTTGTTGAGCAAGTTATTGGAAGTTTAGATAGAGGAGTTTTGACTCGGAATAAGGTACATTTATGTTTGATTTCTAAAATTGAACCTAAGACTACTAATGAAGCTTGTGAAGATGAACATTGGATCAATGCTATGAAAGTAGAACTAGAGCAGATTGAAAAAAATAAGACATGGGAATTGGTCCCTAGACCTGAAGACAAGAATGTGATTGGAACAAAGTGGGTATTCAGAAACAAGATGAATGAACAAGGAGAAGTGATAAGAAACAAAGCAAGATTGGTATGTAAAGGATATTCACAATAAGAAGGCATTGACTATGAAGAAACTTTTGCACCTGTGGCCAGACTTGAAGTAGTGAGAATGTTTCTAGCGTATGCAACTTACAAGAAATTTAGAGTGTATTAGATGGATGTGAAATCTGCATTTTTGAACGATGAATTGGAAGAAGTCTACATTGAGCAGCCTGAAGGTTTTCCTTTGACACAAGAAGGAGATATGGTATGTAAGTTAAAGAAATCTTTATATGGATTAAAACAAGCACCTAGAACCTGGTATGCAAGATTGGATAAGTATTTATTGAAATTGGGATTTATAAAAGGAACAACAGATAGTAACTTATACACAAAAGAAATTGAGAATGGTTTTTTGGTTATAGTTATATTTGTTGATGATATTATCTTTGGAGGAGAAGATGAAGCTAGTGACAAATTTGCAGATGAAATGAAGATTGAATTTGAGATGAGCATGATTGGAGAAATGAAATATTTTTTGGGATTACAGATAACACAAAGCAAGGAAGGTATATTTGTAAGTCAGACTAAGTATTTAAATGACTTATTGAAAAGATTTGGAATGGAAGAGGCTAAACCTGTTGGAACACCTATGGTAACTGAACATAAGTTATCTAGCAAAGATGAGACACCAGTAGTTGAGCAGAAAAAGTACAGATCTATGATTGGAGGATTGCAGTACTTGACACATACAAGACCTGATATAGCACATTCAGTAGGGATTGTAGCAAGATTTCAAGCAGAACCTAAAGAATCACATTATGCAGCAGTAAAGAGGATACTGAGATATCTGAAAGGAACAATGGATTATGGATTATGGTATGAGAATTCTGATGATTTTACCTTATGTGCCTATACTAATGCAAATTGGGGAGGTAGCGTTGATGACAAGAAAAGAACCAGTGGTGGAGCCTTTTTTCTTGGAGGTAAATTGGTCTCTTGGTTAAGTAAGAAGTAGAATTGTAATTCACAAAGCACAACAGAAGCAGAATATGTTGTAGCAGCAAATAATTGTAATCAGATTATTTGGATGAAGCCGATGTTGAAAGATATTGGAATAAAGTTTCATGAGCCTGTTATTATACATTGTGACAACACCAGTATAGTGAGTATGTCAAAAAATCATGTTTTACATTCTAAGACTAAACATATTGAGATCAAGTATCATGTTGTAAGAGAGAAAGTTGCAGAAAAAAAAGTAAGATTGGAGTACATAAGTACAAAGGAGCAGATAGCAGATATATTTACAAAGCCTTTACCTAAGGATACAATTGTGTATCTGAGAGGTATGCTTGGGGTTATGCCCCAACCTATTTTTGAGAATTGATACAAATGATTGCATCCATCTAGTGGTATATGAGCCCTATCTTTCTTCTGGATTGGATGTTGGAACTTCCTCTATGGGGGAGTTTATGAGCTGAGTCATGAGGACTCTTGTTATTGTATTTTTTTGAAAAGTGTCTTTTGACATTAAGTTGTTGTTGACTTAGTGATGGAATTTTTTTCATTGATGTCAATGGGGGAGAGATATACATGAAAAACATTGTGGATTGTATGAGAGAGTTGAATAGGAAAATGAAGCAAGATTTGATTTGATATTTTGCAGTGATAATGCAGTATTGGATTTTTGGAACATTGGATGTTTTTCATCTATGTTGCCATCAATTCCAATGGGGGAGATTGTTAGGAATGAATGAAAAGTGTTTTGGTAGTCATTCTGTAGCAGTTGTTGTTGCATTCATGACTTGGATTGTCATTGATGTCAACACAGTGATATTCTGGATATTAGCAGGAAAGCAGGTACAATTTTGTTTTGCACACATGTTATATTAAAGATTGGATTTTTCATAGTTGATGGTATGTTCTTTGGTGTGTTATTAACCTATGGTTAATAGCACAAAAACAAATTCATTCATTTGTAAGAGTTATGAGCATTTTGGTGAAATCAGTGTTTAGACAGTGTTTTTGTGTAGCAATGTTTGGAAATCAGAGGATATCTCTTAGCTAGGATGGAATCTGATTTTGCTTAGTTAAAGGGATGTTTTAGACTCATTAATGATGACATGGTTCACAACACAAAATTTGAGGACATGTTTGGAGAAAGTTACAGTAACTGGAAGCCGACAGTTTTATGTGAATTCTGTGTGTAGCGTGTTGAATTTATTATTTTATAATTGAGGACCAACTCATTTGTAATTATTTGAGTTTGGTATATAAGAAGGAATTTTTTCCTTATTGTAATGTGTACTATGAAGATTCTGATGCGAATATATGCATGAAGTGAAGAAAAGAGCTAATTCAGTGATGAAGGAAGACTTGTGAGTACAAAGATCTGGAATTGTGATCTTGTGTAGCAGAGTGTGTAGTTTTGGCACAGTGTGAAGGAGGTAATATATTTCATATTATTCTATTTAATAATTCTATGATCTTTTGGACAGTGGGTTCAGAGATCTTGCATTGAAGCTGTTTGGGCAGTGGGTCCTTCTGTCTTCCATAAACTCTTAACCGGGTTAGAATCTTTTAACAGGGATTCAAAATCTCCTAACATGGATTTATATGTACTAAATGTATTTCATAAGACTCCTAATAGGGTCCATCCTCTAACAAGGAACTTTCATATTAGTGCATCATTTTGTGGGCATCATTCCCACCGGGGTTTACTCTTTTCAAGAGGTTCCCTAGTTAACATATCTTGTGTTATTGTGCAATTGTGTATGATTATATTTCTATGGTTGATCAGTACATTGATTATATTATTTAAAGCTATTGAATGGATGAATTATCTGATAACTGATTCACCCACCCCCTCTCAGTTATCTTGGGGATCTTTACTTTCTAACAAGACAAACTCTTTGGCCGACCTAAACATAAAGATCAGATCAGTTGAGAACAAGATCAGAAAGTTATGTGATGAAATAAGGACTTTGAATGATGAGAAGAGTAAGAAAATTATCAGAATAAACATCTTGAGAGAGCATGTCTCAATCAAGTTGACTATAATAGAAGAGTAGCTAGATGAATGTCTTACTACTAAGATAGCATTTCAAAAATTCAATTTTGAGTCCCTCCAAGCTTGTCATATTGCAGCATACGGATTGAGTACTTTACTCAATGTATAAAAATCAATAAAGAAGGCATGGGAGAAAGATTTTGAGACTTGGAAGATAGATTTTGTAGATTGTATTCCAAGCCTACTGACTTTGCAATAAGATAGTAAGGTAAAAGTTTTGACACAATTTTGTATATCCCTTTCCACCCTTTATTTTGTCATTGTTGTCAAAGGGGGAGAGATACTTAGAAAATTGTCTATATATATGATAAGGAAGGATACTCATACGGGGAGTTCTATGGAGTATTATGAAGTGTTATAGATTATGTGTATATTTTGAGGAGATATAAGGATAGCATACTTATTTTATACTATGGCCACAATTTTGATATAAATTTTGAGATTTTGATTTGTACACATAGCCAATTTTCTCATATGTTGCCACCAATGACAAAGGGGGAGATTGTTGGAAATTTGGATGAGGTATGTACATATATGTTGTCATTATGGAAATATATGTTTCTTATGAAGAGAACATAAGCTGGAAAGTAAGTATGGAAGATCGTAGACTAAAATTGTCTAAGTATGAAAAAATAATTTTGATAGAGCACCCGATACAGTTTGTTTTGGCAACATTCACTGGAGCATGATCAGAGTTTGTGTAGTTGAAAATAGACTCTATGGTGTCTAACGATACCCCATCTTAGTGTGCAAAGGATTATGAATAGTACAGACAAAGTTATGACTATTTTATCGATGATAGAGTACAACCGACAGTGCAGTTTTGAAGACAGAACTAGTAAATGAATTAAGGGATTATTTTGCTTGTCAAAATAATGACTTAATATTATAAAGAGATGATGTCCTAGATGTTTACTCTTGGATAAAGATATTCAATCTGAAAAGAGAAAGATATTATGTTTGTATCTTGTATAAATAAAGATGTACCAAACATACTTGAAATGTAACATGTAATATATGTAAATTGTGATAGCAGTGAAAGTTGTTGATGTGAACTTGTAAGAAGTACCATATTGTAATCAATAAACATTTTTATTACTTGTTTGGGCAGTGAGCTCATCTGGTAATTAGGTTTTATATCTACAACTCCTAACAGGGTTGAGGCTTCTAACAAGGCCTATAGTCCCTTAACCAGGACTGATACACTATATGATTGTAGCAGGCTCCTAACAGGGTCAACATCCTTAACTAGATATCTTTTGATTAGTGGATCTTTGTGGGTACCATCCCCACTGGGGTTTTCCCTTGGTTAGGGTTTCATCGAGAACATATCATGTGTTATGAGTTCTTTACATTTACTATTATGTATGCTATTTAGTTTCTTATGCTTTGTATGCATTAAAGTAACTTGTTATATCCATAAGTGGGCATAAGTAAAAGTTTGTGAAATACTGATTGACCCCCCCTCTTAGTATTTCCTATTTCTAACAGAATCAGGTCCCCATTCTTGATTGATTAATTATGGTCCCAACCAAATAGGATCAAACTTGTTGTGTTTACCCTTGTCCTCAAGCCTAGCATTCCACATCAAGACCAAATCATCAGTTTTAAATCTACTAACTATGGTTTTCTTGTCATATGATTTTTTTTAATTTCAACTAAGATTTTAAATTTCTATCATGTGCTTCCCTTCTTGATTCATCCAATTGTATCAAATCTTGTATTATGATCTTCATTTCATCATCTTGATCATCATCATATAATTGAATGAACTTCTACATCTGCAATAAGTTATTTTGTGGTAACCTAGCATGAATACCATATACCAAATCAAAAGGAGAACATCCAATAGCCTTCTTAATTATTACTCTTTCAACCCAGAGAGCCAACTATAGTTTGGAATCCCATGCCTTCTTGTTTGTATCTAAGACTCTTTTCAAAATTTTAATCAAGCTTTTGTTGCTTGATTCAACCTAACCATTACCCTGAGGATGATAGGGAGCAACATAAGAAATTTTGATCCCATGTTGCAGACAAAAACTAACAAATTTTTTAGATCTAAAACACATAGCATTGTCCACAATCATAACCTCAGGGCATCCAAACCTTGTCAATAGGTTTTGCATCAAAAAATCAGTCACCACCTTACTAGTGGCTCTTTTAGTGGGAATTGCTTCCACCCACTTTTTGAAATAATTAGTTGCAATAGGATCCATGAGTGTCCTCCACTATACTTATTTGGAATTTCTCCTATGAAATCCATGCACCATTTTTGAAAAGGGGCCTCAACTGTTATAGGGCTAAGAGGAAGATTGCCACCAAATTTTAACTTTCCTGAAAATCATTGGCAAGCATCACATTTTTTGACAAAAGCATGTGCATCTTTGAAAATACCAGGCCACCAAAATCTAGACCTTAATATCTTATGTGCAGTAGTCTCGGCCATTTAATGGCCACCACACACACCTTCATGCATTGCTTGCAATAAACTTTCATCTTTAGGAAGGTCAACACATTTCAGTAAGACACGTTCATTACTTATCCACCATAGTTCACCTTTAATAATAACATACTTCAAAGTGTGTAATTTCACAGTTCTCTTTTTTTGCTCATCTATGTTAGAAGGAAGTAATATTTTTTGTAAATATCTAATGATATCTTCATACCATTCACAATAGTCCAAATCACAAATGAATGGTCTCTGTTCTTCTTCAAGAATATTTATGTGGTTAGCATCTAAATTTCTTTGGGCCATAAGTTTTTCTAACCCTAGTCCTCTCACCAACTTTGTGATCTGGATATCAATATTAAACTCCTAGATTCTATTTATCCATCTGCACAGACCTCTTGCTGAACCAAGATGTCCTTCATAGTAGCACTAGGCACATATGCAATTACAATTGCCCCAACTAAATAGCATGTAAATTTTTGTATAGTATTGACTAGTTCATAGGCTTGTTTTTCATTTATGTCATATTTCAAATCAGCTACCTGCAAGGATTTTCTAAAAAATGATATGGGTTGTTCAAAACCCTCTGAATTCTTTTGTAATAAGACTGCAGCAATAGTATGATATGAAGCAAATGAGAAAATCTAAATGGGCTTGCTAAAATCTAGTGACCTTAATATAGGAGCACTTTTAATGGCTTTCTTGATGTCAGAAAAGGCTTTCTTGGCCTCCTCACTCCACTCAATTTTTGCATTCTTCTTGAGCATCTTGGAGATAGGGATACTAATTTCAGCAAAGTTTGTGACAAACCTTCTGACAAAATTTATCTGGTCAAAGAAAGATTGGATACCTTTAACATTTCTTGGTAATGGTACCTTATCAATTACTGCCACCCTTTCAAGATTAATCTTAACTCCATCTTTAGATACAATATGGCCTAAAAGTTTGCCTTCAGTTACCCCAAAAGCACACTTCCTTGGATGAAGGGAAACCCCATATTCTAGGGATCTTACAAAAAAAATTTCCAAGTGGCCACAATGCTGCTCTTTCTTTTTTGAATAAGTTGTCAGGTCATCCTGATAAACAACAAGAAATTTGTTTATAAAATCTGTAAATCCTACATTCATGGCCCTTTTAAAAGGTAGCCCTAGCATTGGTTAAACCAAAAGGCATCCTAACATATACATACGTACCCCATGGAGTAGTGAATGCAGTTTTGAATTGCTCTATTTCCTTGAAAACTACCTGATTGTAACTAGAAATACCATCCATCATGGACATCAATTCAAATCTAGTGACTCTTTGCAACATGGCTTCCATGTTTGGTAGACCATAATTATCTTTTAAAGAATTTATGTTCAGATTTCTAAAGTCTACACAGAGTCTGATGTCTCCATTCTTCTTTCTCACCGAGACAAGGTTAGAGACCCATTTTGAATGTCTAATAGGCTGGATAATTCCTACATCACTCATCTTTTTTAATTCATCCTGCATCTTGGGTGCCAGAGTAGGGTTGACAGGTATGAGATTTTTTCTGAAAGGCTTGGTGTTTTCCTTCAAGGGGATTTCATGCTGAAATAAATCCTCCCTATATGCTTCCAAGTCATCATAAGACCAAGAAAAGACATGCATGTATTTCCTGAGAAGGTTTATCAATAATTTTTTGATTTCAGGAGTTAAACTTCCCCCAATGTACACATTTTTTGGGGCTTCCCCTATCCCTAGGTTTATTTCCTCTACACCTTTAGGCTTACTCAAAGGCATTTTTTGATGAGAACTATCATGATTATCAAGTTCTCTTTCTAGCACTACCAAACCCTTTGGGACCCTATTTGATTTAAGCTGCAAGACTTCTTTGCCAAGGAAAGTATCCCCATTGTCTGATGTTTTAATACATTCATAAAAATTTATTTCCCTATCACCAAAATTAGCATTACAATGCAAGAATCTTAAGATATCTAAGTCATCATCAAAAACCTACTAGTTCTCAAAATTTGTATAGTATGGATGGCCTAGTCTGAATGTTAATCTTTGATATCCCTACAAAAGTGATATATTTTAGCCTTAAATCAATTATAGCCAGTAAGTCTTCCATTCTATTATGACGTCTATCCATCCAATCAATACAGAAAGCATCAAACTATTCTATCTCATCCCAAACAACATTCCTATATTGTTTTAATCTCTTATTTCTTGATGTGTATTTGGATCTTACCTAAGATACAACCAATTCTGAATCTCCAATAACTTTGAGATTCTTAATCTTATATTTTGAAGCTAACCTTAACCCTATCAATAGCGCCTCATATTCTATAGTGATATTTGTACAAGTAAATAGCAGGGTGAAAGAAAACTGAAAGGTTTCTTTAGCAGGAGAAATTAGTAATAAACCTGCACTAGATCCCTCTTTAGAACTTGCACCATCAAAATACATGGTCCAGAGATCATTTTTACTTGTAACATTACCTTCTTCTTTAGCTGCGAGAGGAGGTTCATCTTTATTTTCATTTTCACTACTCTGTACTTGAAAGGAGTTTATGTCAGTATCCAAAAAACAATTCATGTTAACATCATTAGTTTCCTCCTCAATCATATGAGGGGTTCTAACTTCCCTGAATACTTTAATGATCTCACCAGTGATGTTAAAAGTAACATAAGATAAGTCACATTGGATGCTACCTCCCATTTCTACACTCCATTTTCTTGATAACAACATTCCATATTGTGGAGGTATGTCCACAACTAAAACACTCATAGTCAGTTGTTTCTCTAGACAAGAAGAAAGCCTATAGGGCAGGGATTTGATTGTTCCAATTATTGGTACCTCCCTGGAATCCATAGCCTAGCATCTCCCATGGGGAATATCAACTTGAAATCTCATTGACCTCATGATTTCAGTAGGCATGACAATATTTGAAGCTCCTGAATCAATCATGCAATTTTTCAACATGTTATCATTTATGACCAATGTCAAGAAGAAAGGGTCAACAGTTCCCATAGAAGTATTCACAACATTAGTATCTAAGTATATCTAAGGTATTTTTGAAACAATTTCCTCTATGCCCTTCTTTTTAATTGGAATCTGACCCTTCATCTTAGTACTTACTGGTCCTTGGACATTTGTGACTTGAACACCACTTATCCATGTGAGGGCCCTCTCTTTGTGTTCACTTATCCTCATTATTTCCATCAAAGGAACTTTAACTGTGATTTGAGATAATAACTAGTTCATATCAATAGGTGCATAATTTAGAACAAACAAGTCCAACTTTCTTTGTGGGACAACATTGTTCTCATACTGTGTTGCTGCACCCAATTTGTTTTTCCCTTTTGATTTATTTTCAAGTTGGGGAATTGGAGTGCTAGCCATTGGAGTTTAGGCCTTGATTTTGAGCACATTGATTGGCTCACTTGGTTTTTTAGTACCTTTTAACTTAAATTTCTTGGCATCCTCAACTGCTTTATTTTTTTTAGCAAACTATTTGGTGTCTTCTTTATTCCTCTTAATAAATACACCTGCTGGTTTACCATCTATATTTCCAACAGTTCTATTTCTAAGGACATAATTAATTCTAGCCCGTGTCACCATATCAATAGTTATTTGAGCTATCTCTTCATCAGATGGTCTCCTTAATACAATAGGTTCTTCAATCCCTTTTGTGTTACTATTTATATCATCAACTTCTTCCTCATCTTCCTCAGAAAAGACCTGTTGATGGTAAGCTTCTCCTTTTCTCTGAGAATTACCCACATCTTGATTTTCATTTTCCTCCTCAGAGTCAAATTCTTCAAAAAATTTGACAAAAGTCATTCCACAACCTCTGTCATCATATGACTCATCTTCATCCTCACCATGTTCTTCATTTTCAGGTATATTTTGAGAAATTAGACAATAATCAGGGTCATGTGGGGATTGGCATGTTGTGCACCATGGAACCTCATTAGTCATGTTGACCAAATGTTTTTGTAAAGGATCAGTGGTCTTATCATTTGGATTTAAGTCTTTCCTCTCTAGGATAGTAGGTTTCCCATCTTTCCATTGAGTATGGTAGGGAAAATTTTGTAACCTAGGTTGTCTATTGAAAGTATTGGGAGGAGGCCTATCATTTCCCTAAAACTTATTTTTGTTCTCATTTGGCTTTAGATCCTTTAAGGCATTTAGGATTTGTTTGGGGTTATCATCCTCCCTAGGCTTTACATTGGCAATTTTATCAATTTCTTTCTTGCCAAACCTAGACGGCTTAGGGTCTTCTCTTCTCCCTAACTTTCCAAAGACTCTCCTATTGCTTTCAATATTTACAACAAACCTTTGAGCTTCTTTGATAGTCCTTGGGTTCTTATCCCTAAGTAGATATCCCATCTTGGCATCAAAAGCATTTAAGTATGTTGCTAAGCATACCTTCTCATCTAATCTCATGACCTGGAAAAGCTTGTGCATCATCTTCTGAAATCTCACATTGAATTCAAGGACTTCTTCATTTTGGTTTTTCTTTATATTATTGAATTAATTCAACATGAAACCCTAATTATTCTTATCACCATACTGATCCTTAAAAAAATTAATAAAATCATCCCAAGAACCAATAAAATCATAAGGAAGCCCCCTAAACCAGTCCCTTGCATCCTCAGTCAAAGACTGAACAAGTAATTTCATGATTATATCTTCATATTCTATTTAATAATCATCAATCATATCAATAAATTTCTTTAGATTTTATTCATAGGTGACAACATTGTTACCAATGAATTTAGGTGACTTTTCTCTAATATTTGTAGGAATTAAATTAGGATAACCAACAATGTTGTTAAAGAGAAGTTGTTTGTACCTTTCAACATGAACTAGTCCTCTTTGTAGTGACCCATTTATTTGAGAAGTAGAAGCCTTGTTATTTGTTACATTAGCAACATTTGTAGAAATACTTGGTGTGATAGTAGCAACCTTAGTAGTAGAAACCCAAATGTTGGCATTAGATGTTATCACAGGGCTAGTTATGTTTGAAGGGCCATAAGTTTTTCTAAGAAAGTCAACTTTCTTTTTCATTTCTAAATTAGTGGCCTAAATTTTTGCTTTCTCTAGTTCCTTAGCTATAATTTCATTTTCCATTTTAGCTCTCTCTATATCATTATCCAATTTTGACAATTGATCTAAAGGGGTTTTTTCACTGACAGGCTCATTTATTTGCATCCCTACTGAAACTTGTTTTCCTTTATCCTTAGGTCCCCTAACCTCTGTAATGGGTTGAATAATAGGTTGGTCATCAACCTTCTTGGGGGTGCTAACAACATTTATAGATTCCAAGATTAACAGTTGCCTCCTCAGCTGATCAGCCCTAATTTGAGCCTACCTTATCTCAGTTTCCTTTTCCATTTCCCTCTCCTTTCTAATGGCAATCTTTTCTTGAATCCTTTTCTCTAGATTGTAAACCTCTTCAAAAATGTCCTCAAAATTTGGGAGAGTGGTGTCAAATGTTAAATTTTCAAATCGGTAACCTTGTTGATGACCTTTTGGGTTTTCAGGGCTTTCAGAAGGGGAAGGCCCTTGGGTTAGGGGATCATTCCTTCCTTCTAAAACCCTACTCTTACTTCTTGACTTTCTAGTTTTTCCTTGAGGTTTTGTATCTTGGAACATTTTTCTCCCATGATGTACCTCATCATTCTCTTTGGAATGATGAGAATAAAAGTCCTCATAGGCTCCTAAACCTAGATCTATTGCCTCCTCATACTCAGAGGCAATTTCTTCTTGGTTATGGTTGAGTAAGAAAATTTCATCTTCATTTTTCTTCTGTCTCCATGCTTGAGACATATCTCTATTATTTCAATTTCTTCTAGGCTGATAGGCCCTAGAAGTACTTGGAATTTCACCCTCTAACCTATCCTCCAGATGATCTTTCCTGCAATCCCTCGTATTTCTCTTACTCATACTTGAAATTTTGTGAAATGATCTTTATTCCTATTTATTTTTACTCAGCACTGCTGCAGAGACCTCAGAGTTGCCACCCACACAAGTTTGGGAATTATTTTCACAAATCTAGTAATTTAGAGTTTTCAATACTTGGAAATAAATCAATGAAAGATTTTACAACAAATAAATGAAAAGCCTGATTAGATTTTCAAGATTATATGGAAATCCAAAGCCTGCAAATAACTCTCTATTTTTCAATGGTACTTACTGGTCCTGACAAATAAGAAGGCCAGGAGCCTAGCTCAACTTGCACCTGCATTATTTGGTATCAAACTTACAACACCAGGGATCTTAAATTTAGATTTAACATAATTATTTCATCTCTATTCCCCAACAGAGTCACCATTTTATTGGTTCCTCAAATTGGACTTTATGCTTTCAAAGCAACCAATACATCTATAGGGTTTTAGGATGGGTAGATCCAAATATGAAATTCTAAGATGATTGGACCAACTGTAGGGACAAGACTTCCCTCTGCACTTTTGGCTTTGCATAACCAAGGAGGGTACTCCTAATCTAGTAATCAAAGTGCCTTACTTCAACAATAATAGACTGGATTCAATAAAAATAGATAAATGATAAGAAAATACTAAATGATGACCATTCATTCATTGATTCTCCATTATCACTAGATGGAATAATGCTTTGCAACTCACTTTACTTACATAATTTCAAAAGGTTTATATCAAATATTAGAAATACACATAGAAGCTTTTAAGCATTAATCTCTGTAAAAATAGCTCCATTGCTGGCCAGTGCCTTATCCATTGGGCAACTCCTTCACTGCAAGATTGTTATACATGAACAAATATATTGAACTTTAATAGCCCTGCCCTTTGAAAATGCTATCACCCTGTGGTAGATTTTATCATAGGAATCCTATATTCATACTACTTACTCATATCCTTATGTAACACTTAAAGAATTTATGCCATGTCTAAAGCTTATTTAATTTGATCCCAAATTAGAGTTGAAGAACATAAACATACACATAGAGAATATCTATGTAATGAATTTCAATGATTGATAACTCAAAGGGAGATACACACAGGAGAGATTTGAACTTTGGATCTTATTCAAATGCTATATCAATATCATGTATACAAAATGCTTTAAAGTGCAAAACTGTCTCGATTTAACTTGAACCAGAAATATTGCTTTCTTACAAAAATATGCCTAATACAGTCTACCATATCCTAGACTCAAAACTTGTCAGGAAATATGCTCAAGTTTCGGTCCTTTACAATGATCCTGGTAATCCTTTTATAGAAACAAGGATTGCATACAAGCTTTAGATCTTTCTTAAAAAAGACAAAAAGAGTTTGTCATATAAGACAAAAAAGGAAAATATAACACCTTCTTGTTACAACTTTACAAAATATTTGCAGAGATGAGTGCCAAAATTTGCAAAAAGTCCCAATGTCAGTTCAACTTTTGCCAAGTGTTGCATCCTTGTGTTGTTCAACTGTTTGATGCTTCTAGCACTGTTTGTAATAAACTTTCAGGAGCTTGGGGCATTTCCACCTATTTCTTCCTCTACATATGTCTCCTATTCTTTCTCACTCTCTACAAGATATGTTGCTTCCCAAGATGTAAAAGTATCCTCACTTGGCCAATTAAAAGCCAGAATCTCATCCATTTTTGGTAGGATTTTGTCCCAACTAGAAACTACTTGGTGAACATCTGTCATTACTTTAGTGAAGTGTATTCTGGCATCTTGTAGCATCTCAATCACTTGTATAAAAGTGGTATTATCCTTTGTACTTAAAACAATATCAATTTTAGCCAACACCCTATTATTAATTTGTTCCAACCACTATTCCATGTCCTCTATGGTTCCATCTGCTTTGACAAGACCGGGGAATATTTGGAAATTATCCTTTAAATATCTAACTCTTAAGAGTTCTACCTTTCTCTTCAACCCCTCCTTGTTTACTTCAAAATCAAAAAGGCTTTTAACAATTTTATAAGTATCTGTCATTTGAACATTTACAATACCTTGATCTTTAATTGAATCAAAGAATGATTTCAACATTCTCTCGCTAGGAACTCAATTATCAAAAAAATTTCCTGCAGTGGATGCCTTGTTCTTAAAAGAGACCAAAATGTTAGCCAATTGCTTTGCACTCTTATAAATTTCCTTTGGCTTTACATTAGTAGCAAAGTGTAAAATAGTATCTTTTATTCTTTTCTCATACCTCTACTTTTCTCTCTATTCTATTTCTTCATTGCTCATTGAAGGAGGGAAATGGGATAAGGGATATTGAACAACAGGACTTGAAGAAGAATGCCCAGTAGGGGAAGAGGAAATTTGCAACTGTCCTGAAGCTTGAATTGGACCTTCTTCTCCCAACCTTTTCTTCAACTCTGCAATCAACTTGTCTTTTTCAAACATTCCCTACTTCAAATCCTCGTAAGCTTTTGACATTATTTCAAACCTTATTGCGAGCTCTTCTTTTTCCCTAGCTTCCTTCTCTACTACCTTCTTTGCAAGCTGGGTTTTGGCTACCACTATACCTGATGCTTTAATCATGGAAGTGTTAGTAACCCTTTTTACTATAAGGCCACCAGTGAGATCAATTCTAGTAATCTATTTCCATTTATTCTTTTCTTCCCTTTTCAAACACCACATGACCAAGGCCTGATGGTCATTACTAAAAGAAACTCCTTTAATGGCATGTTTTACCTCTTCCTTGGTCTTGTGCATAGGAGTGGTTTGTTTCCTAACTGCATTAAGGACCACTACATCTGCTATATCCCATTCTGGGAGGATAAGTACTCCTGCATTTCTCACCAACTCTCTCCCCTATTTTGGAGTAGTCTTTTCAAATTGTTCTATCATCTCCTTCCTAACTTCAACTTCTATGAATTTGAGATCCTTGTCTAGATTCTCCTTATGCCTCCTTTCATAGGTTTCTTCAAAATGATTCATATTCAATTTCCAAATAAATTTCATAAAAGCCCTAGCCTTCACAATGTCATCATCAGCTAGAAATTCATCACATGCTTGCTTGACTATAGGGTCTAGTTCTTCACCTGCCATCTATCTTGCTATTAAGCCTAGCTCAGGCTCTCTTGGTTACTCTTGCACTCCTTCATTATCGTCTTCATAAGTCATAAAAATTTGACCTTGAGACCACATTTATTGTGCCTACTCTATAATCTCCTAATCATCCTTGATAATTAAAGGTGATTGAGAAGGAGAGTACTCTTCTTCTGCATCTTGGGGCCTCTCTTCTAGCTTTTTCTTTTTGTTGGGAGGTGAGAAATTGAGAATGTTCTCATTTGGTTAATCTTGAGGTGTGTCTATAATATCCACAACCTCCTTGTGTTTCTTCACCTGTTGTGATGTAGAAGGGATATCATCCTTCTTCTTTGCTTGTATTCTCCTGTCAGATTCTAGAATTATGACATTGTAGCCAATCTTTTTCTACACCATATGCTTACTAGGAGGCAACACCTTTGCAAATGTAGATTTTCTCAATATTGATTGAGCATTCTGTAGGTTTTCACTTATAACATTCTCTTTTTTCTCATTTAAGGTCTGATAGATCTCTTTAAAATTTTCCATGAGAGTATCTATCTTCTTCCCCATAGGATTTATGCTATTTAGGGGATCATATCTTGGGTCAAACTATCTGACAAATCTAATGTCTTTTTATATACCAACCACTTTTCTTTCCTAACTTCCTGATCCTACAATCTTGGGATATTCCTAATAATGTCTTTAGGGAAATTGAAAATGTGGCTTATTGCTGAGCATTTGACTTTCTTGAACATTTCATTATAAAACCCCTCTAGGTATGTTGTCCTTGCAGTTCTAGTAGCCATATGATATGGTTCCAAAAACTTATCCATATGAACCAATCCACCCTTTGTAATCACAAACTGGTGGGAAATTGTAATATTTGGGAACAGAGTTCCTCTACCTTTCCCTACCAGAGTGTTCTCAATATCTCCCAGTTGTGTAAAAAATTCTGCAATACCAATCTTAAGGGGAACTTGATATGACAATATATATGGAGCCCCTCTTAAACCATGTAATCTAATAATAGTATAATAAGGATCAAAGATGACTTCCCCCAATTATGTGCTATTTGGACATCTTTGGAAAATTGTTTTGGCCTGACAAGCTCGGCCAAAGTAGTTGGGACTCTTGGGCTTTCATGAATACATTTTAGTCTTAGTCTAGCTGCAAAACATTTATCAAATTCTAGGAAACTACTATGTTTCCTATCCCATGTCATGCTGAGGTTCCACAATTGGACTAGCATGTCCTCACCATCACTCTATTTTAACAAATCCATTTCTTCCTTAAAATAGATAGCACCTTTAAACAAGAACATGTACATCATGAAAGAGTACTAGCAGAATGGCTTATCAAATTTTCTTTTCTGGATTCCTATCAATCCATTATGAATCAATTCAGCAATGAAAGGGGCATAAAGAAATGTAATTGACAAGTGTGAATTCAAAATATGGACCATCATGTACATCAAGTGTACTGGCATTTTCTCTTTAGCATCTTCCCCAAAAACTTGACATAATGACCAGTATGCACCTCTTGCTCTTACATCAAAATAATCTATTTTGAAAGGCTCTTGTGTACTTGGCCCTATGACAACCATTTTTCTGACCTTACCACACAAATCCTTCATAGGACCATTTTTGAGATAATTCCTCTATGCACCATATACTTCTCTCAATTCTTCAAAATTAATCTATTCTAGGTCATTTGAGGGTTCACTTAACCTAAAAATTGTCCTGATTTCTTCAGCAGAAATTTTCATTAATAATTGTCCTCTAGCATCCCTAATTTCCCTAGTAATAGGGTCATAATTCTTTGCAACCCGAATCATTAGGTCTACATCTAAGAAAATGCTAGGCACTACAAGCTTCCCTAGGTCAATTTGCCATATCTTACTGGTGGGAACATGGGCATTTCTCTGGCTGAACCCTACTATGAACAATGTTAAACCAGTGATATAGAGGCACCACTCGCATTGAGTGTACCAATCTCGGTGTCCCTAATGTAATTTAATGTATCATACAAGCCATCTTCAACCTTTACCCTAGGTTCCTTTGGTGTTAATTGTTTTACCTTTACTAGATCAGTTGTCAAACTGGGTAATAGTTCTAGTAAATCTTCTTGCAAACCCCTCTTACTATAATTAGTCTCGCTAAAAAATTCCTTCCTAGGCAGCATTTTCAGGGTTTTGATTGTATACAGTTGGTGCAAAATAAACACTATAGAATTGTAATGATTTTATTTTTAATAGGAATAGAAAATGTGAATATCCACCAACCTTTTCTTCAAACTTCTTAGGAAATGACAATCAATTTCTGCAAATCTCTTACCCAGCTATCTGTAAACTTTTAGCTCCTTGTGGTTTTCTAAAAAAGCGTAGATCTTTGAAATATTAGAAATCAAAAGCAATCATTTTAGCAATTTACTCCACATGATTTCACCATTAATTCTCTGAGAAATCGAATTGTCATTGTCCAATGGGAAAAATTGAATTTTGCACCTCTCTGCATCAAGTTTGAATTTGGATCATTGATCTTCTTTTAAAGAAAATCTAATGGTTATCACATGATCGCAAGGCCTGAAAGAAACCAATGCAAACATACAACAATTATTGGATGAATCTGTATCGATGGTAATCCTTAAACACGTCATCCAGGACCTACTTAGTACCTTGGATTCTTTAGTACCATTAGATGCTGCATCCAAATTCACTATTATTTCACCTTTATGATTGGACATAAAGTAGGCCATCATGCCCTTGATACTCAATTGACGGCTATCACATGATTGCATGGCTTGAAAAGATTCCATGTGAATAAGCGACAACCATTGGATCAATCATTTATTGTTGATACCTTAAGTATCTAGCCCCACTTTGTCTCGACCAATCAGGAATATCCACGTTACATTACTTGGCAAGCGGATGTGTAATCTTTCCTTACTGGGCGCTAGTGCTACTGACATCTTCCACATCATCAAAAACCTTAGACCAATCAGTAGCCGCCATGTGTGTACACCTAGAAATGGACCCACCTTTCTCTTACACTTGGGAATAAAGTAAAACTAATGGTTGTCACATGATCACAAGGGCTCCAAAGATTCCATGCAAACATGTGCCCACCATTGGATCTTCTGCAGATTGTCAGTCCCGTAGATCCTCTCGAAGCCGGGCCCATTTTTCTTAACTAATGAGGAGCTACTAGATTACAATATCTGGTAGGAAGACATATAAATTTTCCTGCTTGAGTGGTAGCCCTATCGATGGTTTCTATGTCAATAGATATTATATCCAATCAAATAAATCCATGTGTATATACTTGGCAGTGGTCCCACCTACTATAAGTGCTGAGGAATAAAGAAGATTGATGGTTGTCTCATGATTGCAAGGGCTCAAAAGATTCCATGCAAACAAGTGACAGCCATTAAATTTTAAATTTTAGATTCCAAGTGAACTATAGTGTTGAAACATTAGGAAACAAGGATGTTAGGACTTAGGAAAAATTAAAAGGTGTCAGGCTTACGTGATTGAAAAGTGTTACTAACATGATCCCGCATGGTGATATTTTTAAAACACATGTGCTTATGAACTTAAGTGATTCAAAAAAAGTAATGCTCAAATAGAACCCTAAAGGAAAACCTAGGGTTTTAATGAAGATAAAGACACTTAGGGTTTTTCTCAGGCCTGATTTTATTTGATTAGGGCTTGCTAGACTTAAAAGAAACCCTAGTAATTTTGTAGGATTTTTTTGGTTTTTTGTAACAAAATTCTCTCAACTTCAAGATCACACCTATATACTTCAATTTTGTAAGTGTTGGAGATTTGTCAGCAGGCCAGTACTGATTGTATGTTTGTCATTGATGACAACATATGTAAAGTAGCATGCATGGAAGTCTTATGTAGTAAGCTTTCAGTATATGATGCATGGACATGATATCAGCATGATATCATGGGCACAGAGGTTAACTGTAAGTACAAATAGTTATATAGTAGCTTGTGTCAGTAGTGTTCCTGACAGAGTTAAAGGAAGTGTTATGTGTATGGTTGTTTGTACAATTGTTTTATGGGCATGCACCCTAGGATATATGTTGAAGACATTTTAGTGATGTTTTAGTTATGAATGCATAGTATAATGATGAACGCAAGTGAAGTTATGCAGTCGCTATTCACCAGTAGCAATTTCCTATGTTTTTTCAGAAGAGCCAACAAAGATTTTATTATTTCTTGAGTTGCGCCTATCTTGAGGATATGCACCCTTGGAGTTAAGCTTGGAGAAGTCTTATTGATGTTTTATTAAGAGTGCATAAGTTAATTTAGCTTACAAAGAAAGTTCCAGTTGTTTTGGTAGAGCTGATAGTGTGTGGCGTGTGTTTATAATTATTTTATTAGATAGGTCCCAGAATGAGTTGCCTGCATAATAGAGCTGACATAATGTTTGTTGGAGTTTCTTATGGTTTCTTTAATATGATTTCAAGGTGGTTCTAATAGGCTGACTTGATTATATCATTTGGAGGAAAGATATTTATAGGTAGTCATTTGTGATTGCTAAAATGTGGTTCATGGTTGATTAAGCAGAGAAGAGTAGAGTGTACGAAGTGTTGAACCATCAAAAGAAGGTCTATGTGACCAAGTAGAGTATGTGTGCTATTCATTGGAATTGATCTAGACAGTAGCTCAAAGTTTAGTTCACCAAGATCCAGATATAGTGTGTATCCATTATTCAAAAGGTTGTAGCCTTCACCCATTTGAGTAGTGAGCTCTTGGACAGTGCATCCTCTCCCCTAACAGGGACAATAGTAAAAGACTCCTAATAGGGTCCGACCCTTAACCAGGTCTACTATACTTAATATATTGTAAACCTACTCCTAATAGGGTAAAGGATCTTCTAGCAAGGATCATTTTACACTAGTATAGAATATTAGTGGGTATCAAGTCCCACCGGGGTTTTTACCTATTTGGATTTCCCCGTAACCAAAATATTGGTGTTGTGTTCAAGTGTTCTTTCATTATGTTTATGCTTTATGTTTAAGTATACTTAATTGGATAAAGAATTGAAACTTGTAGATAACTAATTCACCCCCCCTCCTCTCAGTTATCTCTTGGGACTATTCCTAATAGTAAGGAAATGCAATATTTTATGTTTTGAAAATTGAAGTGCCAATAGGGAGATTGTTGGAGATTTTCCAGCAAGCCAGTGCTGACTGTATGTTTGTCATTGATGAAAAATATGGTAAGTAGCATGCATGGAAGACTTATGTAGTAAGATTTTAGTATATGAAGCATGGACATGTTATCATCATGATATCATGGACGTAGAGGTTAATTGTTAGTAAAGACAATTATGTAGCAGCTTGTGTCAACAGTGTTCCTGACAGAGTTACAAGTGTTCTGTGAGTGATTGTCCATAGAGTTATCATGGAGCCTTGAAAATTTGGATATGTGATGGAGACATGTTAGTGATGTTACATTCATGGATGTAGAGTCTGATGTGTAGTAAGAGTGAAGTTATGCAGTTGCTATTTACCAGTTTCAGTTTCCTATGTTTATCTAGAAGAGTTAACCGAGATTATATTGGTATAGGAGTTGTGCCTATCATTTAGGTACATGCACTTGGATTAGTGATTGGAGAAGAGTTAAGAAAGTTCAGTTAAGAGTGCATGATGTAATTTAGCTTGAGGAGAAAGTATCAGTTAATTTGGTAGAGCTGATAGTGTGTAGCATGAGTCTACATTTATTGATTTGGACAGGTCCCAGTTTGTGTTGCATGCTTAGTAGAGCTGACTAAGATATTGTTGGAGAGTGTTATTGTTTCTTTAATATGATTTCAAGGTGGCTCTAATAGGCCAACTTGATTATATCATTTAGAGGAAAGATATTTATAGGCAATCATTTTTTATTGTTAAAGTATGGTTCGAAGTTGAATGTAAAGAGAAGAGTAGAGAGTGCGAAGTGTTGAGCCATCAACAAATGATCCATGTGACCAAGTAAAGAGTATATGATATTCATTGGAACTGATCTAGATAGAAGGTCTACATGTAATTCACCAAGATCTAGATATAGTGTGTATCTATTATTCAGAAGGTTGCAGCCTTCACCCCTTTGAGCAATGTGCTCTTGGACTATGCATCCTCACCCCTAATAGGGTTAATTGTAAAAGAATCCTAATAAGGTCCGACCCTTGACCAGGTCACTTTACTAAATGCATTGTAAAGATCAACTCCTAATAGGGTTTTAAGGTCTCCTAATAGGGATCATAATACACTAGTGCACATTATTAGTGGGTGTCAATTCCCACCGAGGTTTTTACCTATTTGGGTTTCCCCATAACCAAAATATTGGTGTTGTGTTCAAGTGTTATTTCATTGTGTTTGTGATTAATGTTTAAGTATACTTAATTAGATAAAGAATTGAAACTTGTAGATAACTGATTCACCATCCCCTCCTCTCAGTTATCTCTTGTAACTATTCCTAACAAGATCATATAGAACTACATATCATAATAATCTTAAAATTAAATCCAATGCATGATGACATCATATAAAGAAAATCCATAATGTCAACTAAATTCCATGGTATAATCAATGTCCATCACATCAAGTGTACAAGGTACAAGGTACATACAAGGTACATCAATCAAAAGGTGCATATTATATAATCAACTGGAACTACCACCTAAACCTGCACCTACACCTACACTTGCACTACCACCAGGACCATCTATGCTCAGACCACCTGTTCCTATATCTGGACCCCTATTAGAGGTAGGTTATAAACCATCCTGAGCTATATAATCCATACATGTACACATCATTGTACTAAGCTAGGTCACCTGCTATCTCATCTATGATGCATCATCCTATAATGATCTGACATCATGAGCCAACCTACCAAGACCTGGTGGACCTGGTGATGCTTGTACTAGTGGAGCTGAGGGACCTGGGAGAATTAGAGAAATCTATGGCCCAACCTATGCAACAACCTATGCACCAATATATGCAACAATCTATGGGGCAACCTGTCTAAAACATTGAGTCTTATGTTGACCCCAAGTACCCACTCTTATCTAATGTAAGACTCAAAATAGTCCACCTCACATCCGCACACCACCTCTGGTAGGAACATGGGAAACAATAATGGGAATCACTACTCTCCCATCCTATTTGGCTCTACCAGTAAGTATAGGCCATCACCCTCCTCTACCACCCATGCTAGTTCCATCATCATCATCAGATCTCTCATTGATACCAAGAACAAGCTTTATTGAATTAGTAGATTTGGGAACTGGGTTGTGAATGAGCCACTTTGTATAATCATCTATCATACCAACATCCATAATATGCTCTTGCATGTCCTAGGAAAGATGTGGATGGCCTAGGAGCTCATCATAGGGAACCAGGTAATCAATCTGAGGACCCTAAAGAGACCTTTGAACTTGTGGCCTAGCATATAATGTCAAACCCTATGGAATACCTTGTATAAAGCCATATTTCTAGAGGAATTGATAGAAGTAGAAATGCTCAATAATCAGAGGAGTATGCCCTATCATCCATCATGGCATGCACATAAAAGGAATCTTCGTGGCATCCTAAGCCCATGATTCACAATCTAGGTAAGGTCACTAGGTGATCTGATCCAAATCATCAATAACATGGTTCTAGTAATGGAGTTTTCCTAGATGAGACTGGACAACCATACCCTCATAAATGTATGCAAAGGGCCAATAGGGATCTCTTCATCACATAGCTACTGGGCAAGTGATCGAGAAAATCTCCCATGTCCACAACTAAAGAAGAACTACCCCCCAAAAAAGTACAACACCGTGCTTATGTAACACATCATGAAACTCATGATATAGCTTTTGTAAAACATAGGAACCCCAATCAAATCAATGAGGATGACCGATCATATCCTCCAAGATACAACCCTAGCTAACATCAAAACCATGACCCCATCGGCCAGGAAGCAGCAATCCACCAATCAAAACACCAAGGATAGCATGAACTACTGGGAAAGAGGCAAACTAAGCCCATAGAATGCTATCATTGCCAATAGTTAGATCTCTGAACAAACATCTACAAATGGTGCCATCATATACCTGTTCATACTAGATGGTCTCTCTGTATGTAGGGATACAAAGAAGTCAATATATATCCTTGGGAGTGATAGTCATCTCACCTATTGGAAAGTGGAAAGTATTATGTTTGAAGTGCCATCACTCTACCATAGTAGTTAATAATCCTTGATTCACTTAGAATTGAGGTATATCTAATAAAAAGGACAGTCCACAATGACTGATCAACTAATGCTTGTGCACATTCAGGTCCTCCACAATGTTGAGAGGCCACATATATAATCCTTAGATGGATAACTTTTGAAGATGAGCTTCAAAAATCAAGTTAGCATTGCATCAATAATGAAATCATCAAAATTTGAATTATCACAAGTCAATTGACATCCTAACCTATCAAACCATCATCAATTTTCCTAATTCCATTAAGAGAGGATGAAAAATTCATCATCACAATCAAACCAACCAATCAATATTAACAAACAAATATTCATTATAACATCATTAGAATTGACACCAAACAACTGGTTTCTGTTGGAAATATTCAGGAATTAACCAAGTTACTGAGAGGGGAGGGGTGAATCAGTAACTCCAAATTTTCTCACTAATTTTAACATGTATTTTACTTTTTAACCTTTGCATACAGAAAGCATGAAACTTAAAATCATTCACAATAATGACACATAGATTTGGTTACCCAGAAACCTTCCAAAAGAAAGTAAAACTGGGGTGGGGATGAAACCCACAAAGCTTTAATACTGCAGAATAAAGTTGGCCGGTTAAGGCTTACAATTTGATCACTTCTGATGATCTGCCCTGTTAGGAGCAATAAGGATTGCTAAATCCACCCTGTTAAAGGATTTACAAACATACAGTGAAGTATGCACTCAGTAAAGAGATTTTTACAAAGACTGTTAAGTCTACCCGGTTAAAGGATTTAGTACTGATTCACCTGTTAGAATGAAACAGTAGATCTCTGCTTTGCAACTGGATTGTTGATTGAGATTCTCTAATGTACTGATCACCTTCTGTGATGAATTTGTCTTTGCTGTACCTTATACTTCTGAAGCCTTCTGCAATTCACTTATTTCTACCTTTCTTTTTCTTTCACATATATTCTCCTTCATACATTTCATCTTTTTACAACATTGCTTATATACAGGTCTTAAACAATTAATTACAATTACAATTACACAGTCGGCTTGACAAATAAACATAAGTGCTACTAAGTCGGCCCAAATATGGTTACTCGGTTCCTTCAAACTGACTCGGTGACTTTCTGATACTCGGCGTCCACTGCATTACTCGGCATCGTCATGCACTCGGTAGAAGTGAAGGCACGGTTCATACTGATCACTCGGTAGGTTTTGAACTCGGTAAGTACTGGTGACTCGGTAGACAAGATGTTACTCGGTTTACATTGTCCTGATCGGTTTGTACTAACTTGCTCGGTTTCCACTGTCTGCTCGGTTTGTACTGTCTGCTCGGTTTGCATTGTCTGCTCAGTTTGCACTGTCTGCTCGGTTTGCACTGTCTACTCGGTTTGCACTGTCTGCTCGGTTTGCACTGTCTGCTCGGTTTGCACTGTCTGCTCGGTTTGTACAGTCTGCTCAGTTTGTACTATCTGCTCGGTTTGCACTATCTACTCGGTTTGTATCCAGAATGCAAATAAGTGTTGTCACTAGTGGCAATTCTGCTTAATGCCAACAATCTCCCCCTTTGGCATTAGTGACAAAAACACTTATTGGCCTAAATTTATATACACGAATCATTCTGAGTTTTATTTTGATTTTTCCAAATTTGTCTTTGTTATAGGGCTTTATACATTGTGTCCCCCTTTCAATGTGCTAACTGTTCCTTATACAAATCTATAACTGTATACATATCTCTCCTTCTATACATATCTCCCCCTTTTTGACGATAATGCCAAAAGTGCATATACAAGTTATTTATAGAGAGAATCCAAAATTTGATAAGAAATCAGAATGTACCTTCATTATTAGTGCCAGGGTTCTGTCCCAACTTTCTTGCAGAATCTTACATGTTTGTATAGCAATTTGGACTTCTGCAGAGAGTTCAATCATGTGATCTGCTATAGAGAACTGATTGTCATGAATCAATGTTCTGGAATGTTCAATGTGCTTATACATTGTATTCATGATGGGAAGGATCATGTGTTGGATGTCTAGCAGTGTGGACCGGATCCTTGAGTCTTCTTTCAGTAGATCAGACTACATATTAGATAGGTGTGAAATTATCATGTGATGAGCAGAGCTTGAACTTGGTTCAAGTTGCAGCTTCTGTATGCTAATCTTCATATCCTCATCCATTTTATTCATTTTATCTTTAACATCCTTTGTGAACTCGGCAAAATTGCATAGTCTGGCCAAAAGAGAGGTAGCATTCGAATAGATAGATTCTATGTTAGGCAAAACTGAAGACAATTCCACTTGGTTAATAGCTATGTGCTGAGCAATGTGCTCAAGCACTTTATTGTTGAATCTCTTCTCGGCTCTTTCAACTAACTTTTCTATCCCGGATGAGTCCTCATTGTATTTCTCAACTGCTTCTACTAATTGTAACAAAACATGCTGGGAGGAGTCTACTTTAATGCCTAATGCATCAAACAAAATGTCCTTAGCATCCTTGATGATTTGATACTCCTTGTCTCTCTCCTCTTTAAGCTTCTTTTGTTTTGCTTTCCTTTGGAGGATCTCACCTATATTTTGCATCTGGTCTGCTGAGAGACTTGCAAAATCTAATGTAGGAATCTCTATCTCTTCATCTAGGTCTATATCCTCAACTACATTTTTACCCAAAAATTTTATACTCGGTAGAGCCTTAGGCTTATCTGTACTTAATGCTTTTGTAGTAGTGACAGTAGATAAAGTAGGGCTGGCTATTGATACTGGTATACTTTCTACTGGAGAACTTAAAATATTTACACTTGAAGATTCAAAAGCTGGAAAACTTACTGCTGGAAAACTTGATGGTACAGGAGACTGCAGCCCGGTAGAAGAAATGGTGGCTGCCTCTGATGTTGCTAGAGATGATTGGACAAATGTGGAAGTTGTCACAACCATGCTTGAAGGCGTCTCTGGGCTGGATGTAGAGACTTTCACTGGAGATGTAGGAAGGGATGCAATGACTTCTGCTGCTATCCTTACAGTATCATCTACCTCAGTTTCTTCTTCTTGTTCATCGCTGCCATCTTCAATATCTTTTATTATTATAGTTTCAATGCTCGGTTGGTGAAGGTGGTATATGTTCTTCCATGTGGCTTTTGCAGCCTTCACAACCGATTCAATATTGTTGATCAAAATCAAACAAGTATTGAACTTCAATGTCATCTTATTTTCATTTTCTTTTAATACCTTCTTTACTTCATCATTATTCAAGCTCGGCATCAACTATCTCAGGTTTTGATCAAATATGTCTATCACAGTTTGCCTTGCATTGCTCCATCTCATTTTTATTGGATTCAATAGAATTGCTGGAACCTGTGGGGTAATTTCTTCAGGAGAGTATTTCCACTGTCCCATCTTCTCAACAACAGCATCTTCTATTTCCTTCTGTTCTGCTTCCGATCTGGTTTCATATCTCAAGGATTTTATGTTACTTACTCCAGATCCTGATCCATCTCTAAAGAGTTTGAGCTTTTCTTGAAGGCTTAGAGGAGGCCTTTTGAATACTATGTCTTTATCTGCCTTTTCTGCCTTGTCTGCCTTGCCTCTTGTATTTCTCCTTGTAAACACAGTAGTGGGAGACACAGATGCCTTAGTGATGAAAACTTTTCCTTTCTTCTTTGCAGGTTCTGGTTCCTCTATTTTCTCATCCTTTTCCTCTTCTTTTTCATCTATTTCTTCTTTGTCCTCGGTTATCATTTGCATTTTGGCTATCCTCTTCTTTCCTTTGTTTACCGCCTGTGGAAGCTTTATGCTTAGTTCAATTCTCACCTTAGCTTCATCATATGTTCCAAAATATGGAGCTTTGGGATTGGCAGGCTGATTTAGAAGAGCTTCAATGATATTCTTGGTTTCATCAATATTTACCTCATAAGGAAGAGGTTTTACATATACAGTTCTTGGTTTAACTGCTTGAATATACACATTATCACAATCTACCATAAAACAGATGTCATCTTTGTAATCTTCCACCAACTTCTGTGGAATCCAGAATCTGTCATTCATTTTCTCTTTGAAAGACAAAATAATTATCCATGATGCTTTCAAAGTTTTCATCCATTTCTGCGATGTATTCATTTATTTCATAAAGTACTGGCACATCTTTTCTCCATACAACTTTTCCTTTAGAAGGGAAGAATTTCTGAACATAGAAGAATAAACAGACCAACAAGGATCCAAACTTACATGGATTGTTTTTGGAAGTTTTGATGCTTTCCATGTTCTTGTTAAACTGTTTCAACAATAAGTCTGCTAGGTCAAATGTCAAGTGTTTTTTGACCACTTTGTATGCTAGGTCAACAGCTTCACAGGAGACACTGTTCTGTCGACTAGAATTGTAAATCTTGTGGGCAATGATATGTGTACCAAACTTCAGTTCGGCGTTGGTAATGCTGCTAACTTTCATGCCTCTACCATCCCACTCGGCTAGGGTTTTCTTCTCTAGTTCTGTCCGACCTAGGGTTTTGGTAGTTTTAGCTTTGTTCAACATGGGAAGACCGGTGACTTGTTGAATCATTTTCTTTGTGATCTCAATAGGTTGCTCAAGCCAAATCTTTCCATCATGTACTCGGCTGAGAATGTACCTAACCCATTTATCTTGAAAGTTTCGAGGAAGATGTGCAATGTGAACTAAACCCTTATCTTCCAGATGTTTGTGCTCGGGCTTCAAAATACCATCCACACATAGTTCCTCATGCACAATGTCTAGTTCTAGGTTTCCCATTTCATGAATTGAACAGTTAAAATGATTGCGGATATCGTTAATAAGTAGTACCTTAGGAGGAATCTGAGATTGAGCTCCGTTCGGATCTAGGGCTGCTGCAATTGCGGGCACGATCTTAAAATCTGGTGCTTTCCACTCCCCTTGGACTAACATATCAGATCCTTTCTTCGCTGAAGTGCTGGATGATGCCATGGTAGCTCACAGAAAATTCCTTTCGCAAAAGTATTGAATCGTCGGGTTGCCCTTGAAATTTTCTGCTCTCAAAGTGCTAAAGATTCGCGGTGAAGAATGAGTTCGATTACTTGCTTTTTGTTTACAATTCTGTCATTAATGCTCATTTCAAATTAGGGTAGGAATTCTGACAGACTGTCACCCACTAAGAATTAATTTCTCGGAAAAGACTTCGCAACTCGGTGAACTCGAGAATTCATAATGCTCTGACCTCGCTCGGTAAAGACAGGTACCGACCTTGCTCGGTGAAGACTATACTGACCTTGCTCGGTGAAGACTATACCGACCTTGCTCGGTGAAGACTATACCGACCTCCCTGTGATCTCACTGCATCTTGCATGCTGATTTAGACTTTTCTTTTAATTTCGGTTCTGGAACTGCTTGAGATTGATCTATGAGAGTACAGTTCCAGTGCTTCCTTGGAAATTTAGTTTGAGTCGGTAGAGCCATCCATTCCATTACTTGGACTGGATTGCTCGGTAGCTTTAGGAATCCATTTTTGTCTCACCTATTTCCTGACCTTAGTTGCTTCATTCTTCTTTCCTTCTTCAATTTCACTAGCATTCATGCAGTTTCTGGCTATGTGACCGAGTTTAGTGCATTTGAAACATCTTATGGTAGTATCTCTTTTCCTTAGATGATGTTTTATGCAATTCATGCCAATGTGTCCATATTCTCCACAGTAATGACATCTACACCAGGTGTTGTAGTCCCATCCAAACATTGCTTTCACAATTTGTTCTGCTGGATTCAATGTCTTGGATCTGCACTCGGATGCCTTGTGACCTTGTTTGTTGCACTTGTGACAATTACCTCTGAATCTAGGTTTTTCCTTGCATTCATTTGCTTTGTGACCGAGTTGATTGCAGCTATAACATTTTTCATTGAATTCTGCTTTTTCATTGTTCCAACATTTATTTGAAGTATGTCCTATTTTACCACAATGATTACAAGTAGGTTTTTGATTTCTTTGAGTACCTTGTTTAGAGGATTCGCCTTCTTCTTTGTATCCAAGTCCTGCTTTTCCTTTTTGCCTATGAAGATTTCGTTCATACAGCTGATTCAAGTCTTCTTGACTTTTCAGCATTCCTTCATTGATTTGTTTTTCAGCGTTTAGGTCATCCATCAATCTTAGATTGGTTTCCTTTTCAGATCTTAGTTCTTCTCTTGTGTTTTCTATTTCTGATCTTAGATTTAGAATTTCTTCATTTGCATGAGAGATCTGATCAATTAGATTTTCTAGCTGAAGGGTTTTGTTTTGGACTTCAATGTTTCTTCCATCTAATTCATCTTTCAACTTGTTTCTTTGTTCCAAGATCTCACAGAATCTTGTAGAGTGTAGTTCTTGTTCTCTTTTCAATTTTCTCACTTCTTCCTGCAGAGACCCATTCTTTTCTAGGAGTTCTTTGATAGCATTGTTTGCTTCATCTGAGTTATTTGAGGGAAGAAGATCTTCAATCTTTTCTTCAATGTAATTCTGATCATTCATCTGATTTGCAAGTTCCTTCCTTCTCCTTAGGGATTGGGAAAGATGTTCTTTTGCTTCTTTGAGTTTAGCTATGGCCATTTCCAGATCTAGCTTTTCATTTTCAATCACCTTGTTCAGTTTGAATACCTCCATTGTCCTAGATCTTTGCTCAAGCTAGTTAAGCTTTGTCTTGAGAACCAATGCAGCTCTGATACCAATTGTTGGAAATATTCAAGAATTAACCAAGTTACTGAGAGGGGAGGGGTGAATCAGTAACTCCAAATTTTCTCACTAATTTTAACATGTATTTTACTTTTTAACCTTTGCATACAGAAAGCATGAAACTTAAAATCATTCACAATAATGACACATAGATTTGGCTACCCAGAAACCTTCCAAAAGAAAGTAAAACTGGGGTGGGGATGAAACCCACAAAGCTTTAATACTGCAGAATAAAGTTGGCCGGTTAAGGCTTACAATTTGATCACTTCTGATGATCTGCCCTGTTAGGAGCAATAAGGATTGATAAATCCACCCTGTTAAAGGATTTACAAACATACAGTGAAGTATGCACTCGGTAAAGAGATTTTTACAAAGACTGTTAAGTCTACCCGATTAAAGGATTTAGTACTGATTCACCTGTTAGAATGAAACAGTAGATCTCTGCTTTGCAACTGGATTGCTGATTGAGATTCTCTGATGTACTGATCACCTTCTGTGATGAATTTGTCTTTGCTGTACCTTATACTTCTGAAGCCTTCTGCAATTCGCTTATTTCTGCCTTTCTTTTTCTTTCACATATATTCTCCTTCATACATTTCATCTTTTTACAACATTGCTTATATACAGGTCTTAAACAATTAATTACAATTACAATTACACAGTCGGCTTGACAAATAAACATAAGTGCTACTAAGTCGGCCCAAATATGGTTACTCGGTTCCTTCAAACTGACTCGGTGACTTTCTGATACTCGGCGTCCACTGCATTACTCGGCATCGTCATGTACTCGGTAGAAGTGAAGGCACGGTTCATACTGATCACTCGATAGGTTTTGAACTCGGTAAGTACTGGTGACTTGGTAGACAAGATGTTACTCGGTTTACATTGTCCTGATCGGTTTGTACTAACTTGCTTGGTTTCCACTGTCTGCTCGGTTTGTACTGTCTGCTCGGTTTGCACTGTCTGCTCGGTTTGCACTGTCTACTTGGTTTGCACTGTCTACTCGGTTTGCACTGTCTGCTCAGTTTGCACTGTCTGCTCGGTTTGCACTGTCTGCTCGGTTTGTACTGTCTGCTCGGTTTGTACTGTCTTCTCGGTTTGCACTGTCTGCTCGGTTTGTATCCAGAATGCAAATAAGTGTTGTCACTAGTGGCAATTCTACTTAATGCCAATAGTTTCATCACATGAATAATCATTAAGACAAATTCATGGATTGGGGAAATCATTCAAATAGGATGACTGATAAAAATTGCTAAAATACTTCAAAAAGGGTGTCCGCACCATTTTAAAGCTTGTATGCGCTAAAACATGAAAGCACTGTTTAATTGATTGAATGCACTATAAAAAATCTTAAACGTGCTAAAAAAAATTGTACGCGCTATTAGATCTAGTACGTGCTACTGAATATCAGGGTACGTGCTACATAAATTCTAATTTGGGCTAGCCCTATTAGATGCGCTACACAACACATTGGTGGCCAAAACTAACCGAGGGTTTGCATTTGTACCCACTACTATAAGTTTAGTATGCACTATTTCACAGTGTGGATGCACTGAAACAAGTTTGTACATGCTACTCAATAGCTTGTACCTGCTATTTCATAAAATTTTAGTAAAAAAATAATATTTTTGTCTAAAAAAGATAGATTTTTTGAAATAAAATGATAGAAATTGACAAAATAAGTTTCTAGAAGTATTCATCAGAGTTCCGTAATCTAAAGGACATTGATATGTGCACCCACACTCAAATCTATGCTCTCTTTAGGGGACCACCATCATAAATAGCTCAAAAGGATCAGAGGATAAACGTCAAAGAGGGAAGGTGAAAATGAATAGTAAAATTGACTTTTTAGCCCTATATATAGCCTTTTGACCTAAAAGGGGACCTTTTTAGCATAAAAATTGACCCGGGGTCAAATTTGATCACCAAATTAGCCATATCAGGGGTATTTGTCATCAGTTCATCATTAAAACATTATTGGAAAGGAAATTGAAATCAATGCAAAATAAAAAATATTAAATTAAATTGATTAATAACGCAAAATTTTCACAAAAAACACATTTAATTTAATTTCCAAGGGGCATGCACTCGGATTATCATTGATATAATTAAAATTAGTTACACAATCATTTAATGTAAATTTTTTTGAATTCATCAACGGGACATCAAAATTAGTGAATCAGGTCAAATCAGGCATCATATCAAAATTTCATCATCATAAAGACAATCAACATCATCAATCAATCACAGTTTTATTAGTGAATCTGCATCCATCATCCAGATCAAATCAAACATCAAGTAATCAATAATCTGCATCAAGACATCAAACATTCTTTGAACCAATGGGCTTTACACATTTATTCAAAGAGGGGTATTTGTAGATACCTAAAAAATTGTCAAGATAAAATCAAGTGAGAAACTAAGGAAAAATCAAAGCATTAATTGAAATCAAGCCTAAAATCCAATATTAATTGAAATCAAAATCCAAAAGCATTGAATAAATCAAAATAATCATTTAATTATACAATTAATCTAATTAATTATATAGTTAGATTAAAATCAAATTTGACCCATTCAAGGGGTACACATGGCTAAAGAAATTAATTAAATTGAATTAATTAATTCCTAATTTCTCTCACCCACCACATGGGAGGAATTACGTCAACCAATAGGAATTAAGGATTGGATTCACATGGATCAAAGCCACATTGAATCTCAGTCACTCATAAGGAGAGAGCATCTTGAGCACTCATTTTGTCTTATTGTCCCAAGCTTTGAGGAAAAAATATTTAAATTGTCCCCATATTTGAAACCATGGACTAAACCTTAACTCAATCATGATCAAAGTAACTCCACCCCTATTCTTGCTAAAATCTATAAATAGAGGGCTAAAATCAGGAGAAATAGATCCCATTACATCTTTGAATTACATCATTACTATAGTAAATTTGAGCTATGATCATTTTAACAAAATCAAGCATAGTTTTCATTGAAATAGGTTTAATTGTGTAATCATTTAACTTCATTCCCATTTTAGAATTTTCACTAATAGAGTCTTGCTAAGAGCTTTGCATTAGAAAATCTAAATAGAGATCTATAGGATGCTTCTTGTCATCATTTTCATTGAATAGCTTACTAATTGATAGAAATATTGATAAACTAATCCTATAAAGGTACTTATTGTACACACCCATATAGCTTTTGATATCATGAAGAGAACCCATAAAGCATTTTTCTTTATCACTTGTACAAAATATGTCTTCAATGTAAAAAAAATGCCTCCAACAAGGAAAAATGACATGCAAAGCCTCCACTGATAGATCAACATGAACTTTATATGGAAATGCGAGTTTTTGTGTCTCCCAAACATAATGGGACAACCATAAGTGCTTCTAAAATTTTGCAATAGCCTAGATCTAAAAACATATACGCTTTAGAACAAGCATTACTCGATCTTCATAAAACTTTGCTTGTTCTCTAGATCGTGTAAAATGCAAGAGAAAACATATAAATATTTTACAATATCTCTACAAATAATCTAATATTCTAAACCATGCTTTGATACCATTTTAAAATATAAGAAAATAGATTTAAACTAGAATCAAATTAAAATATTTTGAACAAATATTGGAAATAAAATGGACAAAATAAAAATACTAGAAAAACTTGACGTGAATTCTTAGAGACATAATAGAATAAAGAGAAATCTATATATCTCCAATATCCAATATGAAAAATACAAGTACGGTAGTCTGTTTAGATAGGCAAGGAGAGAGGTAGAATTCTGATAGGACTCAGAAATACCATATAGAAGAGTTAGATTGAAAATATGACACAACCATATCATAGGATGTGTTAGAGTCCAAATAGGAAAAAACTATCTCATAAGATGAATTAGAGTCCAAATTGGACTGAAAAATATCCATCTAACCTATTAAATAAGTTCACCTAAGTAAACTTAAGTCAAGTGTAGAATGGAAAAACACCATTTACTCCAATAAAAAGAAAGATTTCTAACATCTTTACCAAGGTTCTTTATAAAGATACTTTTGAATGTCTCTAGGAGAGATTTTGTGTTATTGCCCCTCATTTGTAGAACAAGAGACATATGGAGATGCATTAGTCCAATGGAATTCATGTATAATATTAATGTAAACTAATAGTTTAAACTTCCTCTTAGGGGGAACTACGTGTTATGATTTTACCTGTATTATTCAAGGGGAGTTGAGAAGAATGAGAAAGTATCTTTGGGTCTATCCTTTTTAATTCATGTCAAAAGGGAGAGAATCAAGAATGGGAGAATTATTATTAGGAGAAAATTAGGTTTGGGAAAGCTACAATTATTGATGTGTTTCCATCAATGACAATGGGGGATATTGTTGCAAGTTTGAGAAGAACGAGAAGTTGGACAAGTTATTGATGTCAACATGTTTTTGTTGTCATTAGTGACTGACTATTGCAAATGTCCTTGAGTTTTCCCTATAGTGGTGCTGAGAGATATGCTCCACATTTCTTCTATGTTTTAAATTTATTAATGTGGTTTGGATACATTGTTAAGAAGTGTTTGGAGATATTAGATTCAATATTTTGTGATTTGAATCATAGTTTAGAGAATTGGTGCTCACTAGTATGTGAATTTTTTTTGTAGAGTTTCCTAAAAGAAATGCATGCTTCACATTTCTCCTCTTGTTGGTTTTTGGTTTTGAGGATTTGGAATTGTGCTTATAATGTTTTATCTCTATTTAGTTTTGTTGGATTGAATTTTTATGTTTTAGAGGTGTGTGCTCAAATCCCGATGGTGTCTACTCTAGGTTTGGCCAAGCTTGCGTGTTTACACTTTTACATAAAAAGCTCCGATGAATGTAAATTGAAGAGTAATGTATATGTTGTATAGTTTTTTCCTATTTAAGATATGTTCCTCTTTTCATTCCTTTCCACCTTATAAATTCTTAAGTGAAGACCTAATTTGAATTATGTTTGGTTAAGATGCTTAGTCAACCTTGGAAGGTTTTTGAAAGTATGAAGATGGTATAAATAAATGATAAATTTTGGAGGAAGTGAATGTGTGTGTGTGAATATGATGAGGATTTATGAAAGATAATATATCCTAATGTATGCATGGATATAAATTGGTATGAATATTATGGTATGCAATGTGGACTTTTATGTGTTAGTAGCTAGAAGTAGTGAGAAGACAGTATGTACAAATCTTTTAGTTATATTGTAAAGGTGAATAAGTTGTGGATATTTTTTCTTTTATTATTCTTCATCTAAATAGTGAGCCTTTCTTCAAGTAGTGGGCTCTCTAGTAGTGATCCTTTATTAGTGAGAATTATTTGTAAAAATCACCTTAAGTGGTTTCACCCTAACAAGTGTTTATATAATTGAGAATTAATCCTCTCTATGGTTTTTCCCTTAACTAAGTTTTCCATGTAAACTTGGTATTTCATTGTGTATGGTGGTTCTTTTTTTTCACACACTCTTTTCATATTTATATTATTCTATAATTAAGGATTAAAATAAGTTTTTGTGGACCTGATTCAAGAGAAGACATAAATTCTATTGACAATTGATACACCCCCCTCTCAATTGTCTCATGAATTTAATATCCTCACACCTAATTGGTGCTCCCTCTCTATCTTGTCTTTATAAGAAGAGATTATTGTACCTTTTAATCATCTCAATACAATTAATCCATTCTTGGTAAAATATTATTTTTCTCTTTATGAAGGTTTATAGAAGATTGCGGGTCTTGGAGTCAAATCCCACCTTCTGTATCTACTTCTTCATTTAATAATTTTCATTATAATTATTTTTAGGTTATATTGTGGTCATTTGCACCTTTTTTTCCTAACAATATTTTCTTGGTGGATATATTAGACCAAGATTGTTTGTTGTGATCAACAATTATTCCAAGAAGTGGAAAATGTTTCTAGTTTGATGTTTTTTTATTACTTGTAGGAAAATGTGTTTTGCACCAACAATTAGGCCCAAGATCTAGAAAAGTTATTGCTCAATTTCCTTTTTGAGGTGACTCTCCACTCTTTTTTTTTGTGAGGTATTTCCTTTTATTTATCAATGTAGTATCTTATTTTTTCATCAACCCATCTTCTAGGATCAACCTCTACATCTTCTTTGGTGCACTTTTCTAACCATGAGTTCTATTTCCTTGAGTGATTTTTATCTAGTGGGAGTTTTTCTTCGACATGGATCAACATTATTTTATTTCTTTCAAGAAATTATTTTGTATTTTTATTTATATTGACACTTTACATGGTTTGTATCTTCTTCATTGAGTCAACTTCTGCTTAATTTTGTCTCAAGTCTATATCAAACCAATGATGTATTTCTTGTGGCTACTTTTATTTCTAAGAGCCAGCTCATGATTTTTTTAACTTACAAAGGCAAAATCCTATTGATAGATCAAGGGTACATTTTTCTTACTGAACTTTGGTAGATTCTTAAGTCTAGTGTTATATTTATCCATCCCTCTTAGCCTTTTATTTTTTTGATGTAGTCAAGACTAGATAAGTCTCCAAAGGAGATGTCTAGTATTGCAACAAGAGTCAACACAATGGAAAATATAAAACAACCACAAAGACATAACCAAATAACAATAAATTTATTATCAAGTAACATCAAATTCACTCAAACGTGTTGAACTATAAGGCCTTCTTGGTTATGACCATATACAAAGAAACCAACCACATATCATCATTCTGATTTGTCAAACCTTAGAGATATTCTCTCTCAACTTTCTTCTACTTAGATATCTTTCACACTCTCATCTCTTACAATCATAAGCCCTGAATTTATACATACTAGCCACCGTAGGTTGACATTCAAGATATTACATATCCCAAGATAAACATATTAGACCAGGTCACCCTAGATCCCAAATAAATTATAGCATTAATTAATTTTCTAGCTGTGATCCCACCTCCAAGTCCTCCACATAGTGTTAGAATCATTTTCCATTGCACCAAAATCTTGAACTATCAATGCCCGATGCAAATGCCAGATTTAACCTAAACCACAAGAGGCAGTTAAGCCATGTCATAAATATTCAAGAAGGTTTTAACCACCAATTAAAAAATATCCCCCTCATCACTGACTGAGCCTTCAACACCCACTAAAGGGAGACCCAAACCTATGACCTAAGGCTTTGATACAAATTATTGGAATCACTTGCCATTACACCAAAAGTTCAAACTGTCAATGTCTGATACAAATTCCATATTTAACATGATGCACAAGAGGCATTTAAGCCATCTAATGAATCTCCAAGGAGGTTTTCACCACTAAGTCAACACATAGGTCCACCTTGAGATCCATGCCATTCAACTCCATTGATCAGAAACCTCCACCGAAAGCCTCAACAATCAACCAGTGAACATAATTAAACTGGTGATATGAAGAACACAACCAGTCAAAAAATAACATGCTAGATCTCACAATATAACCCATCTAAATAGGTGAAATCATAGACACAATCTCCATAAATAGCAAGGATAAAACCCTTTTCATCACACATTCCAAAGATCTCCACAAATCATCTGCACATAGAATCTCTAAAAACTACCCAAAAAAAGGAACTTCATCAAACCAAAAGGAAATTATACCAAGATGATGTAAGATCACTAGGAATCTAAGATTATCCTACATTAGACACTTGAGGTAGATAGAAAAGTGAGCCTCAAACTTTGATATCGTAATAAAATCTGAACACAACCTCATCTTGACCATCGATTTCTCAATCCTCAAAGGAAAGAAGATAAACCTGCACATAAGAAACCTCTGCTTCCTCCAATAAAACCTCTAAATCTTCTACACTACCACCAACCAGTCAATACACATAATAATAGAAATAAACTAATCAGCATCCTCAACACAATGCATCAGTTTTGCATTCTCCTTAAAAAAAAAATCATGAAACTCATCACCTTCTACCATCATCTTATTTGCAACAAGGAATTCAATATTTCCACCATCTTCATCACCCACCTTTATATCCTTAGCCACCATCTACAATTATACAACATAAGTAAATAATCCAACTAGAACAATCCAATCTACAACTCCTCATCAACAACAAGATTATCATCTCCAATGAAAACCCTATCAATAAGTTCATCAATACCAATATCCTCAACATTACCCTCAAAAAAAGGTAACTCCTCCATGTTATCAATAATATCATTACCAACAACAAGATGCTCTGCAATTTTCACATCAAACCCAACCATCAGATCATGAAACTTGACTCGATCTACCACCTCAAACTTAGAAAGGTGAGTGTTTACCTCTTCAAGCTTTACCTCTTCAACAATAACCTTATCTTTCCTTTTCCTTCCTTGAACAAGCTTTTTCACAGGCCAATCAATACTCTTCAAGATCGGTAAATGCCAACTACAATTCAACCTTGTAATCTCATCAAGCTTATTGACAATATCCTCTACCTTCTTCTAAAGTTGAATAAAGACCCTAAATTAAACCAATTGGTCAACCTTTCTCATAATATTTTTCCCTTCTCTCCCAAGGTGCAACTGCGTTTGATCAGCAATCTAATTGCAAGATTCTAACCACCTCATAGTTGGTGATCTATTGAACATCTTCATAAACTACCTTGATTCGATGATTTGTTCACCAATAATGAGATTTATCAAGGGTTTCACCTCCTTCCTATAACTAGTAACATCATCTTTCTAATACATCCTCACAAAAATATTCTACAATCACAAGCCAGATCCACAATTCTTCATCCTTTGATAAACTAATTTAGGATTTCATGAGCTCAAGAATAACATCTACCACACCAAGATCCACAAAACAATCATATCATTAAAACAAATCAAACTTCAGTAAAAAATACCTTCCAACCACCTTGTGCAAGCCATTTGCTGATTCAAGTAAGATCTACGCTTTTCCACCTCACAAACAATTCCCTAGAAGCTTCACAAGTTTACACACCAAAATTTATGCCATAACAAGATCAAACTAGCTCTGATGCCACTTGATGGAGTCGAGACCATATAAGTCTCCAAAGAAGATTTCTGATCTTGTAGCAAGAGTCAACATAGTGGAAAATAGAAAAACACCACAAAGACATAACCAAATAAAACTAGCTTTATTATTAGGTAACATGAAATTACATCAAATTTACATCAAACATGCTAGACTGTAAGGCCTTCCTGGTTATGGACATATAAAAAGAAACCAACCTCAAATCCTCATTCTGATCTATCAAACCTGAGAGATATCATCTCTCATCTCTCTACTACTCAACTATCCTTCCACACTCTCCTCTCATACAATTGCAAGCCCTAAATCTATATATACTAGCCACCATAGGTGAGCATTAGAGATATTACATATCCCAAGACAAACATATTAGACCAGGTCATCCTAGATGATAAAAAAATTGAAACATTAATTAATTCACTAGACATGATCCAACCACCAAGGTGGCCATACATAGGTCCACCTAAAGATCCATGCTATTCATCTTCATCGATTGGAAACCTCCACCACAATCCTCAACAATCAACCGGTGAACACAAATGAACTAGTGACATGAAGAACATAAAAAATTGACAAAGAAAATGCCATAACTCACAATCCACACCACCTAAAGAGGTTCTATCATAGACATATCCTCCATGAAAATCAAGGAACAAACCATTTTCATCACACATGCCAAAGAACTCCACAGATCATCTCCACATAGAATCTCTAAAAACTGCCCAAAATAAGGAACTTCATCAGACCACAAGGAAATTCTTCCAAGATGATGTAAGATCACCATGAACCTAAGATACTCTTGCATCATTTTTTCACTTTTAGCATAGTGGTATTGTTGTGGGGAGTACTTTGGAAGTGGTGCATAGTTCCCAAAGAACTTTGTGGAAATAAGAATAATTTTCAACTTTGTTCCAACTATGGTCACATGGATGACTAGTCTCTATCTTGTAGGGGTTTATTTTTGTTCAAAGTACCTTTTATAAGACTTATTTCAAAATTCCATAAAAATTTTCAAACAAAGTTTATTTGGAAAACCATTTATCATCAAAAATATCTTTTCACTAATGTTGTGGAAGTTGAGGTATTTTTTCTAATATTTTTCTATTTACTACATTTATTTTGTTGATATTGCATATTGGTTTTGCACTATTTCTTGTAAAAAAAGGAGTTATCTATTTTCATGGTGAATCATTCTTGATAGATTCTCTTATTTGATCATGGATTGGTCCAAAGTTGTACTTTTAATTTCATATCATTATGATGAGTGAGAATCACAAAAAAAGTTATTGTTTCTATGATGCAGTCAAGGATGGAGAATCCAGTTAAGGACTGTCCAAACTTGCATCCAAACCACAACATAGTAGAATAATGCAATACCAAATAGATCTGAAAGAAAACAAATGTCTTTATTCATCAACTAACTGATTACATGCAATTTGTTGGGCTAAAAAGCCTTCCCAGTTATGGCCAATTACAATGCAAGAAACAGTTCTGCAAGATCACACAGGATCCAATACACCTTTAGCTAGTTCAGTCCTAAAACCATCAACAACCAATATAGCCCTAAGGCAGATCTACACTTGTACTCGCAACCTTCCAAGCAATCTCCTTGTCTCCAAGTCTCAACCACTAGCTCTACTATCACAAACTATTAGATAACAATTTGATCTGTAAGATCATGCAAGATCTTTTCCACAACAAGACATTAGTAGGCACTCCAAGAAGAATCTGAACTTGTACCTGCAGGTCACCAAGCAATCTTCTGCTACCTAAGCTTGCAAGCTACTAACTCTACTAGATCTAATCTAACTCTAGATCTCTTCTTATCAACAACTCATGCTTTCACAAATCCACTAGCATCTACTACTTCCTAAACAACTACCCAAACATCTTCTTAAATACTAATTTCCAGCCACAAGTTGGCTTTACATACAATTAAATCCCAAAAGCCAATCGTCTCCTAAAAGATACAAATATTAAATGCCAAACATCAGTCGGCTCACAAATAACTTCACAAATATCTAAATCACCAAGTCAGCCTCCAGATTCACATAGAAGAATGCAACACACTAGATCTAGCTCCTCACACGTCCAATAGTCAATCCATAACTCAAGGAATGCGACCCAGATTAAATGCACCAGTCAACCAAGCTGAATCTCTAAGAACAACCATCAGTAATCCAAACTACTAAGTGGTAGGAAATATATTGAGCACTAGAAGTACTGAGTCTCCTTCCATGATTGAGCTTCCTTTAGTGACCAAGTCCTCCAGTGACTAGGCCACTTCAGCGACTGAGCAACAGGCATGAACACCGAGACCCTGTCGATAACCGAGAACCGAGTACCAAAATACCAAGTCACAAAGTGACCAACATCACTAAGATCCACCAAAAATTCAAACTGAGAATCACCACCAAGACCAAGAAACTCCAGTTTTCTACCAAAATCACCAAGCAAGTAACCGAACTCCACCAGATAGTTACCGAGACTGCCAGAATCTTCAAGCACTGAGCAATAAGCCAGGATGCCAATGCATCATTCTAACATTGAATTTGCATAGAACCACATATGGACAACATTTGAAACTCACACACATTGCTATACAAAAGAGATTATGGTATTATAGACAAGATTAAGCTCTTGGCACTCTTTGTTTGTCTATTTCTCCTAATATTTGATCTCATGTTGCATCTTGTACACACCCCTATGAGATTTGGACTACCTTGGAGAATGTCATTTGAAAAAAAATAAGATGAGGAAGTTTTATTTGGATAATAAAATGATTACCCTTGATCCTAGACATTTTAATCATATCCAAGAATGATTCATCAAGCTTAATTCTCTTTGGAAGTAGTTGTCTGAATATGGGGTTGCAAAGATGATGATCAATTGATACTACCTATTCTTTGTAATCTTGTTCATAATTATTCAATTTTTTTAAAAATATTTTATTCTAATAATAATTCTCTAGGTTGTGCAAAGAAATGGATTCTCTTGATGGTTTTTCAACATAGATCACAAGGAAACAAATTTGACACAAATAGGCACATTGACAACTCTTAGATCTCAATCACCTTTTACAAAGGACCCATATAAAAAAACTTCAAGTGGAAAGGAAAAGAAACAACATAATGATTATAAGTCTAATGAGAGACCTAAGAACCATCCTCCAAAACCTACTACTGAGTCCAAGACCTCTTCTATAGAGGAATCATCCAAAAAGAAGAAGATGAAATGTCTTTATTATAAAAATAAGGACATGATGAGCATAAGTGCTATACTAAGAAGATTGATTAGATTTTACACCTTTTGCAAAATCACAATATTCTTATTGTTACCATAATTGGTAGTAATGTTGAAGATTAATTATCTGATGGAGCTGATGATGAAGACCAACCAAGATTAGAGGAATACATGATGATAGTAGAAAGGTTAGATAGATTATAGTCTTGTCATTGATTTCAAGAAATTGATTATTGATTTATATTATGTTGCCATATCATTCGGTAATGATATAAGATGAATGAGTTAAGGTGAAAAAGACATAGGAAGTTGAGAATTTGAAGAACTTAAATGGGAAACTGATACACATCTTACAATGAATAGATCATATTGATATAATTATTTTCTACCTAATATATGATTATGTTAAGTCGGTAAAGCATGGTGATGAAGTTTTGACAATTGATTAAGTTAATTTGTTTTGGCTACCGAGAAGATATGCCACTTGGTAAGGTAAAGGTAAAAAGATAGGTCAATTGGTAAAGAAGAAATCTTTAGGCACTAAGCGATGTAACCGAAATTCTAATGAACAACGAGAAAGGAAAAGATATTAAATAAGGATTGAATTGATAGTTAATGATTAGCTATGATGAGATGGATGATCATGATGATGAGGAAATTTAGTTACAAGAGATCTATGGATAGGAAAATTCAAGATGAATATCTACAACAAGATCTTAGCGGCAAAAAGAGATGGAACAAGTTTCTAGAAAAGTTTAAGTTCTTAGGTGAAAAGGAAATGTTTTACCAAGATTCAATTTTGAGGAATAATAAATTGAATGATCAAGATTATTTAAAGGAAAACGTAATAGATGAGATTGAGAGGCAAAAAAATTTCTATATAAAGGATGATCTTTTATGGATAAATGGCTAGAAAATTGAATAGTTGAAGGGTTATCGACTATTGAAAATAAGAAGGATAAAGATTTCGAGTGAGTAAAAATGGATTTGATGAAGTGTTGATACTAGTAGATAATGAATAATTGAAGTGAAGATTGTAGAGTGCAAAAGGATATGAATGAGCATAGATAGTTGCAAATCTATAGGTCAATTTTATTACTATTTCTTACTAGCATTTGTAATAGAGGAATCTCTTAACAGAGTAGACCTAACATTCTTATTGTAAAAATCATGAGAAAGGTGACATTCTAAAGAGTGTTTAAATCCCTCTAATAAGGCCACTCATAATAGGGTGAAGATCCTAAAAGATATGAGGTAAATCCCTTAACCAGGTCACACCCAACAGTGTGTATTGTAATCTTTAACCAAATTGGCTCTTAACCAGGCGTACTTCAGAAGATTTTTTTCTTAGTGTGTGACAATTCCCATAGTGGTTTTTCCCAAAGTCAGGTTTCCACATTACAGAAGGGTGAAATCATGAGGCTCATTGGATGTTCTTTGGATAATTCTAGGAGGAGGAGATGTGGATGGGACTTGGATGGAGTCAATGGATGGAAATGACTCAATGATGCTAGGAGATGGAAGATGATCAATAGATGGGATATATGGAAGAAGGATGGTAGATAAAGGTGAGGTAGGAGGAATTATGCATGTAGGAGATGGATGAGCATCATCACTGATGGCTTCACACGAAGGATTGAGATGGCATGGCTCATCAAATTTAGGAAAGGGATTTGTCATTGGTTTCCTTGTGAAATTCCTTAGAGATTTTTGTGATGGAAGGATTAAAATGTGTCGATGGTGGGGAGCTAGGATAGTCCACACATGAAGGTGGGGTGGAAGATTGTAAACTTTCTTTAGGGGATGATGGTGCACAAGAGGACTTGGAGGATGGTATGACTAGATAGTTTACATAGGTCGGCGTAGAGGAAGCTTGTGAATTGGATTGGCTAACTGATGGGATAGGGATGATGGATTGAGATATGGGATATGAAGAGGATTGAGGGATGCATTCTTCTTATGGAAGGGGTTTTGTTGCAATGTAGGTAAGATTGGAAGATGATGGATTGAGATAGGATATAGTGGATAGTGGATTTTGATAGGATGGGGGATCAGGGTAATGGATTGGAAGACTAGGATCTTAGATTTGAAAATAGTTTAGAGGATAAGGAGATGGAGGATTTCGATAAGGGATGTAGCTAGTATTTCTATTGTGAAAATATGGTGATTCGGATATGAAAATAGAAGAGGATGGAGGTAGGAATGATGTATGCTAGGGATAGGTGGATATGGCATAGGAAGAAGGTATGGATGAATAGGATAGTATGTATGGAGAAATGATCGGGTAGGTTGGAGGAATGATTGGATTCTAGGGGATGTTTGGATCAAGCTTGTTAAGGTTTTCAAAGTACTCATCATGATCAATAAGACATTCATCATCACTGGGATATGATGGAGTGGGAAAAAAGATGTAATAACCAAACTCATCATAATAGTTTTGAGACATGCTGACTTGTAGATGAATTGGATAAGGATGAAGGATGAAGATGGATGGAAGACTAAGACTTAGATTTAGGATGACCAAAAAGCTTAGACTAGGATTGGATTTGGCTCAATGTCATGCCCAAAAGTTGAGAAAAACACAACTACATTTTTTTTTTCTAAAAGCTACTATTTACTACTAACAACACACATGCATAACCAATCAATGTTTTCTAAAGTCTAAAAAACATCTAGCAATAGCACTTAAAGAACACAAAAAATGATGCAAAAGGAAAATGGTTTACCAATTTGGTCAAGTGTTCAAAAATGACACTGGGGTCTAACCAGAAGAAGGTTGACCAAGTTTGACCCAAAGTCAAACTTCACAAAATTGCTTCCAAATAAACCTTAAGGGTTCCCTAAGTCACTAGCTTTGATTGACACATAAAATGAGGCAATTGACTATAGTCAACCAAAGTTGACCCAAAAAAAGTCAACCATGCATTGATAAACGTGTAAAAAGGTTATAAAGGTACTAAACTCAATAAGGAAGGTCTAAGTATGCAAATTGAGATGTATTACCTAGGTTTGAGTAATGCTTGACCAAAAGTCAACTATGCCTAAACCTGGTCAACAAGACCTAAATGGTATTGAAAACCCCTTACGTAATGTTAAGAATTTCATTACAATCTTAATGATTAATTTACGTTCAATTTAATAATCATAAGGTTAATTAAAATTTTGCGTTATAATCTCCAATTAATAACGTTTAGTTAAATAGCGTCTAGCTAATCTAACTAAATTAAAATAATAAACTAATTAAAAAAATCCTCTTAGCTAAGGTGAGTGATTTAATTCAGTAGATCAATCTAATTTAATACCTATTAAAGTTTTATTCAAAATTAATAAAATCTATTAAGTTAAATATTTTACTAAAGAAATATTTAAATTAGAATAATTAAAACAATTATGTCCTCGATCCCAAGGACTCTTCTAGACTTTTCTAGAGATAATCTTAAACTTTAATCCTTTTAAAATTCTATGAATTTCCTTTCAGTTAGTCAAATATTGCAACTAAAGAACCAACAAATAAATCTTGAAATCTATCTATTAAAATAATTAACTAAATCTAATTCTATATTCTTCTAGATAGCCATATAAATAAATCCACATAATTAACTATAAGATAAAATCTAATAACCTTAAACAAATTGGGTCTACTTCTAGAATTTCCTAGAAGGAATGAACTTCTAGAATTTCCTACTATTTAGTCAACAAACTAGGAAAATAAATCATTTAAATTTTAAACATATAATTTAAATAAGATCTAGGAACTTCTAGAATTCCATAGAAATTTTCCCTTTGCCCATAACTTTTTAGATTATTGACACAAAAGTCAATTAAATACACTATACTAAGTTTCTTAACAAATTTGACATCCATTTATTATTTAATCATAATAGAAATAATAGACAATCAAATCTCGAATCATCTAAATAAAATTCCTAGAGTCAAACAAATACACTATAAACTAAAATCTATTTGGTTTTGAATTCCATATATTATTTTATTCTACTACAACTCAATCTTCTTCCCTATAAATAAGGTTCTTATTCTTTTCCAAAATTAACATAAGGCTCCCTCCTTATGTTAATTTATTTATTATAAATGATATTGTTCTTTTTTAAGCTTTATATTTTCGAAATATAAATTATTTATACATTAATGCATAAATATTTATATTTACATGTTGATCTTTTCATATAAAATTATTTTAGAAATTAAACTAATATTGTTATAGATTAAACCTTTATTTTTGTTTAATTTCAGATATATAATAACTATTTTATTAATAGTTATTAATTTACATTTTCTTTTATATTCATAGTTTAAATAAATAAATATAATTTTTTTTATTAAAACATAACCCCTATTTATTGTGTTTTGCAAGGTCGAATGGCCGCAGCTGCGTACAAGGGAATGGCGACCCGCACAACTCCACCAGTGGCGGCCTCACCAATGTTGGTGGTGGTCGCGCAAGGTGACACCAGCGCTGTTGTGAGCGTTCACCGTGAGACTCTGGGTGTCTGTGAAATGTGATGGCTGACCCATTGCACCACCACAGTGGTGGCTCGGCCTTAGTCGTGCCCACCATTGTGCATGGCACAGTGGCCACCAGTCTATAGCGCACCCTGTGTTCTCGCAAGACATGAGGGGGTCAGATAGGGTTTAGCCCACCCAACCATGAAAACTAGTGGCCCCCAATTTTAATTTTAATTTTTCTTTTAAAACATTAAAACATTCAATACGTTTAATACGAATGCCATTTCATTTTGGTTTTATTTATTTACTTTTTAAATTTCATTTATTAAATAAAATCATTTATGTATTAAGTGTAAAAATATTATTTAAAATATCTACATGGATATTTATATTAATCAAAATTTTCTCTAAAATAATATAATGAAATTTAATTTAATTTGCTCTATATAACTATTTATATTTTTACATAAATACTTTTATATTCATATAACTATATATATTTTTACATATAGTTCTCAATACTAGAAATTTATGATTTGCTATTATTAAATTTACTATAAGAACTAAAAGAAATAGATTAAATGAATAATTAATCGACATATAGACAATAAATATATAAATTTCAAAACTCATCTAACACATATATTTTCTTCATTTAATTTAATTTACAAGTTTCAAGTTTAGCAACAATAGATAACTAAGTTTCATGTCTTATTATTTCAAACATGAATATTACTAAAATGAAATTTAAAGGTCATTATATTACTCCACTATACAGTATAATTATAGTTCCTTTGAGAAATTACAAATAAAATTCTACAAATACCAAGTCTAAAATTTGATTCAATAACTTTATTATCAAAAGATTAATCAATTAACATTTGATAGATAACTCCCTTAAATCACCGTTTAATAATTTAATTACTTTACAAATGAACTTTACATACGAAAGGTAAATTATTGGTTAAAATCTTGATAACTAGATTATGGCAATGCTTTAATAAATGAATTGACTATTAAGAGAATATGTATTTAATTTCTTTTCCAAACTTTATACAAATTTTAAATTACTAGATTTACAACTTGGAAATACTATTTCCCCTTTCACAAATTGAAAGATTACACCATTTACACCACTTTTATAAACCAAAGATTTCAAGAAGTTACTACATTATCCTTTAAGGAAACTATAATATAAATCAATGAAAATAAACTTTTAGATCCAAATCCTCCTAGACATGCTTGTTCCTTCCAAGAGATTCATAGAGCCTACAATATAAAACCTTGTAGGTTGACCATGGAGGCTCACCTCCCAACCTAGGCCTTTTAGGCCACCCTCAAGCTAGGGGTTTCAAAACACTAATAGGTACAAACATATCCATAAACATCAAACATGGAGACTCACACACAAACAAACTCCGAACCAAGGTTGTACACATAAGTCTTCTAAAGACTATTTTAACATGGGGTGAAAATGAACCAAGAACCTGTTGGCATTAAGCATGATTGTCATTAGTGACAACACTTATTCTGAATAATGCATACCGAGCAGATCAGTACATACCAAGCAGATCAGTACATATCGAGAAAGTCAGTACATACCGAGCAGAATAGAGCTTACCGAGCCGAGCAGAGCTTACCGAGTAGAACAGTGCATACTGAGCTCGCAAAGTTTCACAATGTTTACCGAGTGCTGCATAGTTAAACAAGAAATTTAGTTTCTACCAAGTAACACTTTATCTACCGAGTCTCCAGTGTTTACCGAGTGGTTAGTATGGACCGAGTTTCCACTTCTACCGAGTGCATGACGATGCTGAGTAACACAGTGGACGCCGAGTATCAAAAAATCACCGAGTTAGTTTGTAGTAACTATGTAACTATATTTGAGCTGACTCAGTAATATTTGTGTTTACTTGTTTAAGAGCTGACTTTGTAATTGTTTTGGAATTGACTTAGATTGATATATAAACAATGTTTTATGTCATATCCAAGTATGATAAGAATTATAGATAGTATGAAAAAGAGAGAAAGGCAGAGATAAGCGAATTACAAAGGGTTATAGCAGTATAAGAAGCAGCAAAGATTTATCCATCACAGAAGGTGATCAATACATCAAAGAATCTCAATCAGCAAGTACAGTTGCATGTAAGAGATCTACTGTTTCATCCTAATAGGTGAATCAGCTTGAAATCCTCTAACCGGGTAGACTTAACAGTCTTTGTAAAAATCTCTTAACCGAGTGCATACTTCATTGTATGTTTGTAAAACCTCTAACAAGGTGGACCTAGCAGTCCTTATTGCTCCTAATAGGATAGATCATCAGAAGTGATCATTGTAAGCCTTAACCGACAAACTTTATACTGCAGTATTGAAGTTTTGTGGGTATCATCCCCACCCCAGTTTTACTTTCTACTTGGAAGGTTTTTGGGTTACCAAATCTCTATGTTCTAAATGTTATGAATGTTTTATTCTTTCTATTACTCATGCATGCAGTCAGATTATCAATCTAATATTATTAAGATCTAAATCTGTTAAAATTTTTGAAGTTACTGATTCACCCCTCCCCTCTCAGTAACCTAGATAGTCTTGAATATTTCCAAAAATTGGTATCAGAGCTTGGTGGATCTCAGAATAAAGTTTGACAGCGTGAGAAAAGATTCAGGACAATGGAGATATTCAGATTGAACAAAGTAATTGAGAATGAAAATCTAGATCTGGAAATGGCCATAACTCAACTCAAAGAAGCAAGAGAGCATCTTTCCCTTTCCCTAAAAAGAAGGAAGGAACTTGCAAATCAGATCAATGACCACCAGTATGTTGAAGAAAAGATTGAAGACTTTTTCCCTTCAAGTAGCTCAGATGAAGCAAACAATGCAATCAAAGAACTTCTAGAAAAGAATGGATCTCTGTAAGAAGAAGTGAGAAAATTGAAAAGAGAACAGGAAATTCAGTCAACAAGATTTTGTGAAGTCTTGGAACAAAGAAACAAGATGAAAGATGAAATAGATGGAAAGAACAATGAAATCTAGAATAAAACTCTTTAGCTAGAAAATCTTATTGATCAAATCTCCAATGCAAATGAAGAAATCTTGACTCTAAGATCAGAAAATGAAAACATGAGAGAAGAACTAAGATTTGAAAAGCAAATCAATTTAAGAGTAATGAGTGAGCTAGATGCTGAAAGGCAAATCAATGAGAGAATGTTGAAATCTCAAGAAGATATGAATCAGGTGTATGAAAGAAACCTTCATAGGCAGAAAGGAAAAGTAGGACTTGGATATAAAGAGGAAGGTGAATCCTCTAAACAAGGTACTCAAAAGAATCAGAAACCTACCTGTAATCACTGTGGAAAAATTGGTCATACTTCAAACAAGTGTTGGAGCAATGGAAAAGAAAAATTCAATGGAAAATGCTACAATTGCAATCAGCTTGGTCATAAAGCAAATGAATGCAAGGAAAAACCAAGATTTAAAGGCATATGTCACAAATGTAGCAAACAAGGTCATAAGGCATCAGAATGCAGAACCAAAACACCCAATCTAGCGGAAAAAATTATTAAAGCAATGTTTGGTTGGGATTACAACACTTGGTGTAGATGTCATTACTATGGATAATATGGACACATTGGCATGAATTGTGTAAGGCACCACTTGAGAGAAAGGGATTCTACCATAAGATGTTATAATTGCACTAAGTTTGGTCACATAGCTAAAAACTGCATGAATTTAGGCAAAATTGAAGATGAAAAGAAAGCAAAAGAAAATAACATTAGGAAGCAGATGAGACAGAAGTGGATTCCAAAACCTATGGAGCAAACCAATCTTGAAGTCACTAATGAAGGGAGTGGCTCTATGAGCTCTAACTAGTCTCCAAGAAAGCACTGGAACTGTATCTTCATAGACATATTACAAAATAGTTCCTGAACTAAAAGGAAGACAGATCCAAATCAGTATGCAAGATGCAACAGGATCACAAGAAGGTCGGTATCAGTTACCACTGAGCAAGGTTGGGATTAACCTAACTTCATTTGGTTACTGAGTAAGGTCGAAGAAGTATGAATTTGTATGATCACTGAGTTGTAGAGTCTTCACCAAGCAATTAATTCGTAGTGGATGATAGCCTATCTAATTCTATACCCTAATTCATACTAAGCATTAATGACAAAGTTTTAACAAAAGGAGTGAAATCAAGTTCACTATTCACCATGAACAAAAGTCTCCTAGTGTAATCAAATGTTTCAAAGCATATTTCAGCAAGATATTCTCTTTCCTTGAATAATTTACTGTGTTCACTGAGCTACCATGGCATCATCCAGCGCTAAAATGAAGAAAGATTTGGAAATGTTGGTTCATGGAGAATGGAAAGCACCAGATTTCAAACTCGTGCCCGCAGTTTCCAGAAACCTAGACTTGAGTGGAGCTCAATCTCAGATTCCTCCTAAGGTACTTCTTATTAATGATATTTGTAGTCATTTTAAGTGTACAATTCAAGAGCTTGCAACCCTAGAGATAGATACTATCTATGAGGAACTATGTGTCGATGGTGTTCTCAAATCGGAGCATCAACATTTGGAAGATAAGGGTTTAGTTCACATCACACACTTGCCTCGGAGCTTTCAGACAAAATGGGTCAGATATATTCTCAGTCGAGTACATGAAGGAGAAATATGGCTTGAGCAACCAGTAGAGATTATGAAGAAGATGATTCACCGAATCACTGGTCTTCCCATGCTCGACAAAGAAAAATCTATAAAAACCCTAGGTCGGACAGAACTGGAAGAGAAAACCCTAATCGAGTTGGACGGTAGAGGTATGAAGATAAGTAGAATTACTAATGCAAAATTGAATTTTGGTATACATACCGTAGCTCACAAGATATATAGTTCAAGTAGGCAGAATAGTGTTCCATGTGAAGCAGTTGACCTAGCATATAAAATTGTAAAGAACAATCTATCATTTGACCTAGCAGATCTTTTGTTGAGACAGTTCAACAAGAACATGGAGAGCATCAAAACCTCAAAGAACAATCCATGTAAGTTTGGCTCACTGTTGGTTTATTTATTTTTCTATGCTTAGAAGTTTTTCCCATCAAAAGGCATGGTAGTATGGAGAAAAGATGTGCCGGTTCTTTATCAGATGAATGAATACATTTTAGAAATGGGTGACAATTTTGAAAGCATAATGGATAACTATTTTGAATCATTTAAAGAGAAAATGAACAATAGATTCCGGATTCCACAGAAATTGGTGGAAGATTACAAAGATGATATTTGTTTCATGGTGGATTGTGATAATTTGTATATACAGGCAGGCAAAGATAGTGAAGAAATAGTATTCAAAAGGCCTCCTCCTTCATTAAAAGAAAAGATCAAGGATATGAAAGAAGGATCTGGAATTGCAAACTTCAAATCTCTAAGATATGAAATTAGATCTGAGGAAGAACAGCAAGAAATTGAAGATGTTGTTATCGAGAAAATAGGAAGATGGAAATACTCACCTGAAGAGATAGCTTCTCAAATCCTAGGAACTCTGCTGAACAAAATTAAGTTGAGATGGTCCAATGCAAGACAAACTGTCAAGGACATCTATGCTCAAACCTTGAGGCAATTAATGCCAAGTTTGAAAAATGCTGAAATTAATAAGGCATTGATAGATAATGAAATTAAGATGACACTCAAATTCAACAGTTGTTTGATTTTGATCAAAGATATTGAGTCGGTTGTGAAGAGTGCCACTGCCACATGGAAAAACATCTATAATCTTCACAAACCAAGTATCGAAACTGTGATAATCAAGGATATTGATGATGACAGTGATGAACATGAAGAAGATACCGAGGTGGACAAGAAAAGTGATGAGGAAGATAATATTGCTCGAATAGCTGCAGAAGTCATTGCCTCACTTCCTCACTCTCTAGCAAAAGTTTCTACACCTAGCATGGAGATAACTTCAAGTATGATTATGACAACTTCCACAGATACATCAAATGTCAAATCATCACTACCACAACTCAATGAATCATCGACAAAAATGACTACCACCTCTTTTACCAAGTTGCAGTCTCTTGTATCTACTCTAGTACCTACTTCCATATCAAGTTTTCTAGCAGTAAGTACCTCAGTTTTGGATACTTCAGTAAGTATTTCATTTTTTGATTCTACAATTGTGAATACTTTAGCTTTGAGCCCTTCAAGTATTCCAGTCAGTAGTCTATCATTTTTCACAGCTAGTCCTACAATATCTACAATAACTTCTACAAAGGCATTAAGTGCAACAACAGTTGATCCTAAGGCTCAACCAAGTACAAGATTTTTGAGTAAGAAAGTAGAAGAGGATATAGACTTAGATGAGGAGATAGAGATTCCAAAATTAGACTTTGCAAATCTTTCAACAGACCAAATGCAAAACATTGGTGAACTCCTTCAAAAGAAAGCAAAGCAGAAGAAACTAAAAGAAGAAAGGGACAAGGAATATAAAATTATTGAAGATGCAAAGGATATTTTGTTAGAAGCATTAGGTATTAAATTTGATTCCTCTCAACATATTTTATTACAGTTAGCTAAGGTAGTAAACAAGTTCCATGAGGATTCCTCTGCATCAGAAAAGATTATTGAGAAAGCCGAGAAGAAATTTGACAATAAAGTGCTTGCACATGTTTCTCAGCATATAGCTATTAATCAGGTAGAATTATCTTCAGTTTTGACAGATATTGAATCCTCCTATTCCAATGTTACCTCACTTGTTGCTAAGCTATGTAATTTTTCTGAGTTCACTAAGGAAGTCAAAGAAAAATTGAATAAGATTGATGAGGATTTGAAGGACAGTGTACAGAGGTTGCAACTTGAACCTACTTCAAGCTCTGCACATCATATGAAAATCACATTCCTATCAAATAGGTAGTTGGAATTATTAAAAGAAGATACAAAGATCCGGTCAACAATGCTAGATATTCAGAACATGATCCTTCCCATCATGGACATAATGCAAAAGCACATTGTTCACTCAAAAACATTACTCCATGACAATCAATTTTCCATTGCAGATCACATGATTGAACTCTCTGTAGAAGTCCAAATTGCACTCCAAACATGCAAGATTCTGCAAGAGAATTGGGACAAAACTCTGGCACTAATCATAAAGGTACATTCTGATTTTCTTTCACATTTTGGATTCTCCCTGTAAAATACTTGTATATACACCTTTGGCATTATTGTCAAAAAGGGGGAGAAAATGTATAGGAGAAAGTGTATAAGATTAAGGTGTGTAATACAAAAGGGGGAGAAAGTACTCTATATAAGGGAGTCATGAAATATATAAACAATAGTTTGACAAAGATAAATTTTGAAAAATCAAAAAAAAGATTCAGCATGATTCTTGTATATAAGTTTTTACTATAAGTGTTTTTGTCACTAATGCCAAAGGGGGAGATTGTTGGCATTAAGCATGATTGTCATTAGTGACAACACTTATTCTGAACAATGCATACCGAGCAGATCAGTACATACCGAGCAGATCAGTACATACCAAGCAAGTCAGTACATATCGAGTAGAACAGAGCTTACCGAGCCGAGTAGAGCTTACCGAGTAGAACAGTGCATACTGAGCTCACAAAGTTTCATAGTGTTTACCGAGTGCTACACGGTTAAACAAGAAATTTAGTTTCTACCGAGTAATACTTTATCTACCAAGTCTCCAATGTTTACCAAGTTTGAAACTATGACCGAGTGGTTAGTATGGACTGAGTTTCCACTTCTACCGAGTGCATGACGATGCCGAGTAATGCAGTGGACGCCGAGTATCATAAAATCACCGAGTTAGTTTGTAGTAACCATGTAACTACATTTGGGCTGACTCAGTAATATTTATGTTTACTTGTTTAAGAGCCAACTTTGTAATTGTTTTGGAATTGACTTAGATTGATATATAAACAATGTTTTATGTCATATCCAATTATGATAAGAAATATAGATAGTATGAAAAAGAGAGAAAGGCAGAGATAAGAGAATTACAAAGGGTTACAACAGTATAAGAAGTAGCAAAGATTTATCCATCACAGAAGGTGATCAGTACATCAAAGAATCTCAATCAGCAAGTACAGTTGCATGTAAGAGATCTACTATTTCATCCTAATAGGTGAATCAGCTTGAAATCCTCTAACCGGGTAGACTTAACAATCTTTGTAAAAATCTCTTAACCCAGTGCATACTTCATTGTATGTTTGTAAAACCTCTAACAAGGTGGACCTAGCAGTCCTTATTGCTCCTAATAGGGTAGATCATCAGAAGTGATCATTGTAAGCCTTAACTGGCAAACTTTATACTGTAGTATTGAAGTTTTGTGGGTATCATCCCCACCCCAGTTTTACTTTCTACTTGGAAGGTTTCTGGGTTACCAAATCTCTATGTTCTAAGTGTTATGAATTTTTTATTCTTTCTGTTACTCATGCATGCAGTCAGATTATCAATCTAATATTATTAAGATATGAATTTGTTAAAAGTTTTGAAGTTACTAATTCACCCCTCCCCTCTCAGTAACCTAGATAGTCTTGAATATTTCCAACAGAACCCAGAGAAGAAAACCAAGATAATAGTAAGGAATTATGTGCCACACATGGACACAAAAATTCCTTTTCAAATCTTCCTTATTCCATCCCTTGCCCTTAGGAAAACTTGACCACATGGAGCCCATAACATCCATGCTTATACTTCCTAGAGATGGAGAAGCTCTGCTCTATAAATGGCTGCCCAATATTCTTTTCCCCTCAAGGTTACCCAACCTTCCCAAGGGTTAGTACACCTTGAAAAACCCCTTAACAAACACAATAAAACTCAACACTGAAGTAAACACAATATTTTACATAACAAAAGAAGAAACAACACTTGCATACCTCCATGGAAACCCATAAAGTTGAAACAAATAACATAGAACTCCATTAAACTACCTAAAGATTCTACATACATGAAACATGAAATATGCTACTAGTTCTAGAGAAGATCCAACCTTAAGTCCAATGATGGATAGATGGAACTATGAAGATTTCTCCTCCTTAAGCCTTTTCCTCCTCCAATTCCAGCGGTCTCTAAGAGTAGAGAGTGGGTGAACAACCTTGCTTTCATCATCCTATCTCCCTAAATAGGCTCTAGCCAAGAAAAAATCTAATTCCTGTATTAATGAGGAAGCCTCTAGACTCTTCCCCTTCCTTCCTAATTCAAGGTCCTAATAAATGGTATTAAAGGCTCACATGGGAAGGATTTAATATGTTTCCCAAATTCTCAAACTCTTCAATTTTCACCACTTTGAAGAGGGGATATTTTAGGGGTATCATAAATGAGTCCCAGGGATATTAATGAGTTGAAAATGATCCCTAACCCCTAAGGTACCATGTATAGTGGTCAAAACTAACCCTAACTACCTTCTGGAAGCCTATTTTGTCCTCCTAAACTCCACTTGAAGTTTACATCCGAATTTCAACTCTCTTGACCCAATCTAATCTTCCTTACTCTAGGGTTTGCATGGGTGCTACACTAGGTAACCCTTGGGTCAAGAATAGGTCTTCCTTAGTTACATTTACTAGTCATGCCAACACAAATACATAGGTGTCAAGTGACACACACACAAATTACATTAGGCATGACCCATTTAAATTTTAACAAAACTAATTAAAATGAAATCATACAACATACATTTACAAATAAAATACATAACAACAAGGTCCATGTCTCTTCACAAAAGGGACCTTAGCATTACAGTGAATATACTTGGGTTAGTCTCTGAAACCCCACATTTAATACCATGGTCAACTACCTACACACTCATTGCACACATCATTAGGTCTAATAAAAACCACATATAATCATAATGGAATAGATAATGTATCACACACACCACTTACATTTTCATTCCTTTACACATTGGAAATTTAAACAATATCTGCATTTTGAAATATCTTTACATGTATATTTCACTCAATGCATCATAAACTATACCATAAGGATAAATTGGATTTTTAACCATAAGATATCTCTTGAATAGGTTCACATCAACATAATGATTAATAACATGGTACAAGATCTTATAAATCCTTTAAAATAATATATGTATCCAAGTACTTAAGAGTCTCAGATAGTAACAACTGAAAACATAAATATGGAAATATAGAGATAAGCTTATGTCGGTCTGGGTTAGGTCCCACACTCAAGATAGGAGGAAGGACTTCCTTTAGAGGAAGATGGAAAGGGGAATGGGGGATGACCAAGATGACTCTACTAACCTAGGATATGGGGAGGAAAGTGTTGGAGATTTTCCAGCAAGCCAATGCTAACTATATGTTTATCATTGATGAAAACATATGGTAAGTAACATGCATTGAAGACTTATGTAGTAAGCTTTGAGTATATGAAGCATGGACATGTTATCAGCATGATATCATGGACACAAAGGTTAAATGTTAGTACAGATAGTTATTTAGTAACTCATGTCAGCAATGTTCCTGACAAAGTTATAGGTAGTATTCTGTGAGTGATTGTCCATAAAGTCATCATGGAGCCTTCTGCCTTTGGATAGTGATGAAGACATGATAGTGGTGTTACAATCATGGATATAGAGTCTGATGATTAGTAGAAGTGAAGTTTTGTAGTCGCTATTCACCAGTAGTAGTTTCCTATGTTTAGTCAGAAGAGCTGACAGAGATTGTATTGGTTCCAGAGTTGCACCTATCATTTCAGTATGCGCCCTTGGATTATGGATTGGAGAAGAGTTAAGAATGTTTAGTTAAGAGCACATGATGTAATTCATCTTTAGGAGAAAGTTTCAGTTACTTTGGTAGAGCTGACAATGTGTAGCATGCATCTACATTTATTAATATTGGACATGTCCCAGATTGTGTTGCATGCTTAGTAGAGCCGACATAATTATTATTGTAGTATGTTATGGTTTCTCTAATGTGATTTCAAGGTGGTTCTAATAGGCTAACTTGATTATATCATTTAGTGGAAATATATTTATAGGAAATCATTTGTGATTGCTAAGGTATGGTTCTGAGTTGATTGTGAAGAGCAGAGCAGAGTGTGTGAAGTGTTGAGCCATCAGTAGAAGGTCTATGTGACCTAGTAAAGATTTTGTCCTATACATTGGAACTGATCCAGATAGTAGGTCAAAGTGTAGCTCACCAAGATCTAGATATAGTGTGTATCTATTATTCAAAAGGTTGTACCCTTCATCCCTTTGAGCAATGTGCTCTCAGATAGTGCATCCTCACCCCTAATAGGGTTAATTGTAAAAGACTCCTAAAAAGGTCTAACCATTGACCAGGTCACTATACTAAATATATTATAAAGCAACTCCTAAGAGGGTTAACGATCTTCTAACAAGGATCACAATACACTAGTGTAGATTATTAGTGGGTGTCAATTCCCACTGAGGTTTTTACCTATTTGGGTTTCCCCGTAACCAAAATATTGGTGTTATGTTCAAGTGTTCTTTAATTTTTTTTATGCTTTATGTTTAAGTATACTTAATTGGATAAAGAATTGAAACTTTTAGATAACTGATTCACCCTCCCTCTCAGTTATCTCTTGGGACTATTCCTAACAATTGGTATCAGAGCCAAGTGCCTCAAAGAGAAATTTTAATAGCTTGAGGTTGATCAAATGGCATTCTTTAGGAAAGATAGTCCTAAGTTTGATGGAGAGAATTATCTTGATTGGAAGAATAAGATGATGACACATTTACAGTGCATTGCTTTTGAAGTGGCTATCAAAGAAGTTTAGATCCCCTCTCTAGCAGATCTTGCAAAGGATGATGCTACTAGAAAGTAGAAGGATTTGTTCCATTAGAATGCAATAGCAAAAGAAGCCCTTATCATCGCCCTATCTAATAGCAATTTTTCAGAGATAAAGAAAGTAGACACAACCTACAAGATATGGAAGCACCTAGAAGATATGTTTGAAGGAGATAAAAAAGAAAAGAATGTGCACAGAAAGACATGGAAGAAAAAGTACAATACATTGGAGATGCTACTTGAGGAGAACATAAGAGCCTACAATCAAAGGATCAATGAAACAGTTGTTGGAATTAGAAACAATGGTGGAGAAATCTTATAAGAAGACATCATGGATAAGGTGATGACTACCTTGACACTAGAATATCAGAACAAGATAAACATCCTTGATGAGACTATGCAGTTTTCAGAAAATTTCAAAAGAGAGACCTTAATCAACAAGATTGCTGCATTTGAGATATGAATTTTGAAGACAGAGCCTAAAAGTGAGACAACCTTCAAAGCTTTGGTCCATGGTAAGAAATCCTTGAATACCTCTGGTAATTTTGATGATGATGATGATAAAGAAACCTTAGATAATTTCATTGCTATGATTGCTAAAAGAGAAAAGAAAGGAAAAGGAAAATATGAAGGTCAGTTACCATTCAAATTCTTTTCATGTAATAAGATTGGTCACTTTGCATCTAAGTGTCCTACAAGAGTTAAAAAGTTCAAGAATAAATACAAGCCTAAGTATACAAAGGAATGCTACTATGTTGGAGATGGAGTGTCAAATGAAGAATCAACTGAAGAAGAAATTGGATTCATTGCTCTTGAAGATGAAAAGAATTCACAAGATTTAGCACTGATCTCACAAGAAGACATCAGGATAGATTGGATCATTGACAATGGTTTCTCACATCACATGACAAGTGAAAAAGATAGATTTTTTCATTTGGATAGATACAAAGGAGACATGGTCAGATTTGGAGATAACACTCCTAAACCTATCATTGGTAGAGTAGCCATCACCTTGGATGGAAAGAATAGCACTGATGATGTTCTTTATGTTGATGGTTTGAACCATAACCTACTAAGTGCTAGGCAGTTGCTTGACAAATGCTACATATTGGAGTTCAATGGAAACAAGTGTATCATTAACAACAAGGATAAATAATTGCATCAAGATCAAAGACTAAAGGTAATGTTTTTCAACTTAATCTAGAAGCAAGTTATTTCTTTTCTAAAGTAGATGACAGTTGGTTATAGCACAAAAGACTATGTCATATCAATTTTGACAACATAGTAAAGATCAGTAATGTTAAGGTAGTAAGAGACCTACCTAGCATAGAAAATCTGGTTGATACTATTTGTAGGGAATGTGTGATGGGAAAGCATGTGAGAAACTCATTAAGAAGTAAGCACAATTCAATAGAGAACAAGCTAGATCTGATTCATACAAATCTATGCGGACCAACTCAAACAAGATCATACTATGGTGAAAGGTATTTCATTTTTTTTGTAGATGATTATTCTAGAATGATGTGTGTTGCATTCTTAAGAGATAAGTTAGAAGCATTTGAGAAGTTCAAAATATTCAAAGCTAAGGTTGAAAATGAATCTGGACTAAAGATAAAATGTCTAAGGTCGGATAGAGGAGGAGAATTCACCTCTGAAAGATTCTATGAGTACTGGGAAGAACATGGCATAAAGAGATAGTTAAGTGCACCTAGAACCCCTCAATAGAATGGGATTGCAGAGAGAAGGAATATGATCATCCTTGATACAATGGGCACCATCATGATTAAAGGAAAAGTTGCACACACCTTTTGGAGAGATGCGGTCAATACAACAGTCTATACAATCAATAGAATATAACTAAGGCCTAGTGCAGACAAGAAACCTTATGAGCTATGGTTTGGTAATCTTCCCATAGTGAAATACTTCATAATCTTTGGAAGCAAGTGCTACATCAAGAGGGATGAAGTAGTAGGCAAATTTGATGCAAGAAATGATGAAGGTATTTTTTTTGGTTACTCTACTAAAAGTAAAGCTTATAGATGTTTTAATTTAAGATTGAAGAAGATCATTGAAAATGCTCATGTTAAGATTGATGAGAATTTTATGGTTCAAGAAAGATATCATTATTATGCACCTATGATTGAAGAAGAACCCATTCCTTCCACTAGTGAGATAGTTGTTGAAGAGATGTTTGACAGTATTAAGGTATTGTTCAATGACCTTGAAACAAGTGAAGAAGAAACTAGAAGGAAGATGATTCAGTATCACCTAAAGTTCCAAAGTATAAATCTAGATATCACTCTAAGGATGACATCATTGGAGATTAGAGTGGAAAAGTCACAACAAGATCAAAAGAAAAGAATTCAGCCAATAATGAAGTGGTATTTTTACTATCTCAGATTGAACCTTTAATTGTTGAAGATGCATGTAATGATTCTGATTGGCATGATGCTATGAAAGAAGAACTAGATCAGGTTATCAAGAATGATACTAGGGAAATGGTCCCAAGACCTAGTGACAAGAATGTGAATAGAACAAAGTGGATATTTAGAAACAAGATGAATGAAGATGGCACAGTAGTAAGGAACAAAGAAAGGTTAGTATGTACGGGATATGCGCAAAAAAAAGGTATTGATTATTCAGACACTTTTAAACCAGTAAGAAGATTAGAAGCTATTAAGTTTTTTCTAGCCTATGCAATAATCAAAAACTTCAAATTCTATCAGATGGATGTCAAGTCAACAATCTTGAATGGAGAGCTAAAAGAAGAAGTATACATAGAGAAGCTAGAAGGATTCACCCTATTAGACATACTTGATATGGTATGTAGATTGAAGAAAGCCCTCTATGGACTTAAGCAAGCCCTTAGAGCATGGTATGAGAGACTTGATGGATATTTACCTAAAATTGGATTCAAGAAAGGAGTAGTAGATTGTAATCTATTCATAAGAGAAACATCTAAAGGTCTACTACTTGTAGCTATATTTGTTAATGACATTATCTTTGGAGGTAATGAAAAACTTAGTGCTGAATTTGCTAAGGAGATGCTGAGTGAGTTTGAGATGAGCATGATTGGACCTATCAAATACTTCTTGGAATTAAATGTGTAGCAGACTAAAAAATGTATTTTTATTAATTAGTCCAAATATGTAAAAGAGATATTGAAGAAGTTCAAGATGGATGATTGCAAACCAGTGGGTACACCTATGATAATAGGATGAAAAATTACAAAAGAAGATGATTCACCAGTAGTAGATATAAAATTGTACAAGTCTATGATTGGAAAAATTATTTATCTTACTCAAACTAGACCAGATATTTCCAATGTAGTTGGCATAGTTTGAAGATTTGTAGAAAATCCTAAACAAAGTCACCTCATAGCAGTAAAAAGAATATTTAGATACTTGCAAGGCACTATAGATTATCATCTATGGTATCCTAATTCAGAAAATGTTGAGCTTCATGTATATACTGATGTAGATTGGGTAGGATGTGTTGATGATAGAAAGAGTACATCAAGGGGAGCAATGTTTCTAGGTGACATACTTGTCACTTGGACAAGCAAGAAGGAAATTTGTATCTCTCAGTCAACAATAGAAGCAGAGTATGTTGTAGCAGCCATGAATTGTTCTATATTTGTGTGGATCAAGAAAATGATAAAGGATTTTGGAATTCAGATTGATTATCCTATTGGTATTCATTGTGATAACGCTAGCACTATCAATATGTCAAAGAACCCTGTGATGCATGCAAAGACAAAACATATTGAGATCAAGTATCACTTCCTAAGAGAGAAAGTGGAAGAGAAAGAAGTCAAGTTGGGCTATGTGAGTACTAAAGATCAGTTAGAAGACATATTCACAAATCCCTTGCCAAAGCATACTTTTGAGTATCTCAGGGAGAAGCTGGGAGTAATTCCCTTCCCTAATTTTGCGTAGAAGATAGAAGATAGAGCATCAGTCCTCAGGGACTAATGAGTGGTTGACTACTCTACTTCAGGAGTAGTACTAGTGCTTACAAATAATGGTTCCCTTTTCCATTGATGTCAAAGGGGGAGTAATATATAGAGTCATGAAAAATAGAAGTATAAAAGGAGTATTATACTAAGGGAGAGTAGTATTTAGTCATGGAAGCAGTTCAATTGAGGAAATGGAGAATATTGAAGAATATTGCATCCGATAGAGGACTCATCCTTGGGGGAGTTTTTCACGGGGAAATGGAGAATTTTATATAAGAATTTCTCATTTGGGTTGGTGGTGTTTTTCATTGCATATGTTGCCATCAATGCCAAAGGGGGAGATTGTTGGAGATTTTCCAGCAAGCCAGTGCTGACTATATGTTTATCATTGATGACAACATATGGTAAGTAGCATGCATTGAAAACTTATGTAGTAGGCTTTGAGTATATGAAGCATGGACATGTTATCAACATGATATCATGGACACAAAGGTTAACTGTTAGTATAGATAGTTATGTAGCAGCTTGGGTTAGCAGTGTTCTTGACAGAGTTAGAGGTAGTATTCTGTGAGTGATTGTCCATACAATCATCATGGAGCCTTGCACCTTTGGATATGTGATGAAGACATGATAGTGTTGTTAAAATCATGGACACAGAGTCTTATGATCAGTAGATGTGAAGTTATGAGGTTTCTATTCACCAGTAGCAGTTTCTTGTGTTTATTCAGAAGAGCCGATAGAGATTGTATTGGTTTAGGAGATGCACCTATCATTTTGGTATGTGCCCTTGGATTATGGATTGGAGAAGATTTAATAATGTTTGGTTAAGAGCACATGATGCAATTCATCTTGAGGAGAAAGTTTCAGTTACTTTGGTAGAGTCGATAGTGTGTAGCATGCATCTACATTTATTAATATTGGACAGGTCCCAAATTTTGTTGCGTTCTTAGTAGAGCTGACATAATTATTATTGGAGTATGTTATGGTTTCTCTAATATGACTTAAAGGTGGTTCTAATAGGCTAACTTGATTATATCATTTAGTGGAAAGATATTTATAGGTAGTCATTTATGATTGCTAAGGTATGGTTATGAGTTGATTATGAAGAGAAAAGCAGAGTATGCGAAGTGTTGAGCCATCAATAGAAGGTCTATGTGACCTAGTAAAGAGTTTTTTTTATACATTGGAACCAATCTAGATAGTAGGTCAAAGCACAATTCACCAAGATCTAGATATAGTCTGTATCTATTATTCAGAAGTTTGTAGCCTTCACCCCTTTGAGCAGCGTGCTCTTAGATAGTGCATCCTCACCCCTAATAGGGTTAATTGTAAAAGACTCCTAACAAGGTCTGACCCTTTACCAAGTCACTATACTAAATATATTGTAAAGAAACTCCTAACAGGGTTAAGGATCTTCTAACAAGGATCATAATACACTAGTGCAGATTATTAGTGGGTGTGAATTCTGACCGGGGTTTTTACCTATTTGGGTTTCCCCGTAACAAAAATATTGGTGTTGTGTTCAAGTGTTATTTCATTGTGTTTATGCTTTATGTTTAAGTATACTTAATTGGATAAATAATTGAAACTTGTAGATAACTGATTCAGCCCCCCCTCTCAGTTATCTCTTGGGACTATTCCTAACATAAATGAGGATAAGATTTGATGGGGAAAGATGCAAGATGATCGGAAGACCGTGATTAGGAGACTAGGATGACAAGATTATGATGGCTTAGATGACTTCAGGATTTGGAGGATTGGATTGACATGGAAAATGGATTTGGTGTGTAGAAATCTTCATTTGTGTATGTTCAATAGATCTTTTTCACTTAGTCTAAAACTTTAAAAAAACATCAGATAGGACTACCTAATGAGAGGCTAGTATTAAACTCTTTTCCCACAATATGGTATCCCAAAAAAGGAATACAGATGGTGAGTATTCTTAAGGTGATCCAAGAAACTACTTGGATTAGTTCTTACACAAAGATTTTGATACCTTCGAGAGTAGATCAGGAAGCCTCTGATTAATAGATGTATGATTTGGTCCCTGACATCCTTCAAATCAGTTTGTACATGCCTAACTCACTTAAGAGCCTAGTTGACAATTCCAAAATAGTAGGGATATTCACCTACTTCAGGCTACCATCGACATGCATTGATTGATCTTGAGGGGATGAAGCAAGAGTTTTATCAGTGCTGTATTTCTATACTCATTGGGGAAGTACCAGTTTGAGGTCGTTCTACAAAGAGGAACCACTTTTATCTTTGGATAGGTCTCTCTAGAAGTAAAACAAATGAAGTTGTCCTAGTTCAGATCGTTTTACGTCACTCTGTCTAAATAGGCTTTACAAAATTTGAAAGACTCCTAGAAGCACATCAAAAAGAGTTATTTTCCAATTTGATTAACTATGGTCCATGCCAATACCTTCAATCACACATTTTGAGGATTTTATTTTTTCTTTCCTTGAAAGAAAAAAAGAAATCTATTTGAAAGATGTTGCAAGTGTTTTAACCTTTTGCATTAGAGATTCAGTTTTCCCTTTAGGATCCTACTTGAACTTGATTTTGAAATTAATTCTCTTTGTTTTCACTTCACGTATTCAAGATTTAATTTTCTTTAGGACTCAAATGAAATGAATTTTATTTATGACTTTAGTTCATGCTTTAGGGTCATTCAATATTTGGTGTTTGTTCAAAAAAATTTGAAACTTTCCCTAGATTTGCACTTTGAGACTTACAATAAAAACCCTTAAACCATTTGAAATTTCCTAGATAAGGTTCATTTTAGCCAAAAAAAAAGCATCAATATTGGTTTAGGAAACTTTAAGATTGATTAAGATTGATTTTGAATAGTTTAGGAAAGATATGCAAATTCTTTGCTTTAAGCACTCAAGATTATATTGAAGTTTCTTTTTAAGCCCAAGAAATGAGATTTTTTAGTTCCTAAACATGCAAGAGAGTCAATGAGAATTAAGGTTTTTATTTTTTGGTCATCACATTTCCTTACAAGGAGTACTTGCAAAAGGACGGAGTTAGAACCTGCAAATTTGAAGTTTAGGGTCACTAGGAGGCCCAAATGAGCCCTAAAACCTAACAAAGACCAAGTTTAGGACCTCAAAAATGCCCTTTGTTTCCCATAAGAAAATCCATGCTAGGGTATTCTATGCTACACTATCATATCATCTTAACTAGTTTCCCATATGACAATACAGGGGAACACCATATGACAATTCATGCAAGAAGGTGGGAAAAAGGCCTAAAAACACATGAAAGAGCCCATACAGAAATAAACATGCTCTAGTATGACACTTGGGGGGTTCCCATATGGAAATACATGGCAAGGAAGGAATTTTTTAGGACTCTTCCTCCAAGGATGCCCAAGATGCTTCAAAAAAGTGAGTTTTTTTGGCCAAAAAATCCTAAAAAAGGAGATTGAAGAGCGTGGTGGGGTCCCATCGGGCATGCCAAAATGTGATCAATGAAAAGATAACCTGTTTGGAACATGTGTAGATTGTAAAAAATTATTTACAACTAGAATATACCAAACATATAGAAAAACTATCTGTAGGACACCTCAGATAGAGCTAAAATGGGAGGACCCTGCCACCGTTTGATTTCCTCTTAGAATAGGAATGTGGTGTGCTCTCAAAACACAAGGAGCATGTACATGATGCTATTTAGGAAGGATTAGGATAATTTAGGAACCATGGATACCCTATAATGGTACAAAACTAGGTATTGTGAACCTGATTTGCCTGTAGAGTCCCAAGGGTTTAAATGAAACCAAATGCAGATTATAGATTAAGGATGAGTATGAAAAGTTAATTTTAACAAAATATGGATATGATATGAATGATTTGGTTATTATTTCTTGAAATAAACTATATTCAATCCATTAGGCTAAGCTAGAGTGAGCTAGAAAGCATAAAAATGAACCAAATCTAACAATACTAGAAATTAAGTTAAGTCTAAGTGCAAATTGACATTATAAAAATGCTTAATATGATAAAAAATAAGCTATTATTTTCCTCTTGGAATGAGGATTATTTATAGGATTTGAGGAAGGGCTTGGGTTAGGAAGGGTGGTTAGGGTCAAAGTCAGGGTTTGGGGTAGAGTAAGGGGTATGGTTAGAGGTATGGTCAAAGGGATAAGGGTTAAGGGTTGCTCACACATGTGTGATAAACACTAGGGAAGTGTGCCTAGGGGAAAATGGTGGAAGATGAGACATAGGCTCTCATTTATGGCTGTAAGAGCCTTTGATGAGGGTGTAAGGAGCCATTAATGAGCATGTAAGGCTCATTAATCAGGGGGTTGACTAGAAGTCAAAGGATGAGGGTTTAGACTAACAAGGTTAGGAATCACCCTCTAAGTAGGTTTAGGGAGTGATTAGGAAAGTGAGGATAGGTTTAGGGTTTTCTAGAATATTTCTAGGGTTTTAGGCTTTTAAATAAGTATTTAATTTATTTAAAGGGTTTTGAGGGATAATTTATTAAATAATTAATAAATTGGAGGGAATATCATTCAAATTGGATTTAAATGTTTTTGGGAGGGATTATTTAATTAAATAGGTTTAATTAAAATAGAAGGGATAATGACAATAAAAATGAATTAATTAATTAAATAATTAATTAATTAATAAATGATGATGTCATCAGGACTTTTGTCAACTAAAATATTTAAAATTGACAAGTGGATTTTTAGGTGTCTACAAGTTGATAGTCTAAGAGGAAAATATGATGAAATGAGGATGAAAGATGAGGAGAACATCACACAATATAAAAATAGAATTAAGGAAGTTGTTAGTGCCATCAGAGGTGCTAGTGGAACCTTGACTAATGAAGAAGTGGTAAGTAAAATATTGAGAACTCTTTCTTCTAATTATTCTATTAGAGTATCTTCAATTCATGAATTGACATCCATACTGAACAATGTTGTTACTCTTGAAGCCCTAATTGGTAAGCTTTAACAATTATGATAATAGTCTACCAACTATTGAAACTACCTTCAAGACATCTATAAACATTGAACCTTCAAGAAGAGAAAGAGAAAGTCATAATAATTTATATGGAAATGAATATGACAATATTCTGAATGAAGAGAAAGAACGTAAGGAATTGGAAGCTCTATTGGCTAACCGACTATCTAGAGGTAAAGGAAACTATAAAGGAAAGTTACAATTGAAATGTTTTAGTTGTAATAAGATTGAAAATACTGCATCTATATGTCCTAAAAATGACATGAATGATAAGAATAAAAAAAGAGACAACCGACACCGAAGATTCAAAGACTTTAAGGACAAAGGTAAGAAGTCTTTCTACCTAGCTAAGGAAGGTGTAACTAATGATGAATTCGATGATACCAAGGAAAGATATGAATTTGTCTATGTTATTGTTAAGGAGTAATCTGATGAGGAAAATTATGAATATGAAAAAGTATTTTTTGTCATGTAAGTAAACCAGACCCTTACATTATTGATAGTGGCTGTTCACATCATATGACTAGTGATATTGACAAGTTTGAAAACCTAGAAGAATATGATGTAGGATTTGTCATATTTGGCAATGATGCTTCATGTATTGTGAAAGGTAAAAATCTATTATGTTAAATGAAAATATGAAATGTAATGATGCATATTGGGTTAGAGGACTGAACTATAATCTATTGAGTGTTGCATAATTAAACAATACTAGCTACTGACTAGAAATTTAGAATAGAAAAGTTAAGATCTATGGTACTGATGGAGATCTAATTAGAACAGGACAATAATCAAGAGGTAATTTATTTTATCTTGATACTAATGCAAAGAGGTTTTTGTTTTTTAAAAGTGAATATGTATGGTTATGGCATAAGAGACTATTTCATGTGAATTTTTATAAATTGATCAAAGTAAGTAAGAAGATTTGAGTTAGAGGACTACCAAGATTATCCAAACGTGATAAAGTAATGTGCAAGGAATGTCAAATTGGTAAAATGACTAAGTCTAGTTTTTCAAGCAAATATTACTCTACAAATGGTATTTTGGAATTGGTTCACACAGACCTTTGTGGTCCTATGGAATTTCAAAGCTATTATAGAGATTGGTAATTTATTTATTTTATTGATGATTATTCAACAATGATGTGTGTTATATTTCTAAAAGAAAAATTTGATGCATTTCAAATGTTCAAGTGGTATAAGGATAGAGTTGAGAAGGAAAAATGTAAATAGTTGAAGTGCTTGAGATCTAATAGAGGAGGTGAATTTATCTCTAATGAATTTATTGTCTTTTGTACTGAGCATGGAATTAAAAGACAAGTGTCTGCAATGAGGACTCCATAAAAAAATAGAATAGCTAAGAGAAGGAATAGATCAATTGTTGACTGTAAGTTATTTAAAAACATTTGGAAGTAGGTGTTATATATTGAAAGATTCTAGAAATGAAAAGTTTGACTCTAAAGGAGATGAAGGAAAATTTCTTGGTTATTCACCAAAGAGAAAATCATATAAATTTTTAATCAAGGATTCTAACAAAATAGTTAAAAGTGAAAATGTAAGAGTTGATTAATTTTCAGAAAGGAATAAAAAGGATAGAAAAAAGGAATCTGAGGATTATAATAGATTTTTTTTATCTACAAGATGGTAATTTGGTTGACACAATTGAGAAGCAAGAAGAATATAATGATGAAAAAGATGAGACTCCACCGAGAGATGAAAACACCAACAAACAATCTTCCAAACCTATCTTAGAAAAGTATGTGAGATGATACCACTCATTGAGAAAAAATATTGGAGATAAGAATGCAGGATTCATGAAAAGAATAAAGTTGAAAGATAACACATGTTTGATTTTTGAATTTGAGCCAAGACTAGTGAAGGATGCACTATAAAATGAAGATTGGATGGATTCCTTTGAAAGAAGAAATTGATCAAATTGAAGAAGAATAACACATGGTGACTGGTACCAAGACCTAAAGATAAGAATGTGATTGGAAATAAATGGATTTTTAGAAATAAACTCAATTAGAAAGGAGATGTGATTAGGAAAAAATAAATATTAGTTTGCAAAGGGTATACACAAGAAGAAGGTATTGATTATGGTGAAACTTTTTCCCCTGTTGCTAGATTAGAAGGTATACTTGGATATTGCTTGCATATGTTACTTGTTGGAAAGTTGAATATACTATTGTATATGACTATATATAGTGTTTTCATTATGGAAAAAAAGTCATATAGTTTTTTGGAGTCAGTGCACATTATCAAAAGATTAGAATTTGGTTAAGTATAGAAGACTGGATAGTTAACAGAGCACCGATAGATCAGAGCATCAACACACATACATATGAATGAGTTATTGTATGCATCCTTGAAGTTAATATGGTAATTGTGTATTCATACTAATTCTAAGATCACATGATCAAATGTGTTAGTATGACGAAGATATAGACAATTGAACTAGCACAGACAGTGAATGCCAGAACAAAACAGAGTATGCAGCCGACTGTTGGTAATTTGATTAGCGATAATATTATTTTTTCATAAAGGATATGCTATTAGGAATGAATGCTAGATGTTGGTAGTCATTCTGTAGTAGTTGTTGCATTCATGACTATGATTGTCATTGATGTCAACACACTGATCTTCTGGAGACTAGCAGAGAAGCAGACAATGTTTTGATTAGAGCACATGGGATATTGTAGATACAGCTATGTGATGTTGAGGTTATATTCTTTGATATGTTATTTTTCTATGGTTAAGAGCATAGATAGAAATTCATTTATTCATAAAAGTTATGAGCATTTTGGTGGAAGCAGTATTCAGGCAATGTTCTTGAGTAGCGGTTTGTGGAAATCGGATGATATCTCCTAATTAGGATGGAATTTGGTTTTGTGTAGTTAAAGGGAAGGTTGAGACACATTTATAGTAATGTGGTTCACACCAAAAACTTTGAGGTTGCACGAGTCAATATTTATTACATCTGGAAGCCAACAGTTTTGTGTAATTTTGATGTAGCATGTGGAAACATTTATTTTGTATTTGTGTGCTGACTCACTTGTAATTATTTGAGTGTGGTATAAAGGAGGGAATTTTTTTATTTATTGTATAAGATGAGTAGAAATGTGAAAGAAGTTTGAGCATGGTATGATTGAATGCGAATGTAAGCATGAAGTGAAGAAAAGAGCTAATGAAGTTGTGAAAGCGAAATTGTGAAGGAAGACATGCGAAGTACAGAGATCTAGAATTGAGATCTAGTGTAGCAGTGAGTGCAGTTTGGCACAGTAAGGAGGTAACATATTTCATATTATTCTATTGAATAATATTAAGGTCATTTGGACAGTGTGTTTAGTGATCTTACCCTGAAGCTGTTTGGGCAATGGGTCCTTCTATCTTCCATAACTCCTAATAGGGTTAGAATCTTTTAACAGGGATTCAAACTCTCCTAATAGGGATTCACATGTACTAAATGTATTTCATAAGACTCATAACAAAGTCCATCCTTTCACAAGGAATATTTATATTAGTGCATCTTTTGTGGGCATCATTCCCACTAGGGTTTACTCTTTGATCAAGAGGTTCCCTAGTCAACATATCTTGTGTTATTGTGTCATTGTGTATGAATATCTTTCTATGGTTGGTAATTACATTGCTTACATGGTTAAATGTTGTTGAAGTTGATAAAGGTTATAATTATCTGATAACTGATTCACCCCCCACCCTCTCAGTTATAGTGGTGGACTTTACTTTCTAACAATTGGTATTAGACCAGCAGGTCCTTGAAAGAAAATTTTAACAGCTTAAGGAGATCCATGGTGAATTTTAGGAAAGAAAGCCCTAAGTTTGATGGAGTAAGTTTTGACTGCTGGAAAGATAAGATGAAGAAACATCTACTATGTTTAGGACTAGGTTATTGGTTGATTACAATGAATGAGAAGACTATCATTGGAGAAGATAATCTTGAGATAGGATCTAAAGATGAGCTAGATCTATTCATGTGTAACATACTTGCAAGAGAAGCACTTTTGACAGCACTTCCAAAGAATGAATACAGTCAGGTAAAATGTTTAACAAAAGCCCATGAAATTTGGAAAGCTTTACACTCTACTTTTGAAGGTGATGAACATGCAAAGAGAGCTAGATTAATTAATTGGATATGTGCAGTTGAAGATATAAGAATGATGGAAGATGAATCTGTTAGAAGCTATATTAGTAGAATGTCAGAAATTGTTGCAGGAATAAAAGCTTGTGGAGGAACAAAAATAAAGAATGAAGTGATATGGAAAATTCTGAGGACATTGACTCCTGTATTTAAGCAGACAACACAAATGATTGAACAAGTTATACCTTGTACTACAAACTTTACAAGAGAGACTCTTCTTGGAAGATTGGAAGTAGCAAAAATGAACCTAAGGGTATCAGGAGACTTACTTGTAATGGAGACAAAATTCAGTGCTCTTAATATTCATCCTACTTTGTCAAGAAGTACCAGTGTGAGTGGAAATTATGCCAGTAGTAGCAGATCAAGAAATGAAGAAGATAAGAAGATTGAAGAAGGTATTGCCTTGCTTGTGAAAAGAGAACCAGATGGTAAGAAAATTTTTAAATGTTGGACTTGCCAAGAATATGGTCATTTTGCATCTAAGTTTCCTAAGAGAGTTAAGAAGTACAAAAATAATATTAAGCCTAGAAGATCTAAGGAATGTTATTATACTAATGATGAAGATCTTGAAGCCAGTATAGAAAGAACTTTGAGTGAAAGTGATATTGAGATTAATGATGAAATATGATTTGTAGCAATTAAAGAAGAGAATTTTGAATATGATGTTAAGGAAGAAAAAGCATTAGTTTCCCAAGTTGAAAAGAAAGCTGATTGGATTATAGACTGTGGTTGTTCACATCATATGACTGGTGACATGAAGAAGTTCATAAAGTTTAACAACTATGATGGAGGAATTGTTAGAGTTGGTAACAATGCACCTTGTTTGATTAAAGGTATAGGATCTATTACTCTTGATGGAAAGACTAATACTGATGATGTTTACTTTGTTGATGGATTGAAACATAATCTTTTGAGTGTTGGACAATTAGTGGATAAGGGATATCAAGTTTGGTTTACTGAGAAAACTTGTGTGATAAAGGATAAAGATGGAAACTTGATTGGAACTGGATCTAGAACCAGAGGTAATGTATTTTATTTGAATCCTACTAAGATGACATGTTTGATTACTAAAATTGATGACAGTTGGTTATGGCATAGAAGGTTTTGTCATATAAACTTTGATAATATTGTGAAAGTAAGTACTACACTTGGAGTAAGGTATTTGCCTAAAATTATGAAGCCTACTAACAATGATTTGCAAATAATGTGTGATGGCTAAGCAAAAGAGAAGTTCATTTCCTAGTAAGAAGTTCACATTGGCAAAGAAGTTGGACATTGTTCATACAGACTTGAGCAGTCCTACTAGGACTAGAGGATTCTATGGAGAAAGGTATTTTATGATTCTTGTTGATGATTTTACAAGAATGATGTGGATTTCATTTCTGAAAGAAAAATCTAAAGCATTTGATAAGTTTAAGATCATTAAAAATAAAGTTGAGAATGAATCTGGAATGAACATTAAATGTTTGAGATCTGATAGAGGTGGAGAATTTACTTCTAGAGAGTTTAACACTTTTTGTGAAATGAATGGTATTAAGAGATAGTTTTCAGCCCCTAGAACACCTGAACAAAATGGTATTGCAGAAAGAAGAAATGGGTCAGTGACTGAAGTAGCAAGAGCTATGTTATTTGAGAATGATTTGGTGAAGACATTTTGGAGAGAAGTAGTAAATGCAACAGTATATATAATGAACAGAGTACAAATCAGAGTAGACACAGACAAGACACCTTATGAATTATGGTTTGGACATGCACCCTCAGTTAAGTATTTTAGAATTTTTGGAAGCAAATGTTATATAAAGAGAGATGATGATATTGGAAAATTTGATCCTAGAAGTGATGAAGGTATTTTTCTTGGATATTCTTTGAAGAGCAAAGCATATAGATGTTACAATAAGAGAATTAAAAATATTGTTGAAAGTGAAAATGTTAAAGTTGATGAGAGGTTTAAAATTCAGGAAAGAATGCTTGACTATGAATCTAATGAAGAACCTCATCCTCAGCCTAACATTGAAACTACTGAATTATTCTATGAGACTGATAGTGAATTATTGAATGAGAGTCCTGTAGAAGAAACCAGAGAGGAATCTAGAGAAGAATCTATAGTTGAAACAAGATCTGTAACTATGACACCAAACAGTTATATATCAAGACATCATCCTATTGAACAAGTTATTGGAAGTTTGGATAGAGGAGTTCTGACTCGGAATAAGGTACATTTATGTTTGATTTCTCAAATTGAACATAAATCTACTAGTGAAGCTTGTGAAGATGAACATTAGATTAATGTTATGAAAGAAGAACTAGATCAAATTGAAAAGAACAAGACATGGGAATTAGTCCCTAGACCTAAAGACAAGAATGTGATTGGAACTAAATGGGTATTCAGAAACAAGATGAATGAACAAGGAAAAGTAGTAAGAAACAAAGCAAGATTAGTTTGTAAAGGATACTCATAGTAAGAAGGAATTGACTATGAAGAAACTTTTTCACCTATGGCAAGAATTGATGCAGTAAGAATGTTCTTGGCCTGTGCATCTTTTAAGAAATTCAAAGTGTATCAGATGGATGTGAAGTTAGCATTTTTGAATGGAGAATTGGAAGAAGTCTACATTGAGCAGCCTGAAGGTTTTCCTTTGACTCAAGAAGGAGACATGGTATGTAAACTGAAAAAATCATTATATGGACTAAAGCAAGCACCTATAACTTGGTATGCTAGACTGGATAAGTATTTGTTGAAATTGGGATTTACTAAAGGAACAACTGATAGTAATCTATATACAAAATAAATTGAAAATGGTTTGTTGATTATAGTTATTTTTGTTGATGACATTATCTTTGGAGGAGAAGATGAAGCTAGTGACAAATTTGCTGATGAAATGAAGACTAAATTTGAAATGAGTATAATTGGTGAGATGAAATACTTTTTGGGATTACAGATAACATAGAATAGTGATGGTATCTTTGTATATGAGAAAAAGTACTTGAATGATTTTCTGAAAAGATTTGGAATGGAGAACTGTAAACTAGTTGGAACACCTATGGTTACAACACAAACTATCTAGCAAAGATGAAACACCGACAGTTGAGCAAAAGAAATACATATCCATGATTGGAGTGTTGGATACAATTGTCTGAAGGAGATTTTTGGATTAATTATGTGTTGTCTTTGATGTCACACAAATGTCATATCAACTATCATGCTCAGTCGGTCAGCAAAGTAGTTCCCAGTGATTACCGAACTTAGTCGAACAGCTAAGTGATTCTTAGTGATTACCGAGCTCAATCGGTTAGCAAGGCAGTTTTCCATGTTTACCAAGATCTATCAGTCTCCAAAGGATGTTGCAAAATTTGCAGTGGTAACTAAGTTCACTCGGTCACCAAAGGAATTCTTTTCGGATTAGTGTTTACCAAGCAAGGTCAGCCCAGTAAAGAATTTTGTTAATTTGAGGAATAAAGTTTGTTTATTCAAGCCGACTGTGGTAATGATTAGTAATGTTGGTAATGATTATTAGTGCCAACTTGACAATGTGAATGGACAATCTGAATGGTATATATAGAAGGTCAAGTTGTGAATTCAAAGTGTGTAAGTTGAAAAGAGTGAAAGTGTGGACAAGTTTGAAAGAAGAAGAGTGTATGGATGAGTGAACATGCCAATCATTTTGAAGGAAAGTGTGATTGAATTTTGAAGGATGGTTAGATATCCTTGAGGAGTAGCAAAGATATATTTGATCAAGTTGGATCTAGTGAAGTAGAATAGAGATCTATAATCAACAATTCAGTTGCATCATTATTCAGGTCATTTCATTGTTACTTTCTTACCATTGTAGCAGTGATTTCTAAATCTCTTAACCAAGTTGGTTTAACAACCATTTTGTAAATCCTCTAACAAGGTGACAGTTCTATTGAATTGTTCAAAGACCTCTTACAAGGCCACTCCTAACAGGGTGATTAAATCCTCTAACAAGGTCACACCTAACAGTGTGTTTTGTAACCTTTATTGGGTTGGCTCCTAACAGGGCATCACTTCAGAAGAGTGAAAAATAGTAACTAGTTACATTGGTGGTTTTTCACATATTGGGATTCCACGTTAAATCTAGTGTCTCTTGTGTTCACGTTATTTTCTTTATGCATGCATGTTAATCACTGATGAATACTTAAGAGTAGTTATAATTAATACTCACTGCAATAACTGAGTTTCAACATTTCTTTGTATGTTTACTAAGTAACAGCAGTAAATGATTTAATAAGACATCTAAGGGATCTATGGTAATATTTTTTTGGTTAACTAATTCACCCCCCTTCTTAGTTACTCCATCTATATTTCCAACAATTGGTATCAAAGATTTTGGTGCTTGCAGGAAGGGTTTCAAGGACCTAAGCTAAAGATCAGGATGTCTTACAAAAGAGAAATTCCAAGGCTTAATAGAGATAACTTTTTAGCATGGAAAGGACTCATGAGACTTCATCTAGCTTCCATTGGTGATTCAGGATGCAAATATCTTGATGGAAAATATATAGCTCCTACTAGCACATTATCTATTGAAGACATTACAGAGAAAAAGAACCATCACACCATGATGATAGACATTGCATCAGCTCTCAGCTATGAAGAATTTGATGAGATCAAAGACTACACAACTACTTATGCAATGTGGAACAAGCTGAAGAAAATTTATGGTGCTGATGACAATGTGAAGAGAGCCAAAGCAGAAATCCTAAGAAGACAGTTTGATCAAATGAAAATGAGGGAAGATGAAAACATTGCAAAATATGTTAAAAGGATCAAGGCAAGTGTTAGTGCAATCAGAGCTTCTAGAGGAACAATTGAGGATGAAACTGTTATAAGTAAGGTTCTTAGAACATTACTTCCTATCTATGCAATAAGAGTATCTTCTATTCAAGAAAGAAGATGTGAAGAAAATCACAATATACCTTTGGATGCCTTAGTGGGAAGATTGATAGCCTTTGAGTTGGATAACTATGACAACTATGTTCCAACTTCCAAAAATATTGAATCATCATTTGAGGCCAAACTTTCACTCAAAAAGGGCAAGAAAATAAAGGACATCCAGTTAGAGAGTGAAGAAGAATTAGAGGAAAGTTTTGATAGTGATCTTGAATTTATTGAAGCATTACTTGCAAATAAATATTCTAGAGGCAGAGGTAAATACAAAGGTAAAACTCCCTTAATCTATTTTTCATGTGAAGAAATTGGTCATATTGCAACTAGGTGCCCAAACAAGCAAAGCAAGGATGAGAAGAAAGGTCACAAGTACAATGGCAGGAAGAATTTCAAATCATTCAAGGATAAAGGTAAGAAAACATGTTTTATTGCTAAGGATTCTAATAATAGTGAAGATGAAATTGTCTACATTGCTATAAAAGATGAATATGATGATGATGAAGATAAGATGGCACTTATCTCTCATGTAAGAAAAAATGATACATGGATTATAGACAGTGGATGTTCACATCATATGACTGGTGACTAAACAAAGTTTGAACACCTTGAAGACTATGATGGTGGTAATGTAAGGTTTGGAAACAATGAACCTTGTTGCATAAAAGGAAGAGGACAAATCTCATTAACCAAAGAACTTATATTTGATAATGCATATTGGGTTGAAGGACTAAAGCATAATCTTCTAAGTGTAGCATAGCTAATCAACATTGGATTCAAGGTTGAATTCATGCATGGCAAAGCAAGACTACTGGATGACAAGGGAAAACTGATTGGATCAGGCAAACAAACCAAAGGTAACTTGTTTTATCTTGATCTTGGTGAATGCTCATGTTTTATTGCTCAAATTGAAGAAAGTTGGTTATGGCACAAAAGGTTATGTCATGTAAATTTTGATAACATGGTGAAAATAAGAAAATTCAAGAAAGTAAGAGGCATTCCTACTTTGAAGAAACCTAATGTTGGTCTATGCAAGAATTGTCAAATTGGTAAAATGGGAAAGACTAGCTTTAAAAGTAAAAACTATCAGTCTAAAGATATTTTGGAAATTGTGCATACTGATTTGTGTGGACCCATTGGAATTGAGAGCTATACTGGAGAAAAATTCTTTATTCTCTTTGTTGATGACTACTCTAGAATGATGACTATTATGTATCTAAGAGAAAAGTGAGAAGGATTTGAGAAATTCAAATGGTATTTGGCAAGAGTAGAAAAGGAAATAGGGAAAAGAATGAAGTGCTTGAGATCAGATAGAGGTGGTGAATTCATCTCCCATGAATTCAATAATTTTTGCATTGAAAAAGGAATCAAAAGATAGGTATCAGCCCCAAGAACTCCTAAGCAGAATGGAATAAATGAAAGGAGGAACAAATCTATCATGGATTGTGCATGGACTCTAATGATTGAAAAGAACATTGCTATGAAATACTAGAAGGAAGCTATCAGCACTGCAGTTCATACCTTAAACTGAGTACAATTGAAGAAAGACACATTCAAAAATCCTTATGAGTTATGGTATGGCTATAAACCCAATGTAAGTTACTTGAAAGTATTTGGTAGTAAATGTTACATCTTAAAAGAATCTAGAAAAGGAAAATTTTATGTGAAAAGTGATGAAGGAATATTTTTGGGATATTCTTGCAAGAGTAAGACATATAGATGTTTGAATTTGTCTACTCACAAAATCATAGAAATTGCACATGTGAAAGTTGATGAGTTTGCAGAAAAGACTGAAGAAGAAAGCAAAAAGGAACTAGAAGATTATAGGAGATTTGTTTACATTGAACCTGATACATTACCAAACACATCTGTCAATAAGGAGATTGCATCTACCGAGCCTAGTACAGTAACTGAGTCACAAGAAGAAGTTCAAACTGAGTCACAAGGACCCAAGTCTCAGTCTGAAGCTACTGAGCCTGAGCAACCAAAACCTGAAGATGAAATTCAAGAAGATGACAATGTAACTCATTCAAGAGGCAAGGAACCTATATTGGCCTAGTATGTCAAGAGGCATCATACACCAGATCAGATTGTTGGAAACAAATCAGAAGGTACTATGACAAGAAGTAAACTAAAAGGTACATGTTTACTTGCTGATTTTGAACCTAGAAATGTCAAAGATGCATTGGAAAATGAAAGTTGGATTGAGGCTATGAATGAAGAAATAGAACAAATAGAGAAGAACAAAACATGGACTCTTGTACCTAGGCCTGAAGATAAAAATGTAATTGGAACAAAATGGGTATTCAGAAATAAGTTGAATGAAGATGGTCAAGTATCAAGAAACAAAGCTAGATTGGTGTGTAAAGGATATTGTAAAGAAGAATGTATTGATTATGCAGAAAATTTTTCTCCTATTGTAAGATTAGAAGGTGTAAGAACTCTACTTGCATATGCAACACATAAAGGATTCAAGGTATATCAGATGGATATAAAATCTGCATTTCTCAATGGTATTCTTGATGAAGAAGTCTACATTGAGGAACCTAAAGGTTTTATTGATCCAGAAAAAAAGGATATGGTCTACAAGTTACACAAAGCATTGTATGGTCTAAAACAACCCCCTAGAGCATGGTATGAAAGATTACATAACTATCTTATTCAGATTGGTTTCAAAAGAGCTAATGATAACAATAGTTTGTACATCAAGGAAGGACCAAATAAAAAAATTATTTTGGCAGAAATATTTGTGGATGATACTATGTTTACAAATAATGATGATCAGTGCAAAGAATTTTTAGAGAAAATGAACAAAGAGTTTGAAATGTCTATGTTTGGTCAAATAAAGTTCTTTGTTAGTCTTCAAATTTAGCAGAGCAAGAACGATATCTACATTACTCAGTCTAAATACATGAAGGAAATACTATAGAAGTTTGGTATGGAAGATGCAAAACCAATTGGTACCCCCATGTGTACTGGACTAAAGCTTACCAAAGATGACGATTCAAAAGAAGTAGATCAGACCTTATACAGATCAATGATTGGAAAATTATAGTATGTAGTTCATATAAGGCCTGATATTGCCTTAGCAGTTGGTATAGTAGCAAGATTCTCAGCAAAACCCAGAGAAAATCATATGATGGCAATCAAAAGAATCTTGAGATACTTGAAAGGAACTGAAGATTATAGCTTGTGGTATAAATTTGGAGGCAATTTGGACTTAAAAGTGTTTACTAATGCTGATTGGGCAGGAAACATTGATGAAAGAAATAGTACAAGCAGTGGAGCATTCTTTCTTGGCAAGAGGTTGGTATCTTGGACCAGTAAAAGAAAAATTGCACATCCCAATCCACAGCAGAAGCAGAATATGTTGTTGTAGTAGTAAACTGCTCTAATATTGTTTGGTTTAAATAGTTATTGGAAGGCATGAAGGTTGAGATCAAAGAACCAGTTGTTATGTTTTGTGATAATACAAGTACAATAAATATTTCAAAGAATCTAGTAATGCATTCCAAAACCAAGAACATTGCTATAAAATATCACTTTGTCAGAGAATTGGTACAGGACAAGGAAATCAGATTGGAATATATTCATACAAAAGAACAAATTGTAGACATATTCACCAAGCCACTACCTAAGGATGCATTCTTGTATCTAAGAGGTAAGTTAGGGGTCATTCCCCTATCCGAGGCTCACTAAATAAAGTTTTAGTGATGCATCAACTAGAGCATATTGAAGATCAATCAGTTGATGCAGCTTAGTCAAGGAATCATTGCATATGAATCAGTACTCAAGGTAGATTTCTATTCACCTGGTATGTTTTTTCTTTGGCATGTGTTGTCAAAGAGGGAGATTTTGTTGTCATATTTCAAAAAAAATTTAAGATTTCTAAGAGGGAGAGTTTTCTTAGAGAGTTTGAGAAGTTAAGATAGAGAGTTTTTAGTCAGAAAGAGAAGTTTGTTGATAGAGGGAGTTATCATAGATGAGAATCAGAATGAAGCTAAGGATATGTTCCTTACTCTATGTTTTCTATGAAATTTCATTGTGGTATGACATGTTGTGTTGCCATCAATTCCAAAGAGGGAGATTGTTGGATACAATTGTCTGAAGGAGATTGTTGGATTAATTATGTGTTGTCTTTGATGTCACACAAATGTCATATCAATTATCATGCTCAGTCAGTCAGCAAAGTAGTTCCCAGTGATTACCGAGCTCAATCGGTCAGCTAAGTGATTCTCAGTGATTACCGAGCTCAGTCAGTTAGCAAGGTAGTTTTCTATGTTTACTGAGATCTCTCAGTCTCCAAAGGATGTTATAGAATTCATAGTGGTAACTGAGTTCACTCAGTCACCAAAGGAATTCTTTTCAGATTAGTGTTTACTGAGTAAGGTCGGCCAAGTAAAGAATTTTGTTAATTTGAGGAATAAAGTTTGTTTATTCAAGCCGACTGTGGTAATGATTAGTAATGTTGGTAATGATTATTAGTGTCGACTTGACAATGTGAATGGACAATCTGAATGGTATATATAGAAGGTCAAGTTGTGAATTCAAAGTGTGTAAGTTGAAAAGAGTGAAAGTGTGGACAAGTTTGAAAGAAGAAGAGTGTATGGATGAGCGAACATGCAAATCATTTTGAAGGAAAGTGTGATCGAATTTTGAAGGATGGTTAGATATCCTTGAGGAGCAGCAGAGATATATTTGATCAGGAAGGATCTAGTGAAGTAGAACAGAGATCTATAATCAGCAATTCAGTTGCATCATTATTCAGGTCATTTCATTGTTACTTTCTTACCATTGTAGCAGTGATTTCTAAATCTCTTAACCGAGTTGGTTTAGTAGCCATTTTGTAAATCCTCTAACAAGGTGACAGTTCTATTGAATTGTTCAAAGACCTCTTACAAGGCCACTCCTAACAGGGTGATTTAATCCTCTAACAAGGTCACACCTAAAAGTGTGTTTTGTAACCTTTACCAGGTTGGCTTCTAATAGGGCATCACTTCAGAAGAGTGAAAAATAGTAACTAGTTACATTGGTGGTTTTTCCCATATTGCATTTCCACATTAAATCTGGTGTCTCTTGTGTTCATGTTATTTTCTTTATGCATGCATGTTAATCACTAATGAATACTTAAGAACAATTATAATTAATACTCACTGCAATAACCGAGTTTCAACATTTCTCTGTATGTTTATCAAGTAACAACAGTAAATGATTTAATAAGACATCTAAGGGATCTGTGGTAATATTTTTGTGGTTAACTGATTCACTCCCCCTCTCAGTTAATCCATATATATTTCCAACATGGAGGATTGCAGTACTTAACACATACTAGACTAGATATACAACATTCAGTTGGAATGGTAGCAAGATTTCAAGCTGAACCTAGAGAGTCACATTATGCAGCAGTAAAGAGGATACTGAGATATTTAAGAGGTACAATGGACTATGGATTGTGGTATGAAAAATCTGATGATTTTACCCTATGTGCATATACATATGCTGATTGGGGAGGTAGTGTTGATGACAAGAAAAGCACCAGTGGTGGAGCCTTTTTTCTTGGAGGAAGATTAGTTTCTTGGCTAAGCAAGAAGCAAAATTGTATTTCACAAAGCACAGCAGAAGTAGAGTATGTAGCAGCAACAAACAATTGCAACCAGATAATTTGGATGAAGTAGATGCTAAAGGATATTGGAATTAGGTTTGTTGAACCTATTGTCATACATTGCGACAACACCAGTACAGTTAGTATGTCTAAGAATCCTATTTTACATTCTAAGACTAAGCATATAGTGATCAAGTATCATGTTGTAAGAGAAAAAGTTGCTGAAAAAGAGGTTAGACTGGAGTACATAAGCACAAAGGAACAGATAGCAAACATATTTACAAAGCCTTTGCCTAACGATACATTTGAGTATCTAAGAGGTATGCTTGGGGTTATGCCCCAGCCTAATTTTGAGTAATGATGCAGTTGGTTACATCCATCCAATGGTATATGATCCCTATATTTCTTCTGGATTGGATGTTGGTACTTCCTCTATGGGGGAGTATGTGAGCTGAGTCATGAGGACTCTTGTGAAAGTATTTTTCTGAACAGTGTCTATTGACATTGATTTGTTGTTGACATAGTGATAAAATTTTTGTCATTGATGTCAATGGGGGAGAAGTGTACATGAAAAACCACTTGTACCATCTATTGGAGAGAATTGAATAGGATAATGAAGCAAGATTTGAAATGTTTGCTAGAGAAGTAGTGTTGCAGTATTGGATTTTTCGAACATTGAATGTTTTTCATCTATGTTACCATCAATGCCAATGGGGGAGATTGTTAGGAATGAATGCTAGATGTTGGGAGTCATTCTGTAGCAGTTGTTGTTGCATTCATGACTATGATTGTCATTGATGTCCACACAGTGATCTTCTAGAGACTAGCAGAGAAGCAGACAATGTTTTGATTAGCGCACATGGGATATTGTAGATACAACTATGCAATGTTGAGGTTATATTATTTGATATGTTATTTTTCTATGGTTAAGAGTGCAGACAAAAAATCATTTAGTCATAAAAGTTATGAGCATTTTGGTGGAAGTAGTATTCAGGCAGTGTTCCTGAGTAGCGGTTTATGGAAATCAGATGATATCTCCTAATCAGGATGGAATCTAGTTTTGCACAGTTAAAGGGAAGGTTGAGACACATTGATAGTAACATAGTTCATAGCACAAACTTTGAGGTCACATGAGTGAAGATTTATTACATCTGGAAGCTGATAGTTTTGTGTAATTTTGATGTAGCGTGTGGAAACTTTTATTTTGTATTTGGGTGCTGACTCATTTGTAATTATTTGAGTGTGGTATAAAGGAAGGAATGTTTTTCTTTATTGTATAAGATGAGTAGCAATTTGAAAGAAGTGTGAGAATGGTATGATTGAATGTGAATGTAAGCATGAAGTGAAGAAAAGAGCTAATGAAGTTGTGAAAGTGAAATTGTGAAGGAAGACATGTGAAGTACAGAGATCTAGAATTGAGATCTGGTGTAGCAGTGAGTACAGTTTGGCATAGTAAGGAGGTAAAATATTTCATATTATTCTGCTGAATAATATTAAGGTCATTTGGATAGTGTGTTGAGTGATCTTACCCTAAAGTTGTTTGGGTACTGGGTCCTTCTATCTTCCATAACTCCTAATAGGGTTAGAATCTTTTAATAGGGATTCAAAATCTCCTAACAAGGATTCATATGTACTAAATTTATTTCATAAGACTCCTAATAGAGTCCATCCTTTCATAAGGAATATTTATATTAGTGCATCTTTTGTGGGCATCATTCCCACCGGGGTTTACTCTTTGATCAAGACGTTCCCTAGTCAACATATGTTGTGTTATTGTGTCATTGTGTATGAATATCTTTCTATGGTTGGTAATTACATTGCTTACATGGTTAAATGTTGTTGAAGTTGATAAAGGTTATAATTATCTGATAACTAATTCACCCCCCCCCCTCTCAGTTATCTTGGTGAAATTTACTTTCTAACATATGCACCTATTGTAATTAAGTTGTAGACATGTAATTATGTTTGTTTGTAAACACACTTGAGCCAATTCACTTGGAAGTATTGTGTGTAATCAGTTATAGGCAGACCTAGTTAATTGTTTTGATATGCGCATATAAATATGAGATGTGCCTTTGTAATAAAGTATGGAAGTTGATAGAGAGTCAAGATAAGAAGAGAAGAGGTATGAGAAGAGTAGTTAGAATGTATTAGAGCTTTGCAAGAGGTCAAAGCATCAGTGCATCAAAGGAATTAAGCAGACAAGCAGTGTCATAGTGCCAATTCATCAAGCAGATATAGTGTGTATCTGAGATCAAAAGGTTGTAGCCTTCACCACGTGACCAGTGAGCTTTAGGATAGTGTGTCCCCACCCCTAATAGGGTTATTGTAAAAGAATCCTAATAGGGTCTGACCCTTGACAAGGTCACTGTACTAAAAGCATTGTAAAGAAAAACTCCTAACATGGTTGCAAATCTTCTAACAAGGATCATAAGACACTAGTGCAATTCTAAGTGGGTGTCAATTCCCATCGGGATTTTTACCTATTCGGGTTTCCCTATAATCATATTGGTGTTATGTGTTGTGATTGTTTATCTTGTTTACATTGAAGTTTATTTTAGTACTTAAGCAATCAAGATTAAGTTTCAAGAGTAAAGTAAAAAGATCAAATATAGTGAACACTGACTCACCCCCCCCCCTCTCAATGTTCCCATTCCTAACAATTGGTATTAAAGATCTGGTCCTTTAAAGATAAGTTTAACCACTTGAGGAGATCATGGATAAGGGAGAAATGAAACATCTAAAAAAGAATCTTGAAGCTTCTCTTGAAGACCTTGACAAATCTAAAAAAGAAATTGAAGTACTTAAAGAAAAAGTTAGTGATTGTCAAGTAGTCATCAAAAGACTAAAAAAAGACTTGAAAGATTTCTCAAATAGTGATTTAGGGATAATGATAAAAAAGATAAGTGAAGAGAACACATCTCTAAAAGATCAGATTGAAGAGTTGGATGATAAGCTAACTAACAATCAAGAAGTCTACAAAGAACAAATCAAAGAGAACCTTCAACTGAATGAAGAATTGAGGCAAGAAAACATGGAAATCTTGGAGCTAAGAAACAATAAAGAAAAGATAGAATCTGAATTAATTGAAGCAAAGAATCACATTAATAAATTACACACAAGAAAGGATCTGATAGAATCTCAGTTGTATGCTTGGAAGCTTAAAGGAGATACCAATGACATTGGATTCAATGAAGCACAAAATTAGATTGATGACATGCAAGAAAGGATGAAGGTACTAGAAGACACCACACATGCTAAGGAGATTGGAAATCAGACTAAAGACAATACTGAACCATCTAAGGATGAGTAGAAGCCAATAGACTGAACTTGTTCTGCATGTAACAAGCATGGACATATAGTAAGGAACTATAAAGAAGTAAGAAATTTCAATGGTTACTGTTATTCATGCAATAAATTTGGTCATAAAGCTATGAATTGTAGAACGAGTTAGAAGAACAAGACTCATCATAATCAAATAAATCAGAATCAATCAAATGCAAGAAGTTCCCAGACTATTATATGTCAGATATGTAATTATAATGGTCACTCATCTAGACAGTCTAAAATGGTAACCTATATCAATACGCCAAGGAATTTAAGGCCTCCATTTATTTTTCACTCTTGGAACAAGGCTGGACACATCTCAAAGTTTTGTACACCAAGAACACAAAGTCGGGAAAGCCATAAAAAGCTAGAAGTCAATGTTGGATATCAAAGGAGAAGTCAATTTTTTGAAAGCTTCAGAAGATGCGAACATGATTTGGATAGAGACAAAGAAGGATAAGGTTGATGAGTATGTATTGGATGCATCCATAGTGGATGCACCCTCTACATCTAGATGAATGACCCTCAGGGTCATAGGGGGAGCTAATTTAGCTCTAGACCCCTACACGGCTGGTATACTCACCCTTAGAGTATGCACCTTTGAAATTGACATGTTGGATACAAAGTGATGCTATGTGCAAGAGCGCATTGCCTGCTTGATTGCATAATGAAAGTTGGAAAATCTCAGTTGAATTCTTATTTACGCAACAAGCATTAATGGCAGAATTTTCACTTTAAAGTACACAGAGACTTGTAGATCACTCTTTGCATTCAAGTTAGAGATATTGGAGATCATAGAAGCCCTAGTAGTTGATTGTGAAGTATTGAAGCTTGATTTACTATAAAAAGAGTGTGTTTGATCAGTTACGAAGCCCTAATCTATCGCGACGATTCAAAAGTTCTTGGAAACTTATTTGAAGCAATAAACAAGTAAGTTATGGCTACACCTATTGTGTTTTTTGTTGCAGAGAGGAAAATATATGTTTTCAAGAGGCATCCCTTTAAGTCTACCCTAGATGACTTGGAAGGTGCATTCTCCAGAACCCCTATAGGTGTCATGCATGTTGAAGACATTTGAGTATACATTTACTGCAAGAAAGAACCACTTGGAATTTATAGGATTAGAGCATACATTGAAACTATGTAAAAGCTAGACAAAACCTTCCTAGATGAGTTTGCACAACTGGAAAACCTTGTCATAGCTGAATATGCTATGGCATATGAGTTTTATGAGTCTGAATGGATCAAGATATTACCCAATAGGATTCATGATGACCTATAATGGATAGGTGAAGTACCAGTGAGAATCATAGGAGACCTCATTCATGAAATGATAGGTCTTTCAAGGATAGTCATCGTTCTTCTAGTAGGTAAGGATGTAAGAAAACTAGTTGAACATGCATGTAAGTTAAGAAGTGATAGGCACAAAATGACAATTGAGCCTATAGAGGAGAAAGACATAAAATTGGTGTCTATGATATTAGGTTATAGGTTCTGGCACACCAGCAGGGTGAATAGTGTGTCCATAGCCACTATTCTTGCAACAATAAGACTTGTCAGAGATAATGGTGAGTTCAATCTATGCAAGATCCTACATGCATAATTGATAGACAATATTAGAGCCATCAAGCATGATAAGACAAAAATATTTAGGTTTGGGTCTTTGATTATCTACATGTACTTCCACATACTTGGAAAGATATCAGTTTTGTATCTAGACAAGAGTTTACCTACAATGCCACAAATATCTCTTAAGGCATCTATTGAGAGTACATTGAAGGACTACATGGAATTGGAATTAAAGACATTTAGGATCATAATGCAGATGAGATATAGAATACCAGAGAGTATTGTTGAAAAATATAAAGACAACATTTTCTTTATGGTTGAGACTGATATAACTTGTATGGAAGTAGTTGAGCCAAGAAAAAAGTGGATCCATCCACTTTGGTATGAAGTTGAGGAACCAATCTTGGAAGCCTATGCACAAGTACTACTATCAATGCCTAAGGACCCTAATGAACCTAGATTGGGGAATTATGAAGAGAAGAAAATAGAAGTTGATGCAGTTCTTAATAGTGCATCAACAAAAAGAAAAGCCTCAAAGATCACATCTGAGATACTTAGAATTCATGGAGTAATTCAAGCAGATCAGGACAAATCAAGAGAAGCAAAAATTGCTTTGGAGATTGAGAGTACATCTGCAGTAGAAGCTAAGGAAGATGATCCGAAGTTAAAGAAGATCAAGATTGAAAAGATAGATGATCCAAAGGATAAAAAAGGTAAAACATATGTTATCCCTCCTTTACCCAAGGAAACAATTGATCTTACATCACCTCCTGAGTATAAGACAATAACCAAGAGGAAGAAGGAGACAGGTGTAAGCCACCCATCATCGGGGACAACAAGGAGTCAGAGAAAGAGCACTCAAGAACCTCCACAAGTAGGTTTCAGACCTAGTCTTAAAGTATTGAGTACAAGGATTATTGAGCAAGGCAAAATTGATTAGATAGGAAAATTCTATGAGAAATACAGTGAAATAGACAAATCAAAAATTCATAGAATGATTATCAAACATATGCTAAAGTTCAAAAAGATAGTCCAAGAACTGAAGACAGTTATTCTAGACAATGTATAGAATATCTTGGAATTCTTGAAAAGACAGGCAATGGAGGAGGATCTAAGAATAAGAGAGAAGATTCTAGATGAAAGAATCCCAGTATGTTCTCTAGAAGATAAAACCTTTTTGTTAGATTTGGTGAAGCCGCACCTCTAAAATAAGACAAGAACACTACATATAATGGGAAAAAAGTATGAGTTGGTAGCTAAGGAAAAAAAGAAATATTTTGAGAAAGTTTTCTTGAATAGGTACATGTATCCACCCACAATACCCACAACACAAGTTCCCTCAAAGGAATCCAAGGTAGGAGACACCACAAATGTATCAGTGACAAGTTCTCGGGACTCAGTGCCTATAGTAGTACAACACATACATAGGAAATAAAGTCTACGCCCGTGATTGAAACACATAAGGATGATACAATCTTCATTGATAATGTAGAGATAGCCATGGCGGCCACAGATAGAGACCTGGATAATTTTGAGGAAGTTTTTGTGAGCACACAAGAAGCTAAAAATCTATGCAGTGACAATTCACCCAAGTTACAAGAAGAAGTACTAATAGAAGATCTAACTGGTAAAGAAGAAGGAAAAAAGATAGAAAAAGAAGAAAAGGTAGAAGAGGAGAAAGGAGAAGAAGAGATAAAAGGAAGTGAACAACCAAATGAGCCATCTATTGAGATTCCAATCAGAGTAAAGCAAGAAGTGATAGGTAGAAATCCTATCACTCCATTACCCTCAGCATCATTGTCGTCATGTTTGACACCTGACACCACTAGTTTGGACTCTTGGGGAGAAGAAGACCTAATCAAGATCAGTGTCTTAGATATGGAAAAAGAAAAAGAGAAATAGGTAATGAGGGACCCTTTGTTTGTTGAATTAGTCAACATTTTCAACAACCTATTACCTTTAGACAAGAAAGTGTCTAAGTTCCATATAGTTGATGATGTTAGCACCATCCTTACAGCCTTCAAGACTAACTTCTCTTTCTTGGAAGAATCTACATCTCAAGTAGCAGAAGAGAAATACATGAAAAAGAGATTGAGTGAACTAGTTAGAAACTTTTCACTTGACCTAAGTTCATTAAAGGTTGGTCAAGCATCTTTGAAGGATTTTTTTGCAAAGGGAAGGAAGATCATTGCAGATTGCATGAATCAAGATAAGCTAACTATTGATCACTACAAGAGAATTCAATAGGCAGAAGAAATGACTAACAATGTAAGTAAACTAGTAGAAGACCCCTCCACTAATGTGAACATGTGCAACAATGTATACCAAGGGCAGATAGACAAGATAGAAAAGGTTGAGAAAGAGATGTCTAAGATAAGGGCAAGGCAGACACAACTCAGGAATGCTCTTGCGCCCTCTCTAGATATACTAAATCAGAACATCAAGGAGATCAATGCCAATATGGTGACATATGATCAAGGTCTGAGCATAGACTTGGAGAAGATGGAGAAGCTACAATATGCCTTATGCACCCATCTACAAATTGTTAATGCACTGATTGCATTTTGGAAACAAGAGATCCAAAACTTGCAGATTGCATATCTGAATGTACTTTCATAGTAAGTACTTGTAGTTACATTTTTGGAGCACTTTTTCATTAATGTTAAAGGGGGAGTATTGTATAGAATATGGAGTCTTATATATATGTAGGGTGAACCCACAATAGTGGGTTACACTTTTTTGCCTAAACAGACATTGAACTCTACATTTTGAAAAAAACTTTCAGACTCATATGCATATTATCGTTTAACCATTTAAAATTGGAAGATGTAGAAAATTAGAATCTTTTAGGATTTTTTGTCTAAATTCTAAATATGTTTTATTTATTTATTTTTGAATTGATTTGAATGGTTTTTTCTTTCTCCCATGAAAGCTACTATGTTGCTGAAAATGTCATTTTCAAAGAGTTACATTGTTTTCATAGAGCATAACTTTTTTTCTACAATGTACATATCAATGTGATTCTTTCTAATTTAGTTTTGTAATATCCATACGAAGGGCATGCAATTGGTTTGATGAAATTATCATGATTATTGCATATTTTACTAATGTTTGAAGTTGACTAAACTGTAATTTTGACATACCTTGACTACATAGCTTATAAATTTTCATGTATTTGTCCAATTTAATTTTTATTTTTTTTGATAGAAAGAGAACTTCAATACCTAGGGCATAGATATTTTTAAGAATTTTGTTTCTCTGATTTTCTATTTTTCCATAAGTGTCAATTATGGAGGTAGACACATGGTGAAATATCTATGTTTAGTAAAACTAAAAATACAAAGTCATAATAAACTTAATATATATTAACATTAGAATAATTGGGAATATTTTTCTCAATAGTACCTTACTACATATATAGGTTTTTCGAATGGATTCATTTGATCTTCCAAAAGATAAATTCGAAGTGATTTTTTGTCAGCATTTTAATAGGTGCAAAGGAGACTCCACTGTAGGTATGAATGATGAGTATAGATGTTATATCAATATACTTTTAATCAAAGGGGCTTTGAAATAATCATCTGTAATTAATTCCTTCAAATAGAACCTCTCAAGACTTAAATCATCATATTTTATTAAAAATGTGTTATTTTAGCAAAAATCAACATGTCTAAAAAAGTGTAACCCACTATTGTGGGGTCACCCTGTAAAGAAGATGTATACTAAAGAGTGTAAGGGAGATATAAGTTAGAGTATGTTAAAGAGTTTTTGTATAAGGGTAGAGTTAGTAACTTTTCCATATTCCTTTGTTGCCATCAATGAAAAAGGGGGAGATTGTTAGAAAGTTGACTATACTATTGTATATGAAAAGATATAGTGTTGTCATTATGGAAAAAAAGTCATATAATGTTTTGGAGTCAGTGCACATTATCAGAAGATCAAAATTTGGTTAAGTATAGAAGACTGAACAGTTAACAAAGCACCAGTAGATTGGAGCATCAATGCATGTACGTATGATCGAGTTATTGTATACACCCTTGAAGTTAATATGGTAAGTTTTTATTCATGCTAATTCTAAGAGTGCATGATTAGATGTGTTAGTATGACGAAGATATAGACATTTTAAGTAGCACAGACAATGAATGTTAGAATAGAACAGAGTATGCAACCAATTGTTGGTAATTTGATTAGAGATGATATTATTGATTTGTAAAGGCTATGCACCTATTGTAATTAGGTTTTAGACATGTAATTATGTTTTTTTGTAAACACGCTTGAGCCAATTCACTTGGAAGTGTTATGTGTAATCGGTTATAGGCCAACCTAGTTAATTGTTTTGATAAGCGCATATAAATATGAGATGCGCCTTTGTAATAAAGTATGGAACTTGATAGAGAGTCAAGATAAGAGGAGCATAGGTATGCAAAGAGGAGTTAGAATGTATTAGAGCTTTGCAAGAGGTCAAAGAATCAGCACATCAAAGGAACTGATCAGACAAGCAGTGTCACAGTGCAAGTTCATCGAGTAGATATAGTGTGTATCTAAGATCAGAAGGTTGTAGCCTTCACCACTTGAGAAGTGATCTCTAGGAAAGTGTGTCTAGACCCCTAATAGGGTTATTGTAAAAGACTCCTAACAGGGTCTAACCCTTGACAAGGTCATTGTACTAAAAGTGTTGTAAAGAACAACTCCTAACAGGGTTGTAGATATTCTAATAAGGATCCTAAGACACTAGTGTAGTTCTCAGTGGGTGTCAATTCCCACTAGATTTTTTACCTATTTGGGTTTCCCCGTAATCATATTGGTTTTATGTATTGTGATTTTTTATCTTGTTTACATTAAAGTTTATTTTAGTACTTAAGCAATCAAGATTAAGTTTCAAGAGTAAAGTAAAAAGATCAAACATAGTGAACACTGATTCACCCCCCCCCCCCCCCCCCGCCCCCCCCTCAGTGTTCCCATTCCTAACACTACTTACAAAGGATTCAAATTTTATCAAATAGATGTTAAATCTACATTTCTGATGGAATTCTTGAAGAAGAACTCTACATTGAATAACCTGATGGATTTGTTTACAAGAAAAATAAGAATATGGTCTGAAAATTGCATAAAGCTTTAGATGGATTGAAGTAGGCTCTCTGAGCATGGTATGAAAGATTGCACTCTTACTTAGTTAAGATTAGATTTGAAAGGACTAGTGATAATAATAATTTATACTTTAAATGTTATAAGTCTGATGAAATTTTGATTGCTAAGATATTTGTTGATGACATTATATTTGGTGGTAATGAGACAATGCCTAAGTGTTTTGCCAAGGAGATGAAAAAGGAATTTGAGATGTATATGATAGGAGAGATAAAATTATTTATTGAACTTTCAATTCAACAAGTAAAGGATGGGATCTACATAACTCAATCTAAGTATATCAAGGAGACCCTAAAAACATTCAATATTGAAGACTCAAAACTAGTTGGAACACCGATGGCTACTAGTTGTAAATTTTCTAAGGAAGATGACACTAAGGAAGTGAATGAGACACTTTACCAATCCATGATTGGTAAACTACAATATGTTGTGCATAGTAAACCTGATATATCACATTCATTTGGTATTGTTGCAAGGTTTTCTACAAATCCAAAGAAGATACATTTGTCTGCAGTTAAGAGGATATTTAGATATCTGAAAGAGACTATAGATTTTGGTTTGTTATACACAAGATGAAGAGATTTTGATCTTAAGGTATATACTGATGCTGACTGGGAAGGAAATATTGATGATAGAAAAAGCACTAGTGGCATAGCTTTCTTTTTGGGAGAAAGGATAGTGACATGGTTAAGCAAAAAATAGAGTTATTTCACAATCTATTACTGTAGATAAATATGTTGCAGAAGCTATGAATTGTTATAACATTGTATGGATCAAACAACTATTGGAAGGTATGCATGAAGATATTAATGATCCTATTAAAATTTATTGTGACAACACCAATGCTATTAACATATATGAGAACCATGTGATGCATTCAAATACAAAGCATATATATATTAAGTATCACTACTTGAGAGAGAAAGTACAAGATAAGCATGTCACATTGGAGTATGTGAATTCTAAAGATAAAATAGTTACTGAAGGATGCTTTTGAGTATCTCTGAGGAAAGTTAAGGGTTCTTCCCCTATCTAATGTTCATTTGGGAAAGATGCATGGTGCATCAATTCAAGCATTCAATAGAATATATATCTTATGATTTGATGCTAAGTGTTCACTCTTTAGGTGAAGCCTGAAGGTGTGAAGGAAGTTTATGACTGCAATGGAAAATCTATACAATAGAGGTATAATCTGATAATTTTATGTTTTTTTGAATTGTTGTTTAAGAGGGAGAAGATTACTGAAATGGGAGAATAGTAATAGATGAAAGATTATCATGAAATACCTGAATAACTCTAGAGGGAGGAGGTTACTCAAAGAGGGAGAGTCCTACTAATGAATAAGAGAATGTTTCTAATGAAATTAAAATGAAAATATTACTGACAGAAAGAGAAAGATTACACATAAAAGATCAGAAAAAGGAGAAGTTACTACTTAGAGGGAGTACAAAATATGAATGATAGTGAAGGATACCATCATCAATTGAACATTGAATTTCTTAGTGTTTCCATCAATGCCAAAGAGGGAGATTATTACCATAACTAGTAGTAATGTTAAAATTGATTATCTAATGGAGCATATGATGGATACTGACCAAGATCAAAGGAATACATGATGATAGTAGAAATTTTAAATAATTTATAGTCTTGTAATTGATGCCAAGAAATTGATTTATGATTTATATTATGTTTCCATATCATTCAGTAATGATATAAGATGAATGAGTTAAGGTGAAGAAGAAATTGGAATTTGAGAAGTTGAAGAACTTAAATGGGCAATTGATACAGATCAGAAAATGAATAGATCATATTGATATAATTATTTTCTACCTAACATATGATTATGTTAAGTTGGTAAAGCATGGTGATGAAGTTTTGACAATTTGGTAAGTTAAGTTGTTTTGGCTACCGATAAGATATGTCACTCAGTAAGGTAAAGGTAAAAAGATAGGTCAATCGATAAAGAAGAAAGGTTTAGGCATCGGGAAATGTAACTAAAATTATAATGAACATCGGGCAAGGAAAAGATATTAAATAAGGATTGAATTGATAGTTAATGATTAGCTATGATGAGATGGATGATCATGATGATGAGGAAAGTTACTTACAAGAGATCTATGGACAAGAAAATTCAAGAAAAGTTCAAGTTCCTAGGTGAAAAGGAAACATGTTACCGAGATTGAATTTTGAGGAATAATGAATTGAACAATCAAGATTGATTAAAGGAAAATGTAGTAGATGAGATTAAGAGGAAAATAGTTGTATAATGCCTCGCCAAGGAACCCAGGATAACTTAACCTAAACATGCATCTAAGTTTGCAAAATAAATTTTTTTTCTAAAGTTATCACACAAGATAAACATCAATGCAGAAGCAATTACCATTTACTCACATTAATACAAGAACCAACCCAAGTTACAACTCTCAAGGGTTCCTCAATGAAGATTACATTAACATTAATTAATTAAATAAGATTAGGTTCAATTACAAAACTCATATAAACAAATGATAAACAAATATTACATAAAAGATAACATATATACAAATGGTACCATAAGGTATCCATAATAACCTACATCCACTGCACATGTCATAGGGTATGTAATACAATAACTAAAATGAAGTACAACATGATATCTCTAAATAATTGATACAATGATACAAGGCCACAAAGAATGAGAAAGAATAAGAACACATATCAATAAAAGAAGAACAAGAAGAATCAACTACTATAGGGATCATGCAAAATTGGTACATGAACATTAGAATATCAAATGGTAAAAGAATCACTACCATCCGACCTCGTGAACCTAAATGGTCCACTCCCACCATGCTAAGGAGATAACAACAAATCCCACTTGGATAACCAATACCAAAAACAAGGGTAAAACCACTGAGAAAGGAATCCTAAAAGCTCTCTAACTCAAGGTATACAAAAGATAGTGATAAGTAAGACTCACTAATCCAGAGTCAACCGACACATGTAGAATAACTAGACTATGCCTAGGAAGGTGTCATCATGTACGTCTAACCCTTTAGTTTTGTCCTGGTAATCTCTCTGGATCCCGACACCCAAGTGACCTTACACGGTGTCGATGACCTCTTGTACAGATGAAGCCATCAACTATGCCAACTCATGCCTTTAAAGGTGGCTATTAATCTTCTTTATTCCCACCTTAGTCTGTACTAGCACTAAGCTAGGGTGAGGAAACATATCTTATTAGGTTCATTGTAATATCTCTCAAAGTTATATTATGTTATCACTTGATTATAGATACTTAACAATAAGTGATCCTGGCAGCCACTTGTGGGCCTTGAATCTTATTGCAAGCCACCTCCTACTACATATCTAGGTAAAATACCCTAGTCTCATAGATCTCACATAGATCAAATCAGGTACAAAACTAGGTAATCCCAAATCCAGTTTCACATACAAGAACTAGAAATGATTACAAAAGCACCAAAAGTAGTATACAAAACATCATGAGCTCATAAGGTCAATCAAGGTATAATCAGATCTCACACATACATCCAAACATAATACTAAAAACAAGAACAACTAACACAAACCCCAGCCTCTGTCTTCCCCTTAGGTTTTCTAGTATCCTGAAACCACAGTAAGCACAAGAAGACACTCCAGGCATGAAGAAGACACATTTGCATCATAGCTAACTGAAAACTAATCCATAAGCATTTAAAGTTCCATTTTGAACATAATTGAATCTAAGTCTAGAATTACATAAATCAGCTAAGAGAATCTAATCATAAACATTGTAATAATGCCTTAATGAAAGAATATTCCCTAAATATGATCTACGAATTCAATAGAATGAAAAGGCCAAATTTCACTAAATGCGTAAGTTTTATCCATCAATCCAATTAAAAATATGCAAAATTAATGTACATATATGTATATTTAAATACACACTGCAATCAAGAAGTAAGAATGGAATTATATTTCATCTTCATGCATAAATAAATTGACTAAATCATATATAAAAAAATATAATTAAATTATATAAAATCCAAACCCCATAGATTTTATTCCATTTAAAATACATCAAATTAAAATAAATAAGATTTAATCTATGTAACAAATCAAATCAATATACAAAAAACCAATTTTAAACAAATAACCAAATCTTAATGTAAATAATTAACAAAATTTAATTAACTAAAATAATGAATTATATATATATATATATATATATATATATATATATATATATATATATATATATATATATATATATATATATATATATATATATATATATATATATATATATATATATATATATATATATATATATATATATATATATATATATAAACAAATTAAAAAAAAAAATTTCTAAAGTTTAAAAAAAAATATTAATAAATTAAATTAAAACAATATTAAAAAAAATTAAATCATTTGGGGGGGGGCTAGGCCCCAGTCCACACCTCCTAACCTAATTGCACAGTACCACAGCAGGTGTAGCCAGCAAGCCTACCTATTGCATGGTACCCATTGGTACCGTCAGCAGGGTCCAACCCTATCACGCGGTACCGGTGAGTATTGCTAGCAAGGTATGGATGGCCGTGGGGGGGTAAAGTTAGGTACCCTCCCAAAAAAAAAAAAAAAATTATATTTTTTTAAAACAAATCAAAATAAGACAACTAGTCAAATTTATATTATTATTTTTAGCACGTTTTTCAAAGCATGAATCACCAAAAATATAAAAATTATAAATACATAAACATATTTAATTTGAAAAGTTTTCTCACGCACACATAAAATTTATTCAACACTTTGACTTTATACTATTTTCTTTACTGCCTCTGTATTTTTTTTCTTACTCTATTTTTTAACAAAGACTATTATTTTTTTTACAAACGTATTTTTTTAAACAGGGAATATGTTTTTCTAGAACTGACTTCACTATTGAAATTGAGTTTTCTTTTCTCATAAATTGATTTTCTCATTCAAAGGTAAATTTATAAAAAAACCATAGTCAAAATACAATCCCGATTTAATAATTCATTTTCTAGGAAATCTATAAAGAATCTTTCAACCAAATTTTGCCAACATAACCCTGCTGTGTCAAATTTAATAAAAACTTAAAATATCTGAAACAAGGGTTTCTCTAATACCCAAAACAAGGAGATCATAGACAGATCTAAATAGATAAACATGAAATCATTCAGATATAGTAAATTCTTCAAACCGCAAACAAAAACATTGAAAAAGATTTTAGATCCTACCATAGATCCAATGCACATAATTGAAATTTAAAAGTCTTTGAAGATCTGAAGACCAAAATTCCTCCCAGATTGAATTCAACCTGTAGATCTGAATCCATGAACAATGCAAACACCCAAAATTCTAGTCGTACAATGTATAGCTAGAACAACAAGGAACCACGACAAGCAAAATTCTCCAAAATCCAAAGCACAAGCTCTCCTTGAATTTGTCCTCTCAAAACTTGTCTAATCTTCAAATGAATGCAAAAATCCCCTAATAGAGATTCAATTCCCCATTTCATGCAACCCTAAAGATAACTCAACATCTAACTCCCACTTCAACTCCAAATCATAAATTGAAAGAAAATCACAATTAAATAATTTAAAATAACTTTAGTTTGCACAACTCAACTTTGAATTTTTGAAACATGTTGTTAACTTTTGAGAATAATTCAATTTCAATAATGCACATGTTAATCATTACAATTCATATTAAATAGATTAAATATTTAAAGCATCCTAAAACCATGCAATTAAATATTTAATTATTTAATAACGCACACAAACATAATTAAATCCAATTTACAATAAAATAATCAGATTAAATCCAAATATTCAATAATTTGACTTTTAATTAAATTTTCTAAAGTAAACTTAGGAACATGATTAATATTAAATTTCAATTATAATCATTAATCAATAAATCACATAAAATCACCCACATAAGTAATAAATCAACTGAGACCAACCAACATAAAACCAAGCAAACACAGGAGAAGGGATCCATGAATTCCTGCCGACTAGACAAATTTGGGTAGGGTAGTCAAACTGATTCTTGTCCCATCCTAGGATAAATGGGCTTAGTTTAGGGTTTTGGATCTATGAATTATCTCCCCTCTCTTACCATCTGAGACATTGTGATCTAGGGCACGCTCATCCTGACAATTTAGGGAAGTTGATACCCAGTACCTGCAAACCTGCATACAAAACCCGCATGTACATACATATATAAATATATAACAAACAATGGCGGGGATCGACTGATTGTGTGGATCTCACAAGAAGGTAACTATGACTCCATCCCTCAACCACATCAGGTATGTCAAATAGAAATGTAAAACAAACACATCAACCACACACATGCAAGTATGCGGTCAGTAAAATCATATGCATTAATAATTCCTAACATATAATCTATCATCCTAAAGTAATCATAACATTTATAAAATTGGACTAGGGACAAGGTACTACAAGTTGTCTATATAAAGGATGATCTTGTATGGACAAATGGATGGCAACTTGAATAGTTGAAGGGTTTTTGAATATTGCAGAGAAGAATGAACAAAGATTCTAAGTGGGTAAAGAAGGATTTGATGAAGTGTTGATGCCAGTGGATAATGAAGACTCAAAGTGAAGATTGAAGAGCACATAAGGATCTAATTGAGAAAATATAGTTGCAAATATACAAGTCAATTTTATTACTATTGCTTACTAGCATTTGTAATAGAGAAATCTTTTAACAGACTAGACCTAATACTCTTATTGTCAAATCCTTGAGAAATGTGACATTCTAAAGAGTGTTTAAATCCCTCTAACAAGGCCACTCCTAACAAGGTGAAGATCCTAAAAGATCTGAGGTAAATCCCTTAACCAGGTCACACCTAAAAGTGTGTATTGTAATGTTTAACTAGATTGGCTCTTAACCAAGTGTACTTCATAAGAGTATTTTCTTAGTTGGTGATAATTCACATAGTGGTTTTTCCTAAAGCTAGATTTCCATGTTAAATATTGGTGTTACATGTTGTGAATGATTTACTTAATGTTACAGTTTATTTACTATTTTTGGTAAATAGTGAACTTTATTTCTACCGAGATGATACCGAGTTAATCAGAGAAAAGTTTTTATGGTATTTTGGATTAGGGATTACTGATTCACCTCCCCCATCTCCATAATCCAATAATTTTCACATAGGTTTTTTCCCTACTATACTCTCAACTAAGAAATTTTGTGATACATAGGAACCAACTTTCTCTAGAGGTCCAATCTAACTTTAAGGAAACCCACAAGTATTTTGACGCAGGACAAGTAAGGAAGATCCAATTAAGGATAGTCCAAACTTGCAGCCAAACACCAACAATGTGGAATAACACAAGACAATGTTCAAATAGAATTTTCATTAACATGCTCAGTTGTAAGGCCTTTCAAGTTAGAGCCAAATAAAATCAAAAGTATTTATGCAATCTTCTAGCTAGTCCAGCTCTGAAAAAAGTCAACTAATGGAAACCCTAAGGTAGATCTAAACTTGATCTCACATGCCACCAAGCAATATCCTTATCTCCAAGCATGAAAACCCCTCGCTCTTCTATTACAACTATCAGATAAACAATCTGATCTTTAAGATCTCATAGGATCCAAATCTATCCTTCACCCTCTACTAATCTTCTTTTATAGACTCCAAAAACATCTACCCAAGCACTCCTTAAATACATTTCCTCAACCAAAAGTCACCTAGAAGAAATAATTAACTCCTAATCCAAGTCAACTTCTATTACAAAAAAATATTAAATGGAGCAACAGTCAGCTCTCAAATAGCCTTAAAAAATTTTTAATTCTCCATGTTAGCCTCTAGATCTACATAGGAGAATACAACAAGAGCTACCAACAATAAATATACCAAGTCAGCCAACCAAATCTTCAATAACTCCAATCGGTAAACAAGAACTACCGAGTGCCAAAGAAATAACCGAGCACCAGTAAAACAACTAAGCACACCAAGCATCACCGAGCAAGAGCATCAACCGAGAACCATAGGCATCTTTGAGTACAAGTTCCACCAAGCACTAGAGGCTTCACTTAGTTCCTTTAGCGACTGACTATCCTTCATTAACTAAGACCATCGGTTAAAGTTGCAACTGAGTAACATAGAACTAGCTCAACACACCACCATACAGATTTGTCGAGTACCCTAGAATGGCCCTGCATCAGACACCCTAGGTTCAGAAAGATGTTCTCGTAGGCTAGAATAATATCTTCCGATATTCAAAAAATAAACCTTGAACTGGTTCTTCACATAAAAATCCTTCAAATCTTCACCTTGCATACTCTTCCACTAATGCTTCCTCTACCTTTTCAAATATTTCCTTGATAACACACAAGATTGTTCTCCATATTGATCCATCCTTTTAGAATTTCTCAACTCATCTAGGATACCAAAGCTCAAGTTTCTCCTACCAAGTGTTGTATCTAGCAAAGGCATCAGGGAAAGCTTCCTAATATTCTTCTCAATAGTAAACACAATCTTGACACAATCATACATAGCTCTGTAATCATACTACCAAGGTCTACTCATAAACATATGACAACTATTCATCTCCACAATGTCACACAATACTTGATCCCTATACTAGCCAATATGAAAATCAACAAGACATTTATCCCTCACTTCCAGAGCATGAACATCTTGTAACCAGCCAATCCTATAAGGATGAGGATGTCTCATTCTCTTCAAACCAAGTTTTTGAACCATATCCTTAGCAAAAAAGTTATTAGTACTACCACTATCAACAATTACATCACAAAGTTTACATCCTGACTTGCACTGATTTTTGAACAAATTACTCCTCTAACAAGGTTCCTCCTTTGCATAGAGCAATGTTCTCCAAACCAGCAAGTTCTTAGATTCAAGTCCATTCTGAATGTTCTCATTCACCATAATAGTCATTCGATCACCAAACTTATTCTATGTACACTCAAAAGATTTATGTCCTTCTTCACCACAATTATAACAAGTGCTCTTAAAAATAACCCTACCTATCTTCTTTTCTAGTTCTACAGGCTTTAGTTCATCTTCAACAGTCGGTTTATCTTTCATTGAGTGATCAAGCTTCTCCTTCCCTCAGGAATTACCATGTTGTCTCCTTTTCAACTTATCTTCTACCTTTAGATCATACTGATAAGCATACTCAACCAAATCAATCTTCAACATACCAAGCTCATTGTGAATATTGAATTTCAAACCATTCACATACCGAGCTACCATTTCTTTACCAAGTTCTCTTTGTCCACACCGAATAGTCAAATTATATAACTCCTCAATATAGTCCTCCATAGTCAAATCTTTTTGCTTTAGATTCTGCAACATCTTAAACAAGTCAAGCTCATAGTCGACAGGTATGAACTTATCTTTCAATTTAGTCACCATCAACCTCCATGGATTGATCTTCATTTCACCTTCATCTTCTCTATCTCTTTGTAATTATTTCCACCAAAGAGCAGCATGTCCTTTCAACTTAGTTTGTGCCAATCTTACTCTAATAGGATCTTCAATTTCTTTAATCTCAAATAAGTCTTCTAATTCACTAATCTAATAAATCAAATCCTCAGGTCTCAAAGTACCAGAGAAAGTAGAAACTTCCATTCGGTAACTAGTACTTAACTAAGCTCCAAATCTATGTAACTGACCAGTTCTATCTTCTCCAGATCTATCCCTCTAGTCATCTCCACCAAATCCAGTAGCTTTAAAGTCTTTAGTAGCTTCCTCATAACCATCTTCAGTACCAAGATTCCTTAGCATACCAGCAATAGCTTGCATGACCTCAGCGATCATGTCATTCTTCATCAATTCTATCTCAGATCTAAAATCAATTTTAAATTTCTCTTTAATCTTCGATTCCACAGCATCAAAGAGATCTAAAATTTCTCTAGGGTTCAATCTTCTCGGAGGCATCCTTCAAGATCTTCGAAAACCCAAAAAAATAAATCACCAACCAAGGTCCTAGTGAAAACTGCCTCAACTCGGAGATCAATTTACACACTCAAGAACTTCAAGCTCTGATACCATTTGATGCAAGACAAGTTGGAAGATCCAATTAAGGACAGTCCAAACTTTCATCTAAACACCAACAATGTGGGATAACACAACAAGACAATGTTCCAAGAGAATTTTAATTAACATGCCCGACTGTACTTGGCCTTCTAGGTTAGGGCCAAATACAATCAAAATTATTTCTACAATCTTCTAGCTAGTCCAACTCTGAAACAAATCAAAAATTGACAGAAATCCTAAGGTGGATCTAAAGTTGAGATCGCAAGCCACTAAGAAATCTCCTTGTCTCCAAGCATGCAAACTACTAGCTTTGCTATTACAACTATCAGATAAACAATATGATCTTCAAGATCTCACAAGATCCAAATCTATCATTCACCCTCTACTAGTTTTTTTTCACTGACTCCCTAAACATCTACCCACACACTCTTTAAATACATTTCCTCAACCACAAGTTGGCTGGAAGAAATAATTAACTCCTAAGCCAAGTCATCTTCTATTACAAAAAAATATTAAATGCAACAATAGTTAGCTCTCAAATAGTCTTACAAACATTTAATTCTCCATTTCAGCCTCTAGATCTACATAGGATAATACAACAAAAGATACCAACAATAAATGAACCAAGTCAGCCAACCAAATCTTCAAGAACTCCACTTGGTAAACCAAAACTATTGAGCATGAGAGAAAAAACTGAGCACCACTGAAACAAATGAGCACACCAAGCATCACCGAGAAAGTGCATCGACTAAGGATCACAAGCATCACAAAGTACAAGTTCCACCAAGCACAAGAGGCTTCACTGAGTTCCTTTAGTAATCGAGCATCCTTCAATAACTGAGATCGTCAGTTAAAAGCTACAACTGAGTAACACAGAACCATTTCAGCACACCACCATGTAGATTTGTCGAGTACCCTAGAATGCCCCTACATCAGACACCTAAGCTTTGAAAAGATGTTCTCATAGGCTAGAAGAACATCTTCTAGGATTCAACACATAAACCCCAAACTAGTTCTTCACATATAAATCCTTCAACTCTTTACCTTGCATACTCTCCCACTTCTGCTTCCTTTGTCTTTTCAAATATTTCCTTGATAACACACATGCTTGTTCTCCATACTGATCCATGCTTTCAAAATTTCTCAACTCATCTAGGCTACCAAAGCTTAGGTTTCTCCTACCGAGTGTTGTATCTAGCAAAGGCATCATGTAAATATTCTTGTTATTCTTCTCAATAGTAAACATATTCTTGACATAATCATACATAGCTCTACAATCATACTGTCGAGGTCTATCAAGCAATATATGAGAACAATTCATCTCCACAATGCCACACAACACTTCATCCCTATACTGACCAATCTGAAAATCAACAAGACATTTCTCCCTCACTTCCAGAGGATGAAAATCTTGTAACCAGTCAATCCTATAAGGATGAGGATGTCTCATTCTCTTCAAATGGAGTTTTTTAACCATATCCTTAGCAAAAAGGCTATCAGTATTACCACTATCAACAATTACATCACAAATTTTACCTCCTAACTTGCACTGAGTTCTTAACAAATTACTCATCTAACAAGGTTATTCCTTTGCATTGAGAAATGTTCTCTGAAATAGCAAGCTCTTAGATTTAGGTTCATTCTGAATGCTCTCATTCACCATAGTAGTCCTTCAATCACCAAAATTCTTTCATGTACACTCAAAAGATTTGTGTCCTTCACCACAATTATAACAAGTACCCTTAAAAATAACCCTACCTATCTTCTTTTTCAGTTCCATGGGCTTCAAATCATCTTCAACAGTTATTTTATCCTTCACCAAGTGATCAAGCTTCTCCTTCCCTCAAGAATTACCATGTTGTCTCCTTCCCTTGGGAATTACCAAGCTTCTAGAGAGGGATGTGTCCTTTAATGCTTCACCTAAAACTAAACTATACTATTAACTCTCAGAGAAAAGGCTAAGAAAAAATGAAATCATTAACTTGAGGATTTCTAAAATGAAATCATAGATTTAACATTAATAGTAAGTTGCACACAACATATAAGCTAATGAATACCAAAATGATTAATTTAATTAACAATTTTTTCTACAATAGGAAGTACAAATATTAATATGATTATAAGAATAAAAATACACTATTATTTTTGTCACCAAGTGACTAATTTTGAGTTACCAAATAGTCTTTTCTACTAGAAAGAATTTCAAAAATTAAAATAATTGTAGAAAGAAGTTAGGAATTGAGAGAGATAAGTCCTACAAGTCCCTATATTTTATCTCCAAAAACAAAGGGTATCTAGGAATACACTAATAAACCTGAAATAAATGTTAGAGACCTAGTCCACCTAGTTGACCTACTAGGAAGAAGTGGTTGATTCCTATCTTCAATAATTTTTCCTTGTTGTAGTTTCACACTTGATAAAGATGAATTATTTTTATTGTAACTCTTGTCTAGATATTTTTAATGTTATAAACATGGTAAAAAATTCTTCAAAGTACTTTATCTCTACTTAACCAATTACCAAGATGATATGGTACATGATAATTATGATTTGGATCATATATGTATGATTTTGAGCCCTAAAGTTCTCTCCAACTTATGTGTGTGAAAATTATACCTAGGTGTGGACACAACACTTCAGTAAAATATTAGAGGTTAGAAAATCAAGAAATCTACAAATAAGAGCAATATACCTAACCAAGTGATTTACTGCCTTCTAGTAGGTGCGAGTATGGTATTCTCAGATTCAGACCAAGATCAGTGTTAATGCAACACCTAAACAAAGGATTTAATGCTAAAAGATGAATATAGAATGAATGCAGATTAATCTATATTTTTGTATTTTCTATGCAATTAGGATGAAAAATAGTATGAATCTAAGCTAGAATTGATTGAAAATGATATGTAGATTTAATTTAAGAATGATATGACTTGATATGAAAATCTATGCAAAGCTATGAAAAAATATGAATTGATCTCACAAAGTCACCTGTCGCAAAAGCTTGATTCTTTATATGTAATTTCACCAGAGAAATTGTGCAAATTTGAGAGATATGAGATGAATTCAAGGGATATCTATTGATTGAAAGATTGAGGGATCTATTAGAATAACTGAGAGGGGGGTGAATCAGTTATCTAGTGTCCCACAATAAAATGTATAATCCAAAACAATTCTTCAACTTCTGCTACTCGGTAAACATAAATACTTTCACTATCTATGTTTTTACTGATTGTCAACCTAAACTTTATAACAATTACTGATTAAATCTAACATGTAATATGCAAAGTATGATAACAAACAAATATCAAAAACAACACATAACATAAGAGATTTAACATGGAAACCCTGTGAAGGGAAAAACCATCTAGGACCGACAACCCAAAATTGTTCACTCTTATGAAGTGAGGTCGGTGAATACCCAACCCTATTAAAGGTTACAAAAACACTGTTAGGTGTGACCTTGTTAGAGGATTTTAGACCAGAAGTTATCATCCAACCAGTAGTCACTCTGGGGTTGACTAGATAACAATGTTCACTCTATGAATGAAACATCAAAAGACTTTCATAGTCCACTTGATTAAGAGATTTGACTGTGTACAATGGTTAAATATGTAATAGTAGATGATCTGCCTTGAAACAACTTTAATTGAAATTTACAAATCAATGTTCAGCTCATTCAAATCTTTCTAATAATATACCACTTTAGATTCAATACTATATCAATTTACTGTCCATCGGTAATTACTCTCTATAGCTCGATAATTGTTCTGGATCTCGGTTCTTATTAACCAGTATGATCAGAATGCATGAAAACTTGTTCACACAATAATTATGCATTATCTTCTTCCTCCGATGATGTTTCAACAATGAAACTAATGTCTCTTATATAGATGAGTAAATCATTTTCTTTTCCTCCATCAGATTTTTCCACTTAATCATATTCATAGATTTTGTCACTTTAAGCTTCCTCGGCTGATGTGTTAGTAACATGTTTCAATCTTCTCCATTAGATCCTTTTGATTTATGTTAGTCGTTGATCTTCATAACAAACCTTATCTGTTGCCTTGATTTCATACACTTTACAACTCATCACTTTCTCGACTAAACTAGTCATTTAATGCCTTTCAATTTTGCTCGGTTAACAAAGAAATTTGTTGGTGAACACAAGCTCGATTAACACTATGCTCGGTATACACCACATTTCATTGATGTATACTGGAATGCTTTATTTGCCAACAACATTGCTTTGTGTCTTTCAGCTCTATCCTTCATTATAGATGAATGCAACATAATAAAGTCAATTTCATCAAGTCATAGGCTCATCAACAAGTTACTCAGTGTATTCCTTATCCTCATCTAACATATACATCTTCCTTATGTAGATATTTATGTTCTTCATCTCTTTCTTCTTTCTTCAGATGTGTGGATATATTAACTTACAAGATAAGTATTGTCAAGCTAGTTGACATCAATGACAACATAATACTAATTTAATCATCTTGCATATCTAATCAACAACTCCTTAGTAATCTTGAATTACCGATTCTCCATTCAGGTTCTAAATTAGGTGTAGTTTATCAATCTCTCCCTTTGGCATTGATGACAACTCAAGTAATATGAAGTGTACCATACACATACCAAACATGTATTCTACAACTCTGTGATCAAATATTGTGTTAGCTCTCCCTAGCTTAATATGTTTAATCACTACGTTGCTAAATAGCATTAAAAAAAATCATCTTTTTCATTCTCTTCCTTAGATAGTTCTCATCGGTGCATATCTCTCTGTTTCCTTTTCATATTATTTATCTCTCCCTTTGACAACAATGGCAAAGAAACAAATAAATAATCAGCTCTTGTAGTAGCTAAGTAACTCTTTGTTGTCCAATACAAGCTTTGTATCTTTGTATATTGATATCCCAATCTGTTTCAGTTCTTCAAACTTAATCACAACCTTGAACAATTTCCAAAGTGTGAACTATGTTGCATCAACATATGTGATCATCTAATAAGATTAGGCTGATGCAACATCCATATCACATTAGTGACTGATAGATAGGGGATGGACCCCAAGTTTAGTCCTCAAATATTCAAATGTGTCCTTCGGTATAGGCTTTGTAAAGATATCTACAAGTTGTTCTTTGGATGTAACAAATTCTAACTTCACTTGCTTCTCTTGCACTTGTTCTCTTAAGTAGTGATACTTAATTGATATATGCTTTGTCTTAGAGTGCATCACTAGATTCTTTGAAATATTAATAGCACTTGTGTTGTCATGGTATATAATCACAGGGTCATTGATTATGATGAAGGGTGCTCCCCTTAATACCACAAACACATAACAGAAATAGAGAAACAACAACAATATGCAAGAACAGAAAATTGGCTTCTTATTATCTCCACAAATGTGGAATTACGAACTTTCAGAATTACAATATGAAAAGCCACATGGGCATTCCCTTACAATATTTTGTAGGACAAAGCCTCGAACTATTACCCAGATCTACTACCCCAGAACTATTCTGAACTGCCTAAGACAATAATACAGCCTTCCTTATATAGGCAATTTTCCACCACCTGGGAAGGTTCCAGAATTTTAGCCAATAAGGCCGACCAAACTTACCATTATTTTATTTTACATTTTATTACATCATAGTCGGCTCAAGATAACCTTTGAAACCTGAACAAAAATTTTGAAGAAAATTATTTTCTGCCATTTCAGGTGGTCCAACTTCCGAAGACCATAAGTCATCACCAGTTGACCCGATCGGCTATTATAACCCCATTTCGGAAATGCCACGAAGCGCTCTACAGGCTTGACGGCGCAAGCGCTGGTCACCCAAATTTTCAACCTCATCCGGGGCCTCTAAAGCCTTCAAAACCGAGTTCAAAGTTTTTGTACCCTGCTGCCAATACCGAAAATCTTCAATATCTTCCAATATACACTTGATCTGGCAATGAAACTTTACTGGTAGACTTATATGACCAAAATGAACCTCCAAGAAAGAAATCAGATCATTCTGAGCACATACGAAAATTACCAAAAATAGTAACTTTCCATAAATAGCAGCTCTGCACAAAATAGCCCTTATTGAATATAAAAACAGAAATATTTTTGGGTGATGCAAGATTGCTCTTACACCCAGGATGCTCCTGCATCAGATTACCTCATTCATTCCTTCCAACACTTGCCTTATATATGCAATGTTTGAGCAATTAGTAGTAGTAGGAAGATACTTTGCTTCAGCTGTAGACTGAGAAATACAAGCCTACTTTTTACTTGTCTAGGTTACAAGTCTTTCACCAAAGAAAAATGCTCCTCCAGTGGTACTTTTTCTATCATCCACATTTCCAGCCCAATTAGCATCGGTATAAACCTTCAACTCAAACTTACCTTCCTTAGGATACCATAATCCATAATCCTCTATCTTTTTTAGATATCTTAAGATCCTTTTAGTAGCAATCATGTGTGATTCTCTAGGATTAGGAGAATATCTAGCAACAATCCCCACAGCATGTGCTATATCTGGTCTACTATGAACTACATACATTAATTTACCAATCATGGTTGGGTAAAGTGTCTAGTTTACCTCTGTAGTTTCAGCTTCCTTTGTTAGTTTACTTTCAGTAGCCATCGGTGTTCCTATAGGTTTAGCATCTTCCATGCCAAATGTCTTGAAGACTTCCTTTATGTACTTAGACTGTGTGATGAATATCCCATCACTTTGTTGAATCACTTGTAATCTGAGAAAGAATTTAATCTCTCCGAACATAGACATTTCAAAATCATTCCTCATGTCATCAGAAAAAGATTTACATACATGATCTTGACCTCCAAAAATAATATCATCAACAAAAATTTCAGCAATAAGAATAGTGTCATCAGTATCACCTTTCATGTATAAATTGTTGTTCTCACTAGTTCTTACAAATCCAATACTTAACAAGTAAGTATGCAGCCTTTCATACCATGCTCTCGGTGCTTGCTTCAAACCATATAAAGATTTTTGTAATCTACATGCCATGTTTTTGTTGTCTAGATCAATGAATCCTTCAAGTTGTTCTATGTAGACCTCTTCTTCAAGTATGCCATTCAGAAATATTGACTTCACATCCATTTGATAAACCTTAAATTTATTGTGTGCAACATATGTAAGTAGCATTCTAACTCCTTCCAATCTAGAAACAAGTGAAAATGTCTCACCATAGTCAATGCCTTCTTCTTGTGCATATCCCTTGCATACCAATCTCACTTTATTTCTTGTCACTTCACCATTTTCATTCAGTTTGTTTCTGAATATCCATTTAGTACCAATAACATTATTATCTTTAGATCGGGGTACTAAGGACCAAGTTCTATTTTTCTCTATTTGTTATATTTCCTCTTTCATTGCATTAACCCATTCTTCATTCTCTAATGCAACTTTCACATTCTTTGGTTCAAATTCACAAACTAGGCATGTACCTTGTCTTGTTTTGCTTCTTGTCTGCATTCCAACTTGTCTATCTCCAATAATTTGTGTCTCAAGATGATGTCTACTGACAAAACTAGCCAGTACTCAGTTTCTTCTTTCTTGTTCATCTTGTTCAGGTTCATGTGCTTTCTTGGTAGCACCATCTTGCTCGTCGGTTTCCCTTTCTTGTTCCTCAGGGTTATTTTCCTGTTGACCAGTTATCACAGGTTGCGACTTCGGTAGATAATCATGAAGTTCAATGTAAGTGAATCTACCATAGTCTTTCGGTTCCTTTCTTTCTTCTGTGTTTTTGTCATCAAACTCATCAACATGAACATTAGTACTTTCAATCATCTTATTTGTAACCTTATTCAGACATTTGTATGCTTTACTCTTAGTAGAATATCCTAAGAATATTCCTTCATCACCTTTAGAATCAAATTTTCCATTTCTCTCATCTTGCAGAATAAAACATTTGCCTTCAAAAATCTTGAAATAACTTACAGTTGGTTTGTGTCCAAACCATAGCTCATAAGGTGTTTGGTTGGTGTCCTTCTTCATTTGTACTCAGTTAAGCACATATATAGTTGTACTAACAACTTCCCTCCAATATGTCTGAGAAACATTATTTTGTATCATCAATGTTCTAGCACAGTCAATGATTTACCTATTCCTTCTTTCAGCAATCCCATTCTACTAGGGTGTTGTCAGTGCAGAGACCTGTCTCTTAATACCATGCTCATTATAGAAATTAGTAAATTCATCAGAGACAAATTCACCTCCTCTATCAGATCTTAAGCACTTAATTTCTATACAAGTCTCTTTTTCTACCTTTGCCTTATACCACTTAAACATCTTAAATTCTTTAGATTTCTCTTTCAAGAACATAACAGTCATCAATCTAGTATAGTCATCAACAAAAAGAATAAAGTATCTATCACCATAATAGCTCTAATTTATCATAGGACAAGATAGGTCAGTATGAACCAACTCAAGTATCTTCTTTGTTGAGTAGTATTTTCTCTTAAAACTAGACTTAGTCATCTTACCTTTCTGACATTAATGGCACATAGCATGATCCAATTTTGACAAGTTAGGAAATCCTCTAACTCTTTTCTTCTTACTAATCATGATCATGTTATCAAAATTCACATGACATAACCTCTTATTCCACAACCATGCATCTTCATCCTTCATTAATAAACAAGAAGACTGATCAATATCAAGATAAAATAGATTACCTCTAGATTGTGTACCAGTTCTGACAAGTCTTCCTCCATTATCATAGATTCTTACCTTTCTACTCTCAAAAGCAAGTTGGTGGCTTGAGTTATTTAGTTGTGCTACACTTAACAAATTATAGTTCAGTCCATCTACCCAATATGCATTTTCACATTTTATTCTATCATTAATCATCAGTGAACCTTTACCTCTCACCATACAAGGTGCATCATTTCTCATTCTAACAGATCCTCCCTCATATTCATCAACTAGATCAAATTTCTCTATATCACTAGTCATATGATGTGTATAGCCACTATCTATGATCCATGTATCGCTTCTACTTACTTTAGAGATTAGTGTTGTTTCTTCATGTTTCTCTTCTTCCTCTGAATCATCTTTCATAGAAACAAATACTACTTCTACATCATCATCATTGTCAGATTCAGATTCAAATTATTCGGCTATGTAGCATACCTTTTCCCTTTGTCATAGCTATCTCGGTTATCTCTATTATTGTGTCAGTATCCTCTATTGACTCTTCTCCCATAGCTTCCTTTGGATTGGTCTTTGGATCTATCATCATCTTTCTTATTCAGACATCTAGTCGTGATGTGGCCAACTTCTTTACAATTAAAACATGCTAAGGGTAGCTTGCCTCTATACCTTCCTTTACCTTTGGGCAATCTTCTAGCCATAAGAGCTTCAAGCTCATCAAGTTCATCATTGGTATTACTATCACTATCATTATTCTAATCATTCCTGGTACTAGACTTACCAATCTTCAAAGAGGACATGAAAGCAAATTCAATAGAAGGTACAACACTGTTATCAAAATTATTTAATTCAAAGGTTGTAAGCTTACCAATCAGTGTGTCAAGAGTAAGGTTGGATGTAGCTCTTGTTTCATGAATTGCAGAGATCCTGATCACATAAACTAGCAACAAAGTTCTAAGAATCTTGCTTATCACTGTTTCATCATCAATAAATCCACTGGATGCTCTAATAGCATGTACTACCTCTTTTAGTCTATGTGTGTATTGCACAATGTTCTCACCTTCTTTCATCTTCATATCATCAAATTGACCTCTTAGGCTTTCTACTCTAGCTGTCTTAACATTCACATCTCCACTGTATATTAGAGTCAGCTTATCCCACATCTTCTTAGTTGTATCACAACCATTGATGTCTTCAAATTCAGCATCGGTATAGGCAACAACAAGTTCCATCATAGTAATATTGTGTTCATGCCTATCCTTCAATTGATCAAGAGTTAAGGTACCAGTGGTTGGTTCAATGTAGCCATTCTCCATCAGTTCTAGTGAAGAATTCCCAATTCCAGATATGTGCAACTTCATCTGGCTTTGCCATACTATGAAGTTGTCTTTGTTCAGCTTTGCCACTTCCCTCTTATACATCTTGAAAACTTTTTGCTAGAGTCCTTAAAACTTCATTCTAAGCAACCATTTCTCTAATACCAATTGTTAGAATAATTGAGAGGGGGGTGAATCAGTTATCCAATGTCCCACAATAAAATATATAATCCAAAACAATTCATCAACTTCTGCTACTCGTTAGACATAAAATACTTTCAATGTCTTTATTTTTATGGATTGTTAGTCTAAACTTTATAACAGTTACCGATCAAATGTAACATGTAATATGAAAAGTATGATAACAAAAAAATATCACAATCAACACATAACACAAGAGATTTAACATGGAAACACTGTGAAGGGAAAAACCAGCTGGGACCGGCAACCCAAAATTGTTCACTCTTTTAAAGTGAGTTCAATGAAGACCTTGTTGAAAATATTCAAGAATTAACCGAGTTACTGAGAGGGGAGGGGTGAATCAGTAACTCCAAATTTTCTTACAATTACAGATGTATTAACATATAGTTCACTTTTTCCTTATGCATATAGAAAGCATGAAACTTAAAAGCATTCACAATAATGACACATAGATTTGGTTACCCAGAAACCTTCCAAAAAGAAAGTAAAACTAGGGTGGGGATGAAACCCACAAAGCTTTAGTACTGCAGAATAAAGTTGGCCGGTTAAGGCTTACAATTTGATCACTTCTGATGATCTGCCCTGCTAGGAGCAATAAGGATTGCTAAATCCACCCTGTTAAAGGATTTACAAACATACAATGAAGTATGCACTCGGTAAAGAGATTTTACAAAAGACTGTTAAGTCTACCTAGTTAAAGGATTTTAGTACTAATTCACCTGTTAGGATGAAATAGTAGATCTCTTGCTTTGCAACTAGATTGCTAATTGAGATTCGCTGATGTACTGATCACCTTCTGTGATGAATTTGTCTTTGTTGTTCCCTATACTGTTGTAGCCCTTTGTAATTTGCTTATCTCTGCCTTTCTTTCTTTTTCACATTCATACTCATTTTATTACATCTTGACATTTTTACAACATTGTTTATATACAAGTCTAAACAATTAATTACAATTACAAAGTCGGCTTGACAAATAAACATAAGTGCCACTAAGTCGGTCCAAGTATGGTTACACGGTTCCTGCAAACTAACTCGGTGACTTTCTGATACTCGGCGTCCACTGCATTACTCAGCATCGTCATGCACTCTGTAGAAGTGAATGCATGGTTCATACTAACCACTTCGTAGGTTTTGAACTTGGTAAATACTGGTGACTCGGTAGACATAATGTTACTCAGTTTGCACTATCTTATTCGGTTTGCACTGTCTTGCTCGGTTTGCACTGTTCTGCTCGGTTTGCACTGTTCTGCTCAGTTTGCACTCAGAATACAAATAAGTGTTGTCACTAGTGGCAATTCTACTTAATGCCAACAATCTCCCCCTTTGGCATTAGTGACAAAAACACTTATTGCCCAAAACTTATATACATGAATCATGCTGAGATTTATTTTTGATTTTTTTTTTTTTCAAAATTTGTCTTTGTCATAGGGCTTTATACATTATCTCCCCCTTTCAATGTGCTAACTTTTTCTTCTATACAAATCTTCTTCTATACATATCTCCTTCTATACATATCTCCTTCTATACATATCTCCCCCTTTTTGACGATAATGCCAAAGGTGTATATATAAGTGATTTATAGAGAGAATCCAAAATTTGATAGAAAATCATAATGTACCTTCATTATTAGTGCCAGGGTTCTGTCCCAATTTTCTTGCAGAATCTTGCATGTTTGGATTGCAATTTGGACTTCTATAGAGAGTTCAATCATGTGATCTACTATAGAGAACTGATTGTCATGAATCAATGTTTTGGAATGTTCAATGTGCTTATACATTGTATTCATGATGGGAAGGATCATGTTCTGGATGTCTAGCTGTGTGGACCAGATCCTTGTGTCTTCTTTCAGTAGATCTGACTGCATATTTGATAGGTATGAGATTTTCATGTGATGAGCAGAGCTTGAACTTGGTTTAAGTTGCAGCTTCTGTATGCTGATCTTCATATCCTCATCCATTTTATTCATTTTATCCTTGACATCCTTTGTGAACTCGGCAATATTACACAGTCTGCCCAAAAGAGAGGTGATATTCGAATAGGTAGATTCAATGTTTGACAAAACTGAAGACAATTCCACTTGATTAATAGCTATGTGCTGAGCAATGTGCTCAAGCACTTTATTGTTGAATCTCTTCTCGGCTCTTTTAACTAACTTTTCTGTCCCAGATGAATCCTCATTGTATTTATTTACTGCTTCTGCTAATTGTAGCAAAACATGTTGAGAGGAGTCTACTTTAATACCTAATGCATCAAACAAAATGTCTTTAGCATCCTTAATGATTTGATATTCCTTGTCTCTCTCCTCTTTAAGCTTCTTTTTCTTTGCTTTCCTTTGGAGGATTTCACCTATATTTTGCATTTGGTTCGCTGATAGATTTGCAAAATCTAATGTTGGAATCTCTATTTCTTCATCTAGGTCTATGTCCTCTACTATATTCTTACCCAAAAATTTTATACTCGGTTGAGCCTTAGGCTTATCTATACTTAATGCCTTAGTAGTAGTGACAGTAGACATAGTAGGACTAGCTATAGAGACTGGCATACTGTCTACTGGAGAACTTAAACTATTTACACTTGTAGAATCAAAAACTGGAATACTTACTGCTGGAAAACTTGATGAAGTGGGAGACTGCAACTCGGTAGAAGAAATGGTGGTTGCTTCTATTGTTGCTATAGGTGATTGGACAAAAGTTGAAGTTGTCACAACCATGCTTGAAGGTGTCTCCGGGCTAGATGTAGAAACTTTTACTAGAGAGGTAGGAAGTGATGCAATGACTTCTGCTGCTATCCTCACAGTATCATCTACCTTAGTGGCTTCTTCTTGTTCATCACTATCATCTTCAATATCTTTTATTATTACTATTTCAATACTCGGTTGGTGAAGATGGTATATGTTCTTCCATGTGGCATTTGCAGCCTTCACAACCAATTCAATATTGTTGATCAGAATCAAACAAGTATTGAACTTTAGTGTCATCTTATTTTCATTTTCCTTTAATGCCTTCTTTATTTCATCATTTTTCAAGCTTGGCATTAACTGTCTCAGGGTTTGATCAAATATGTCTATTACAGTTTGCTTTGCATTGCTCCATCTCATTTTTATTGGATCTAATAAGACTGCTGGAACCTGTGGGACTATTTCATCAGGAGAGTATTTCCACTGTCCCATCTTTTCAATAACAGCATCTTCTATTTCCTTCTGTTCTATTTCCGATTTGGTTTCATAATTAAAAGATTTTATGTTACTTACTCCAGATCCTGATCCATCTCTAAAAAGTTTGATCCTCTCTTGAAAGTTTAGAGGAGGCCTTTTTGTTGGCATTAAGAAGAATTGCCACTAGTGACAACACTTATTTGCATTTTGGGTGCAAACCAAGCAGACAAGTGCAAACCGAGTAGACAGTGCAAACCGAGTAGACAGTGCAAACCGAGCAGACAGTGCAAACTAAGCAGAAAGTGCAAACCGAGCAGACAGTGCAAACCGAGCAGAAAGTGCAAACCGAGAAGACAGTTCAAATCGAGCAGATAGTGCAAACCAAGCAGACAGTGCAAACTAAGCAGAAAGTGCAAACCGAGCAGACAGTGCAAACCGAGTAAGCAGTGCAAACCGAGCAAGACAGTGCAAACCGAGCAAGATAGTAAAAACCGAGTAGGATAGTGTAAATCGAGTAACATCATGTCTACCGAGTCACCAGTATTTACCGAGTTCAAAACCTACCGAGTGGTCAGTATGAACCGTGCCTTCACTTCTACCGAGTGCATGACGATGCTGAGTAATGCAGTGGACGCCGAGTATCAGAAAGTCACCGAGTTAGTTTGCAGGAACTGTGTAACCATACTTGGGCCGACTTAGTAGCACTTATGTTTATTTGTCAAGCTGACTTTGTAATTGTAATTGTAATTAATTTTTTAAGACTTGTATATAAACAATGTTGTAAAAATGTCAAGATAGATGTATGTAAGTATGTATGTGAAAAAGAAAGAAAGGCAGAGATAAGTGAATTACAAAGGGCTTAAGCAGTATAAGGAACAGGAAAGACAAATTCATCATAGAAGGTGATCAGTACATTAGCGAATCTCAATCAGCAATCCAGTTGCAAAGCAAGAGATCTACTGTTTCATCCTAATAGGTGAATCAATACTAAATCCTTTAACTGGGTAGACTTAACAGTCTTTTGTAAAATCTCTTTACCGAGTGCATACTTCATTGTATGTTTGTAAATCCTTTAACAAGGTGGATTTAGCAATCCTTATTGCTCTTAATAGGGTAGATCATCAGAAGTGATCAAATTGTAAGCCTTAACCGGCCAACTTTATTCTGCAGTATTAAAGCTTTGTGGGTTTCATCCCCACCCTAGTTTTACTTTCTTTTTGGAAGGTTTCTGGGTAACCAAATCTATGTGTCATTATTGTGAATGCTTTTAAGTTTCATGCTTTCTATATGCAAAGGTTAAAGTAAATTACATGTTAATACATCTGTAATTGAAAGAAAATTTGGAGTTACTGATTCACCCCTCCCCTCTCAGTAACTTGGTTAATTCCTAAATATTTCCAACAATTGGTATCAGAGCAGCATTGGTTCTCAAGACAAAGCTTAACTAGCTTGAGCAAAGATCCAGGACAATGGAGGTATTCAAACTGAACAAGGTGATTGAAAATGAAAAGCTAGATCTGGAAATGGCCATAGCTAAACTTAAAGAAGCAAAAGAACATCTTTCCCAATCCCTAAGAAGAAGGAAGGAACTTGCAAATCAGATGAATGATCAGAATTATATTGAAGAAAAGGTTGAAGATCTTTTTCCCTCAAATAGCTCAGATGAAGCAAACAATGCTGTCAAAGAGCTCCTAGAAAAGAATGGGTCTCTACAGGAAGAAGTGAGAAAATTAAAAAGAGAACAAGAGCTACACTCAACAAGATTTTGTGAGATCTTAGAACAAAGAAACAAGTTGAAAGATGAATTAGATGGAAGGAATAATGAAGTTCAAAATAAAACCCTTCAGCTAGAAAACCTAATTGATCAGATCTCTCATACAAATGAGGAAATTATGAATCTAAGATCAGAAATAGAAAGCACAAGAGAAGAACTAAGATCTGAAAAGGAAATCAATCTAAGATTGGTGGATGACCTAAACACTGAAAAACAAATCAATGAAGGAATGCTGAAAAGCCAAGAAGACTTGAATCAGCTGTATGAGCGAAATCTGCATAGGCAGAAAGGAAAAGCAGGACTTGGATACAAAGGAGAGGGCGAATCCTCTAAGCAATGTACTCAAAGAAATCAAAAACCTACTTGTAATCACTGTGGTAAAATAGGACATACTTCAAATAAATGTTGGAGCAATAAAAAGGCAGAATTCAATGGAAAATGCTACCACTGCAATCAACATGGTCAGAAAGCAAATGAATGCAGGGAAAAACCAAGATTTAGAGGTAATTGTCACAAATGCAACAAACAAGGTCACAAGGCATCCGAGTGTAGATCTAAAATATTCAATCCAGAAGAACAAATTATGAAAGAAATATTTGGATGGGACTACAACACCTGGTGTAGATGTCATTACTGTGGAGAATATGGACACATTGGCATGAATTGCATAAAACATCATCTAAGGAAAAGAGATACTACCGTAAGATGCTTCAAATGCACTAAACTCGGTCACATAGCCAGAAACTGCATGAATGCTAGTGCAGTTGAAGATGGAAAGAAGAATGAAGCAACTAAGGTCAGGAAATAGGTGAGACAAAAGTGGATTCCTAAATCTACCGAGAAAACCAGTCCAAGTAATGGAATGGGTGGCTCTACCGACTCAAACTAAATTTCCAAGAAAGCACTGGAACTATATTCTCATAGACCAATCTCAAGCAGTTCCAGAACCGAATTAAAAGAAAGATCTAAATCAGCATGCAAGATGCAGTAAGATCATAGGAAGGTTGATATTAGTCTTTACCGAACAAGGTCAGTATCAGTCTTTACCGAGCAAGGTCGGTACCAGTCTTTACCGAGCGAGGTCGGAGCAATATGAATTCTCAAGTTCACCGAGTTGCGAAGTCTTTACCGAGAAATTAATTCTTAGTGGGTGACAGTCTGTCAGAATTCATACCCTAATTTGTACTAAGCATTAATGACAGAGTTGTAAACAAAAGGCAAGTAATCGAACTCATTCTTCACCGCGAACCTTTAGCACTTTGAGAGCAGAAAATTTCAAGAGCAACCCAGTGATTCAATACTTTTGCGAAAGGAATTTTTTGTGAGCTACCATGGCATTGTCCAGCACTTCAGCAAAGAAAGGATCAGAAATGTTAGTCCAAGGGGAATGGAAAGCACCAGATTTCAAGATCGTGCCCGCAATTGTAGCAGCCCTAGATCCGAACAGAGCTCAATCTCAGATTCCTCCTAAGGTACTACTTATTAACAATATCCGCAATCATTTCAACTATTCAATTCAAGAAATGGGAAATCTAGAACTAGATATTGTGCGTGAGGAACTATGTGTGGATGGTATTCTGAAACCTGAGCACAAACATCTAGAAGATAAAGGTTTAGTTCACATTGCACATCTACCTCAAAACTTTCAGGAGAAATGGGTTAGATACATTCTCAGCCATGTACATGATGGCAAGATTTGGCTTGAGAAACCCATAGAGATCACAAAGAAGATGATTCATCAAATCACCAGTCTTCCCATGTTGAACAAAGCAAAAACTACCAAAACCCTAGGTCGGATGGAACTAGAGAAGAAAACCCTAGCCGAATGGGACGGTAGAGGCATGAAAGTTAGCAGCATTACCGATGCTGAACTGAAGTTTGGTACACACATAATTTCCCATAAGATTTACAGTTCAAGTCGATAGAATAGTGTCTCCTGTGAAGCTATTGACCTAGCATACAAAGTGGTCAAGAATAACTTAACATTTGACCTAGCAGACTTATTGTTAAAGCAGTTTAACAAAAACATGGAAAGCATTCAAACTTCCAAAAACAATCCATGTAAGTTTGGATCCTTATTGGTCTATTTATTCTTCTATGCTCAGAAATTCTTCCCTTCTAAAGGAAAAGTTGTATGGAGAAAAGATGTGCCAGTCCTTTATGAAATAAATGAATACATCTCAGAAATGGGTGAAAATTTTGAAAGCATCATGGATAATTATTTTGAGTCTTTCAAAGAGAAAATGAATGACAGATTCTGGATTCCATAGAAGTTAGTGGAAGATTACAAGGATGACATTTGTTTTATGGTGGATTGTGACAATGTATATATTCAAGCAGCTAAACCGAGGAATGTATATGTAAAACCTCTTCCTTATGAGGTAAATATTGATAAAACCAAGAATATTATTGAAGCTCTTCTTAATCAGCCTGTCAATCCCAAAGCTCCATATTTTGGAACATATGATGAAGCAAAGGTGAGAATTGAACTAACCATAAAGATTCCACAGGCGGTAAACAAAGGAAAGAAGAGGATAGCCAAAATGCAAATGATAACCGAGGACAAAGAAGATATCGATGAAGAAGAAAAGGAAAAGGATGAGAAAAAAGAGGAACCAGAACCTGCAAAGAAGAAAGGAAAGGTATTCATCACTAAGGCACCTAAGCCTCCCACTGCTATATTTACAAGGAGAAATGCAAGAGGTAAGGCAGACAAGGCAGACAAGGCAGATAAAGACATAGTATTCAAAAGGCCTCCTCTAAACTTTCAAGAAAGGATCAAACTCTTTAGAGACAGATCAAGATCTGGAGTAAGTAACATAAAATCTTTTAAATATGAGACCAGATCGAAAACAAAATAGAAGGAAATAGAAGATGCTGTTATTGAAAAGATGGGACAGTGGAAATACTCTCCTGATGACATAGCCCCACAGGTTCCAACTGTCTTATTAAATGCAATAAAAATGAGATGGAGCAATGCAAAGCAAACTATGATAGACATATTTGATCAAACCCTGAGACAGTTAATGCCGAGCTTGAAAAATGATGAAGTAAAGAAGGCATTGAAGGACAATGAAAATAAGATGACACTAAGGTTCAATACTTGTTTGATTCTGATCAACAATATCGAATCGGTTGTGAAGGCTGCAAATGCCACATGGAAAAACATATACCACCTTCACCAACTGAGTATTGAAATAGTAATAATAAAAGACATTGAAGATGACAGTGATGAACAAGAAGAAGCCACTGAGGTAGATGATACTGTGAGGATAGCAGCAGAAGTCATTGCATCCCTTCCTACCTCTCCAGTAAAAGTTTCTACATCCAGCCCGGAAACACCTTCAAGCATGGTTGTGACAACTTTAACATTTGTCCAATCATCTATAGCAACAACAGAAGCAACTACCATTTCTTCTACCGAGTTGCAGTCTCCCATTTCATCAAGTTTTCCAGCTGTAAGTATTCCAATTTTTTATTCTACAAGTGTAAATATTTTAAGCTCTCCAGTAGACAGTGTGCCAGTCTCTATAGCTAGCCCTACTATATCTACTATCACTAATACTAAGGCATTAAGTACAGATAAGCCTAAGGCTCTACCGAGTATAAATTTTTTGGGTAAGAATATAGTAGAGGATATAGACCTAGATGAAGAAATAGAGATTCCAACATTAGATTTTGCAAATCTATCAGCGGACCAAATGCAAAATATAGGTGAAATCCTTCAAAGGAAAGCAAAACAAAAGAAGCTTAAAGAGGAGAGAGACAAGGAATATCAAATTATCAAGGATGCTAAGGACATTTTGTCTGATGCATTAGGTATTAAAGTAGACTCCTCCCAACATGTTTTGCTACAATTAGCAGAAGCAGTTAATAAATACAATGAGGATTCATCTAGGACAGAAAAGTTAGTTGAAAGAGCTGAGAAGAGATTCAACAATAAAGTGCTTGAGCACATTGCTCAGCACATAGCTATTAACCAAGTAGAATTGTCTTCAGTTTTGTCAAACATTGAATCTACCTATTCGAATGGTACCTCTCTTTTGGCCAGATTGTGCAATATTGCCGAGTTCACAAAGGATGTTAAGGATAAAATGAACAAAATGGATGAGGATATGAAGATTAGCATATAGAAGCTGCAACTTGAACCAAGTTCAAGCTCTGCTCATCACATGAAAGTCTCATACCTATCAAATATGCAGTCAGATCTACTGAAAGAAGACACAAGGATCTGGTCCACACTGCTAGACATCCAACACATGATCCTTCCCATCATGAATACAATGTATAAGCACATTGAACATTCCAAAACATTGATTCATGACAATCAGTTCTCTATAGCAGATCACATGATTGAACTCTCTGTAGAAGTCCAAATTACAATCCAAACATGCAAGATTCTGCAAGAAAGTTGGGACAGAACCCTGGCACTAATAATGAAGGTACATTATGATTTTCTATCAAATTTTGGATTCTCTCTGTAAATAACTTGTATATACACCTTTGGCATTATCGTCAAAAAGGGGGAGATATGTATAGAAGAAGATTTGTATAGAAAAAGTTAGCACATTGAAAGGGGGAGACAATGTATAAAGCCCTATAACAAAGACAAATTTTGAAAAATCAAAATAAAACTCAGCATGATTCATGTATATAAGTTTTGGCCAATAAGTGTTTTTGTCACTAATGCCAAAGGGGGAGATTGTTGGCATTAAGCAGAATTGCCACTAGTGACAACACTTATTTGCATTCTGGGTGCAAACCGAGCAGACAAGTGCAAACCGAGCAGACAGTGCAAACCGAGCAGACAGTGCAAACTGAGCAGATAGTGCAAACCGAGCAGAAAGTGCAAACCGAGCAGACAGTGCAAACCGAGAAGAAAGTGCAAATCGAGCAGAAAGTGCAAACTGAGCAGACAGTGCAAACCGAGCAGACAGTGCAAACCGAGCAGAAAGTGCAAACCGAGCAGACAGTGCAAACCGAGCAAGCAGTGCAAACCGAGCAAGATAGTGCAAACCGAGCAAGATAGTACAAACTGAGCAGGACAGTGTAAACCGAGTAACATCATGTCTACCGAGTCACCAGTATTTACTGAGTTCAAAACCTACCGAGTGGTTAGTATGAACCATGCCTTCACTTCTACCGAGTGCATGACGATGCCTTGTAATGCAGTGGACGCCGAGTATCAGAAAGTCACCGAGTTAGTTTGCAGGAACCATGTAACCATACTTGGGCCGACTTAGTAGCACTTATGTTTATTTGTCAAGCTGACTTTGTAATTGTAATTGTAATTAATTGTTTAAGACTTGTATATAAACAATGTTGTAAAAATGTCAAGATAGATGTATGTAAGTATGTATGTGAAAAAGAAAGAAAGGCAGAGATAAGCGAATTACAAAGGGCTTCAGTAGTATAAGGAACAGCAAAGACAAATTCATCACAGAAGGTGATCAGTACATCAGTGAATCTCAATTAGCAATCCAGTTGCAAAGCAAGAGATCTACTGTTTCATCCTAACAGGTGAATCAGTACTAAATCCTTTAACCGGGTAGACTTAACAGTCTTTTGTAAAATCTCTTTACCGAGTGCATACTTCATTGTATGTTTGTAAATCCTTTAACAAGGTGGATTTAGCAATCCTTATTGCTCCTAACAGGGCAGATCATCAAAAGTGATCAAATTGTAAGCCTTAACCGGCCAACTTTATTCTGCAGTATTAAAGCTTTATGGGTTTCATCCCCACCCCAGTTTTACTTTCTTTTTGGAAGGTTTCTGGGTAACCAAATCTATGTGTCATTATTGTGAATGCTTTTAAGTTTCATGCTTTCTATATGCAAAGTTTAAAGTAAATTACATGTTAATACATTTGTAATTGAAATAAAATTTGGAGTTACTGATTCACCCCTCCCCTCTCAGTAACTCGGTTAATTCCTGAATATTTCCAACACTTTTGAATACTATATCTTTGTCTGCCTTGTTTACCTTGTCTGCCTTACCTCTTGCACTTCTCCTTGTAAATACAGTAGTGGGAGGCTTAGGTGCCTTAGTGATGAATACCTTTCCTTTCTTCTTTGCAGGTTCTGGTTCCTCTGTTTTGTCATCCTTTTCCTCTTCTTCTTCATCATTTTCTCCTTTGTCTTCGGTTAGCATTTGGATTTTGGCTATCCTCTTCTTTCCTTTGTTTACCACCTGTGGAAGCTTTATGCTTAATTCAATTCTCACCTTTGCTTCATCATATGTTCCAAAATATGGAGCTTTGGGATTAATAGGCTGATTAAGAAGGGCTTCAATGATATTCTTGGTTTCATCAATATTTACCTCATAAGGAAGAGGTTTTACATATACAATCCTCGGTTTAGCTGCTTGAATATATACATTGTCATAGTCTACCATGAAACAAATGTCATCCTTATAATCTTCCACCAACTTCTGTGGAATCTAGAATTTGTCATTCATTTTCTCTTTGAAAGACTCAAAATAACTATCCATGACGCTTTCAAAATTTTCACCCATTTCTGAGATGTATTCATTTATCTCATAAAGGGCTGGCACATCTTTTCTCCATACAACTTTTCCTTTGGAAGGGAAGAATTTCTGAACATAGAAGAATAAATAGACTAGTAGAGATCCAAACGTACATGGATTGCTTTTGGAAGTTTGAATGCTTTCCATGTTCTTGTTAAACTATTTTAACAATAAATCTGCAAGGTCAAATGATAAGTCATTCTTGACCACTTTGTATGCTAGGTCAATAGCTTCATAGGAGACACTATTCTGTCAACTTGAACTGTATATTTTATGGGCAATTATGTGTGTACCAAACTTCAGTTCAGCATCGGTAATGCTGCTAACTTTCATGCCTCTACCGTCCCACTCGGCTAGGGTTTTCTTCTCCAGTTCTGACCAACCTAGGGTTTTGGTAGTTTTTGCTTTGTTCAAGATGGGAAGACCGGTGATTTGATGAATCATCTTCTTGGTGATCTCTATGGGTTGCTCAAGCCAAATCTTGCCATCATGTACACGGCTGAGAATGTATCTAACCCATTTCTCCCAAAAGTTTCAAGGTAAATGTGCAATCTGAACTAATCCCTTATCTTCCAGATGTTTGTTCTCGGGTTTTAGAATACCATCCACACATAGTTCCTCATGCACAATATCTAGCTCTAGGTTTCCCATTTCTTGAATTGCATACTTGAAATGATTGTGAATATCGTTAATAAGTAGTACCTTAGGAGGAATCTGAGATTGAGCTCCGTTCGGGTCTAGGGCTGCTGCAATTGCGGGCACGATCTTGAAATCTAGTGCTCTCCATTCCCCTTGGACTAACATTTTTGATCCTTTCTTCGCTGAAGTGCTAGATGATGCCATGGTAGCTCACAGAAAATTCTTTTCGCAAAAGTATTTGAATCGCTGGATTGCTCTTGAAATTTTTTGCTCTCAAAGTGCTAAAGTTCGCGGTGAGGAATGAGTTTGATTTCTTGCCTTTTGTTTACAACTCTGTCATTAATGTTCAGTACAAATTAGGGTATAAATTCTGACAGACTGTCACCCACTAAGAATTAATTACTCGGTAAAGAGTTTGCAACTCGGTGAACTCGAGAATTCATATTGCTTCGACCTCGCTCGGTAAAGACTGGTACGAACCTTGCTCGGTGAAAAATAATACCGACCTTGCTCGGTAAAGACTGATACCGACCTTCCTATGATCTTACTGCATCTTGTATGCTGATTTAGATCTTTCTTTTAATTTGGTTCTGGAACTGCTTGAAGTTTGTCTATGAGAATACAGTTCTAGTGCTTTCTTGGAAATTTAGTTTGAGTCGGTAGAGCCACCCATTCCATTACTTGGACTGGTTTGCTCGGTAGATTTAGGAATCCACTTTTGTCTCACCTGTTTCCTGACCTTAGTTGCTTCATTCTTTTTTCCATCTTCAACTTCACTAGCATTCATGCAGTTTCTGGCTATGTGACCGAGTTTAGTGCATTTGAAGCATCTTACGGTAGTATCTCTTTTCCTTAGATGATGTTTTATGCAGTTCATGCCAATGTGTCCATATTCTCCATAGTAATGACATCTACACCAGGTGTTGTAGTCCCATCCAAACATTGCTTTCATAATTTGTTCTGCTGGATTGAATGTTTTGGATCTGCACTCGAATGCTTTGTGACCTTGTTTGTTGCATTTGTGACAATTACCTCTAAATCTTGGTTTTTCCCTGCATTCATTTGCTTTGTGACCATGTTGATTGTAGTTGTAGCATTTTCCATTGAATTCTTCTTTTTCATTGCTCCAACATTTATTTGAAGTATGTCCTATTTTACCACAATGATTACAAGTAGGTTTCTGATTTCTTTGAGTACCTTGCTTAGAAGATTCACCTTCTCCTTTGTATCCAAGTCCTACTTTTCCTTTCTGCCTATGAAGATTTCGCTCATACAGCTGATTCAAGTCTTCTTGGCTTTTCAGCATTCCTTCATTGATTTGTTTTTCGGCGTTTAGGTCATCCACCAATCTTAGATTGATTTCCTTTTCAAATCTTAGTTCTTCTCTTGTGCTTTCTATTTCTAATCTTAGATTCAAAATTTCCTCATTTGTATGGGAGATCTGATCAATTAGGTTTTCTAGCTGAAGGGTTTTATTTTGGACTTCATTGTTCCTTCCATCTAATTCATCTTTAAACTTGTTTCTTTGTTCTAAGATCTCACAAAATCTTGTTGAGTGTAGCTCTTGTTCTCTTTTTAATTTTCTCACTTCTTCCTGCAGAGACCCATTCTTTTCTAGGAGTTCTTTGATAGCATTGTTTGCTTCATCTGAGCTATTTGAGGGAAAAAGATCTTCAATCTTTTCTTCAATGTAATTCTGATCATTCATCTAATTTGCAAGTTCCTTCCTTCTTCTTAGGGATTGGGAAAGATGTTCTTTTGCTTCTTTAAGTTTAGCTATGGCCATTTCCAGATCTAGCTTTTCATTTTCAATCACCTTGTTCAGTTTGAATACCTCCATTGTCTTGGATCTTTGCTCAAGCTAGTTAAGCTTTATCTTGAGAACCAACTCTGCTCTGATACCAATTGTTGGAAATATTCAGGAATTAACCGAGTTACTGAGAGGGGAGTGGTGAATCAGTAACTCCAAATTTTCTTACAATTACAGATGTATTAACATATAGTTCACTTTTTCCTTATGCATATAGAAAGCATGAAACTTAAAAGCATTCACAACAATGACACATAGATTTGGTTACCCAGAAACCTTCCAAAAAGAAAGTAAAACTAGGGTGGGGATGAAACCCACAAAGCTTTAGTACTGTAGAATAAAGTTGGCCGGTTAAGGCTTACAATTTGATCACTTCTGATGATCTGCCCTACTAGGAGCAATAAGGATTGCTAAATCCACCCTGTTAAAGGATTTACAAACATACAATGAAGTATGCACTCGATAAAGAGATTTTACAAAAGACTGTTAAGTCTACCTGGTTAAAGGATTTTAGTACTGATTCACCTGTTAGGATGAAACAGTAGATCTCTTGCTTTGCAACTGGATTGCTGATTGAGATTCGCTAATGTACTGATCACCTTCTGTGATGAATTTGTCTTTTCTGTTCCCTATACTGCTGTAGCCCTTTGTAATTCTCTTATCTCTGCCTTTCTTTCTTTTTCACATTCATACTCATTTTATTACATCTTGACATTTTTACAACATTGTTTATATACAAGTCTAAACAATTAATTACAATTACAAAGTCGGCTTGACAAATAAACATAAGTGCCACTAAGTCGGCCCAAGTATGGTTACACGGTTCCTGCAAACTAACTCGGTGACTTTTTGATACTCGGCATCCACTGCATTACTCGGCATCGTCATGCACTCGGTAGAAGTGAAGGCACGGTTCATACTAACCACTCGATAGGTTTTGAACTCGATAAATACTGGTGACTTGGTAGACATAATGTTACTCGATTTACACTGTCCTGCTCGGTTTGCACTATCTTGTTTGGTTTGCACTGTCTTGCTCGGTTTGCACTGTCTTGCTCGGTTTGGATTGTTCTGCTTGGTTTGCACTGTTCTGCTCGATTTGCATTGTTCTGTTTGGTTTGCACTGTTCTTCTCAGTTTGCACTCAGAATGCAAATAAGTGTTGTCACTAGTGGCAATTCTGCTTAATGCCAAGAGACCCAACCCTGTTAAAGGTTACAAACACACTATTAGGTGTGACCTTGTTAGAGGATTTTAGACCAAAAGTTATCATCCAACTAGCAGTCACTCTGGAGTTGACAGGATAACAATGTTCACTCTATGAATGAAACATCAAAAGACTTCCATAGTCCACTTGTTTAAGAGATTTGACTGTGTACAATGGTTAAATATGTAATAGTAGATGATCTGCCTTGAAACGACTTCAATTGTAGTTTATAGATCAATGTTCAGCTCATTCAAATCTTTCTAATCAATATACCACTTTAGATTCAATACTATATCAACTTACTGTTCATCGGTAATTACTCTATGTAGCTCGGTAATTGTTTTGTAGCTTGGTTCTTGTTAACCCGTATGATCAAAATGCATGAAAACTTGTTCACATGATAATTCTGCAATATCTTCTTCCTCCGGTGATGTTTCAACAATGAAACCAATGTCTCTTATATAGACGAGTAAATCATTTTCTTTTCCTCCATCAGATTTTGCTACTTAATCATATTCATAGATTTTTTCACTTTAAGCTTCCTCAGCTGATGTGTCAGTAACACATTTTAATCTGCTCCATTAGATCTTTTTGATTTATGTTAGCTGTCAATCTTCATAAAAAACCTTATCTATTACATCAATTTCATACACTTTATAGCTCATCACTTTATCATCTAAAATGATCATTCAATTCCTTTCTATTTTGCTCGGTTAACAAAGAAATGCATCGATGAACAAAAGCTTAGTTAACACTATGCTTGGTATACACTACATTCTGTCGATGTATACTAGAATGCTTTATTTATCGACAACACTGCTTTGTGTCTTTCATCTCTATCCTTTATTATAGATGAATGCAACATAATAAAGTCAATTTCATAAAGTCATAGACTCATCAACAAGTTACTCAGTGTATTCTTTATCCACATCTGACATATACATCTTCCTCATGTAGATATTTATGTTCTTCATCTCTTTCTCCTTTCTTCAGATGTGTTGGTATAGTAACTTACAAGATAAGTATTGTCAAGCTAGGTGACATCAATGACAACATAATACTGATTTAATCATCTTGCATATCTAATCAACAACTCCTTAGTAATCTTGAATTACAGATTCTCCATTCAGGTTCTAAATCAGTTGTAGTTCATCAGGATCCTTTATGAGGAGCTGAGCCTTGTTTTTATAGAAATCCAGGGTTTGAGGATGCATAAGAAAAACCATAAATCACTCTTGATAAACTCGGGTTGATTTTTGAGTTAACGAAAAATTAAGAATAAATAAACTCATAAAATCATGCAAAAATAGTTTTTTATCTCAAAATAGAGTTTAGTTCTATTTTTCAACTCATCATCAGATGTTAAGTTTAGAAAGTTAACAAATTGAATTTGGAAATTTATTTAAAGTTACCTGCTTTTCTGATTGTGCATGATTTAATATGAATTAATTTAATAAATAAAGTGATTTATTTTCCACTTAACTGATTTTGAATTAAAACAATTGATTAATGGGTTAATCAATTATTAAATCAAATTTTATTCCAATTAAATCATTAAATTTGACAACTTTGATTTTAAATCAATTAAATAAATATTCAATTGATTGTTTGTAGGAATTTTGATTTATTGTCAAAATAAAAACAATATTAATTAGGAATAAATGCAATTAAATCTAATTAAATAATTAAGTGGCAGAATTAAATTAATTAATTAAATATTCATCATATTCAATTAATCAACTTTAGGATAAATAATGACATTTATCGCCAAATAATATTCAGTTAAAGATAATTATGATAAATTAGGAATATTCAAAGAATATTCCCTGATGCAGAATTAAGATAATAAATTAGGTTTTTGATAAACTGATGTGCAGATGCGCCTTAGGTTAGGACTTTGATGTCAATTTCAATCGAATTGTTGATGTAAGAGGTTTAATGAACCTATAGCCCATTTTTGGGGTATTACATTTTGCCCCTCTTTGAATTACTAGGCGAAGCACAGTGTTTAAAGATTAGTCTATTTTTTATGTAAGAAACTGATTAGAAAGATGAACCAATTCTAAGATAGAAACTAATTGAAAGATTAGAAAAGTTGATTCAGGTCTTAGTTGACCAAGAATCGTGATGATGTTAACTATAGCAACAATGAACCGATGATTACGAAAAAATATGAAAACACCTGATCCTAAACCTTATGATTATGAAGAAGTGAGTGACTTGATTCCAGACCTGATTGTCCAAAAGAATCGAAATGGTATCACATCTGAACCCTTCAGTTCCGAAGAACCGAGGAAATAACACTAATACACTGATGGTTATGAAAAGCTGATATAGTTTACAAGATAGAGAATACCAGATTGATATGGATCTTGATGAATTTGATATGCCCCAAGTGATGTGCTGAAAGTGGTGAGGTCTTTTGATGAATCAGTAATTAGACGTGGTTGTTGTCTTCATCACTGAGGAAATAAATTTGATTTACAGATATAATTGATGTGCAATACCATGCCTCCTTCAGGATGAAAATTGAAATATGACAAGAAAAGTCACTGTTAAATGGTTTAGAAGCATGTTAATTGATTTGAGAACTGGTTATACACGTCCGAGAATGCGTTCTGCATCATTCGGAGGTCTTAGAGACCAAGTTTGACTAGGTTTGACCAAGAGTTGACCATGGTTGACTAAGTTGAAATTTTAATAGTTTGATGTTAGATAATTAGTTAAGTTGAATTCTAGATTTCTATGATGATTGAAGATCGATTATGCAAGCAACTGGCTGTCCTGGGTCCAAAAATTTTAAATCACAATTTTGACATAATAAATGATCTCAGATTTTGATTTTGATCCTAAAAATGAGTTCTACTTGATGTTTCATTGGAGGGACCTTCATACAATGCTCAATCTTTGTGTCATGTTTAGCGTAGTTCTAGAGAATCATTAAGCATCAAGCTGATTTGGGCAATTGTGAGATAAATGCAATCATGCAAAGTGCAAAATAAAATGCAAACCTAAGACCTAGGACCTAGTCACTGATCATGTGTCAGTTGTTTTCATCATTAAATTTTTATTAGGTAATCGGATAAATCAATACAACATCCACTAGTTAGGAAACTATAGACATATGAATATTGATTTGTATGCTCAAAAGTCAATACAACGCCCATTGGCTAGACAACCATGGACATATGAATATTGATTTTGTTTTCGCAATGTTGGATTAGATATAAGCACCAAGGCACAAATGCTAGGATGACCTGAATATCATGTCCATTTTGATATAGAAATTTTTATAAGCATCAAAACATAGACGTTGTGATGACCAGAATATGCCTTATGAAACAAACACATCAAGCAGTCAAGAGATCATTCTAAATCCAGTGTGAATTACCCGTAGTGACCCTTTATCATTCACATCCTTAGGTAATAGCCATTCATAGTAGGATTGATAAATTGTTCAAAAATATGTAAGCTAGATCAAACTTCCTTGAATTTTTTGGGTATCAATGGTCGAGGTACTTATGGCCATCCAATACGAGATGGAGGCTCTTACAGACAGACACCATTTCAATCCAAAATTTGTAAAGTTGTTAGATTTTCACATACAAGCAAAAAACAAAGAAAAAATTATGCCCCAAGTCATCACTCTCTAAATCCTATAAAGGACACCATCGAAGAGCTTGAAGGGACACAATATGCAAAAATCTCAGTGTGAATCAGTAAGCATACAAGGAGATAAAAGCATGTAAAAGCATAGATTGTTTTCAATTTATGTTGATGTTTGATTTCATTTTTGTAGATGTAAAATCCTTTCTGGAGAGGAGACAGACAGACAGACTCAGATGTAGCTTCAAAGGAATTTGATTGGATATGACTTGTCTGAGATACTGAGGACTGTAGGATATGACTTTGATTGCCCCCAAGTTTGAACATTGATAGGATATAGATGTTTGAGCCGATTGGTGCACAGATCAACTTTATTGAAAATAGGAATGCAAAAACAAATTGGGAGGTTGTTAGGAATGAATGCTAAATGTTTGGCAACCATTCTGTAGCAGTTATTGTTGCATTCATGACTATGATTGTCATTGATGTCAACACAGTGATCTTCTGGAGACTTATAGAGAAGCAGCTAGAGTTTGAATTAGCGCACGTGGGATATTGTAGTTGGAGCTATGTGATGTTGATGATATACTATTTGATATGTTTTATGTCTATGGTTAAGAGAATAGACAGTAATTCTTTTATTCATGGAAGTTATGAGCATTTTGGTGGAAGCAGTATTCAGGCAATGTTCTTGAGTAGCAGTTTGTGGAAATTGCATGATATCTCCTAATCGGAATGGAATCTGGTTTTGCACAATTAAAAGGAATTTGAAGATACATTGATAGTGACATGGATGATAGCACAAACTTTGAAATCACACGAGTGAAGATTTATTGTATTTGGAAGCTGATAGTTTTGTGTATTTTTGATGTAGCATGTGGAAACTTTTATTTTGTAATTGTATGCCAACTCATTTGTAATTATTAGAGTGTGGTATAAAGGAAGGAATGTTTTTCCTTATTTTATATATGTGGATGAATATGAAGTGAATAAAAGAGAAAAATGTGAAAGTGAATTATGAAGGAAGACATGCGAAGTACAGAGATCTAAAGTTGAGATATGGTGTAACAGTGAGTGTGGTTTGGCATAGTCAAAGAAGAGGTAACATATTATTCTGTTGAGTAATACAAAGATTATTTGGACAGTGTGTTCAGTGATCTTACCCTGAAATTGTTTGGGAAGCGGGTCCTTCTATCTTCCATAACTCTTAACAGGGTTAGAATCTTTTAATAGGGATTCAAAATCGCCTAACAGGGATTCATATGTACTGAATGTATTTCATAAGACTCCTAATAGAGTCCATCCTTTCACAAGGAATATTCATATTAGTGCATCTTTTCTGGGCATCATTCCCACTGGGGTTTACTCTTTGATCAAGAGGTTCCCTAGTCAACATATCTTGTGTTATTGTGTATGAATATCTTTCTATGGTTGGTAATTATATTGCTGACATGGTTTAATGCTATTGAAGATGATAAAAGTTATAGTTATCTGATAAATGATTTACCCCCCCCCCCCCTCTCAGTTATCTTGGTTGACTTTACTTTCTAACAATTGGTATCAGAGCGGTAGGTCCTTGAAAAAGAACTTTAACAGCTTAAGGAAATCCATGGCGAATTTTAGGAAAGAAAGCCCTAAGTTTCATGGAGTAAATTTTGACAGCTAGAAAGAAAAGATGAAGACACACCTACTATGTTTAGGACCAGGTTATTGGTTGATTATAAAGAATGACAAGACTATCATTGAAGAGGACAATCTTGAAACATGTACTACTGATGAGAGAGATCTATTCATGTGTAACATACTTACAAGAGAAGCACTTTTGACAGCCCTTCTGGAGAATGAGTACAGTCAGGTAAAATGTTTGAAAAAATCTCATGAAATTTGGAAAGCTTAACACTCTACTTTTGAAGGTGATGAACATGAAAAAAGAGTTAGATTACATAATTGGATATGTGCATTTGAAGATATGAGAATGTTGGAAGATGAATCTGTTAGAAGCTATATTGGTAGAATGTCAGATATTGTTACATGCATAAAATCTTGTGGAGAAACAAATATAGAGAATGAAGTGATATGGAAAATTTTGAGGACATGGACTCTTGTATTTAAGCAGACAACATAGATGATTGAACAAGTTATACCTTGTACTATAAAATTTACAAGAGAGACTCTTCTTGGAAGATTGGAAGCAGCAAAGATGAACTTGAGGTTATTAGGAGACTTACCTAGAATGGAAACAACATTCAGTGCTCTTAGTGTTCACCCTACTTTGTCAAGAAGAATCAGTGTGAGTGGAGATGATGCTAGTAGCAGAAGATCTAGAAATGAAGAAGACAAGAAGATTGAAGAAGTTATTGCCTTGCTTGTGAAGAGAGAACCAGACGGTAAGAAAATTTTTAAATGTTGGACTTGTCAAGAATATGGTCATTTTGCATGTAAATGTCCTAAGAGAGTTAAAAAGTACAGAAACAATTTCAAACCTAGAAGATCTAAGGAATGTTATTATGCCAATGATGAAGATCTTGAAGCTAGTATAGAGAGAACTCTAAGTGAAAGTGATAATGAGAATAATGATGACATAGGATTTGTAGCAATTAAAGAAGAGATTCCTGAAACTGATGTTAAGGAAGAAAAAGCCTTAGTTTCTCAACTTAAAAAGAAAGTTGATTGAATTATAGATAGTGGTTGTTCACATCATATGACTGGAGACATGAAAAAGTTCATAAAGTTAAACGAATATGATGGAGGAGTTGTTAGAGTTGGAAACAATGCACCTTGTTTGATTAAAGGTATAGGATCTATTACTCTTGATGGAAAGACTAATACTGATTATGTTTATTTTGTGGATGGATTGAAACATACTCTTTTGAGTGTTGGATAGTTAATTGATAAGGGATATCAAGTTTGGTTTACGGAGAAAACTTGTGTGATAAAGGATAAAGATGGAAATCTGATTGGAACTGGATCTAGAACTAGAGGTAATGTATTTTAGTTGAATCCTACTGAGATGACATGTTTGACTACTAAAATGGATGATAGTTGCTTATGGCATAGAAGGTTTTGTCATATAAACTTTGACAACATTATGAAAGTAAGTACTACACTTGCAGTAAGAGATTTGCCTAAAATTATGAAGCCTACTAACATGATTTGCAAAGAATGTGTGATGGCTAAATAGAAGAGAAGTTCTTTTCCCAGTAAGAAATTTACATATGTAGAAAAGATGGAAATTGTTCATACAAATTTGAGCAGTCCTACTAGGACTAGAGGATTCTATGGAGAAAGATATTTTATGATTCTTGTTGATGATTTTACAAGAATGATGTGGATTGCATTTCTTAAAGAAAAGTCTGAAGCATTTGATAAGTTTAAGATTTTTAAGAATAAAGTTGAGAATGAATCTGGAATGAAGATTAAATGTTTGAGATCTGATAGAGGTGGAGAATTTACTTCTAGAGTGTTTAACACCTTTTGTGAAGAAAATGGCATTAAGAGATAGTTCTCAGCCCCTAGAACACCTGAACAAAATGGTATTGTAGAAGGAAGGAATATATCAGTGACTGAAGCGGCAAGAGCTATGTTATTTGAGAATGATTTGGCAAAGATATTCTGGAGAGAAGTAGTGAACACAATAGTGTATACAATTAACAGAGTACAAATCAGAGCAGACACAGACAAGACGCCTTATGAATTATGGTTTGGACATGCACCCTCAGTTAAGTATTTTAGAATTTTTGGAAGAAAATGTTATATAAATAGAGATGATGATATTGGAAATTTTGATCCTAGAAGTGATGAAGGTATATTTCTTGGATATTCTTTGAAAAGAAAAGCCTACAGATGTTACAATAAAAGAACTAAGACTATTGTTGAAAGCACAAATGTTAAAGTTGATGAAAAGTTCAAAATTCAGGAAAGAATGCATGATTATGAGTTAGATGCAGAAGCTCATCCTAAACCTAACACTAGATCTACTAAATTATTTTATGAGACTGATAATGATTTGTTGAATGAAAGCCACAGTGAAGTCATTGAAGAACCTATACCTGAAGTGAGATCTGAGACAATGACACCTAGCAAGAGTTTGCTAAGAAATCATCCTATTGTAAAAATTATTGGAAGCATCAAAAGAGGATTTCTAACTCAAAATAAGGTACAAGAACAGTTATGTTTGATTTCTCAAATTGAACCTAAAACTACTAGTGAAGCTTGTGAAGATGAAAGTTGGACTAATGCTATGAAAGAAGAACTAGACTAGATTGAAAAGATCAAGACATGGGAATTGGTCCCTAGACCTAAAGACAAGAATGTTATTGGAACTAAATGGGTATTCAGAAACAAGATGAATGAACAAGGAGAAGTAGTAAGAAGCAAAGCAAGATTGGTATGTAAGGGATACTCACGGCAAGAAGGAATTGATTATGAAGAAATCTTTGCACTTGTTGCAAGAATTGAAGCAGTAAGAATGTTTTTGGCCTATGTAGCTTACAATAAATTCAATGTATATGAGATGGATGTGAAGTCAGCATTTCTGAATGGAGAATTGGAAGAAGAAGTCTACATTGAGCAGCCTGAAGTTTTTCCTTTGACTCAAGAAGGAGACATGGTATGTAAACTGAAGAAATCTTTATATGGACTAAAACAAGAACCTAGAACTTGGTATGCAAGATTGGACAAGTATTTGTTAAAGTTGGGATTTACAAAAGGAACAACTGATAGCAATCTGTACACAAAAGAGATTGAAAACAATTTGTTGGTTATAGTTATTTTTGTTGATGACATTATTTTTGGAGGAGAAGATGAAGCTAGTGACAAATTTGCTGATGAAATGAAGATTGAATTTGAAATGAGTATGATTGGTGAAATGAAATACTTTTTGGGATTATAGATAATACAAAACAATGATGTTATCTTTGTAAGTCAAACAAAGTACCTCAATGACTTGTTGAAAAGATTTGGAATGGAGAATTGTAAACTAGTTGGAACACCTATGGTAACTGGACATAAGTTATCTAGCACAGATGAGACTCCTGTAGCGAAACAAAAGAATTATAGATCTATGATTGGAGGACTGTAGCATTTGACACATATAAGACCTGATATAGCACATTCAATTGGAATTGTAGCAAGATTTTAAGATGAACCTAGAGAATCACATTATGCAGCAGTAAAGAGGATACTGAGATATTTAAGAGGCACAATAAACTATGGATTGTGGTATGAAAAATATGATGATTTTACCCTATGTGCATATACATATGCTGATTGGGGAGGTAGTGTTGATGATAAGAAAAGCACGAGTGGTGGAGCATTTTTCTGTGGAGGAAGATTAGTTTCTTGGTTAAGCAAGAAGCAGAATTGTATCTCACAAAGCACAGCAGAAGCAGAATATGTAGCAGTAGCAAACAATTGTAACTAGATAATTTGGATGAAGAAAATGTTGAAGGATATTGGAATAAAGTTTGTTGAACCTATTTTCATACATTGTGACAACACCAACATAGTTAGTATGTCTAAGAACCCTATATTACATTCTAAAACAAAGCATATAGAGATCAAGTATCATGTTGTAAGAGAAAAAGTTATTGAGAAATAAGTCAGACTTGAGTACATAAGTACAAAGGAGCATATAGCAGATATATTTACAAAGCCTTTTCCTAAGGATACATTTGAGTATCTGAGAGGTATGCATGGGGTTATGCCCCAGCCTACTTTTGAAAAGTGATGTAGTTAGTTGCATCTGTCCAGTGGTATATGAGCCTTATCTTTCTTCTGGACTGGATGTTGGTACTTCCTCTATGGGGGAGTATGTGTATCTAAGCTGAGTCATGAGGAATCTAGTGAATATATTTTCTGAATAGTGTCTTTTGACATTGGATTTGTTGTTGACATAGTGATGAAATTTTTGTTATTGATGTCAATGGGGGAGAAGCGTACATGAAAAAAACTATTTGTACTATCTAAATAGGAAAACGAAGCAAGATTTGATTGATGAAGAGGATTTGAAGCAATAGTGTTGCAGTATTGGATTTTTGGAACATTGGATGTTTTTTCATCTATGTTTCCATCAATGCCAATGGGGGAGATTGTTAGGAATGAATACTGAATGTTTGGCAGCCATTCTATAGCAGTTTTTGTTACATTCATGACTATGATTCTCATTGATGTCAACACAGTGATCTTCTGGAGACTTGTAGAGAAGTAGACAGAGTTTGAATTAGCGCATGTGGGATATTATAGTTGGAGCTATGCAATGTTGAGGATATACTCTTTGATATGTTATATGTCTATGGTTAAGAGCACAGATAGTAATTCTTTTATTCATGGAAGTTATGAGCATTTTGGTGGAAACAATATTCGGGCAATGTTCTTGAGTAGTGGTTTGTGGAAATCGGATGATATCTCCTAATCGGGATGGAATCTAGTTTTGCGCAGTTAAAGGGAAGTTGAAGACACATTGATAATGACGTGGATGATAGTGCAAACTTTGAAGTCACATGAGTGAAGATTTATTGTATTTGGAAGCTGACAGTTTTGTGTATTTTTTATGTAGCGTGTGGAAACTTTTATTTATAATTGTATGCTGACTCATTTGTAATTATTTGAGTGTGGTATAAAGGAAGGAATGTTTTTCCTTGTTGTATATATGTGGATGAATATGAAGTGAAGAAAAGAATAAAATGTGAAAGTGAATTGTGAAGGAAGACATGTGAAGTACAAAGATCTAAAGTTGAGATCTGGTGTAACAGTTAGTGCAGTTTGGTACAGTTAGAGAAGAGGTAACATATTATTTTGTTGAGTAATACAAAGATTATTTGGACAGTGTGTTTAGTGATCTTACCCTAAAGCTATTTGGGTAGTGGGTCCTTCTGTCTTCCATAACTCTTAATAGGGTTAGAATCTTTTAACAAGGATTCAAAATCTCCTAACATGGATTCATATGTACGGAATGTATTTCATAAGACTCCTAATAGAGTCCATCCTTTCACAAGGAATATCTATATTAGTGTATCTTTTGTGGTCATCATTCCCACCGGGGTTTACTCTTTGATCAAGAGGTTCCCTAGTCAACATATTTTGTGTCATTGTGTTATTGTGTATGAATATCTTTCCATGGTTGGTAATTATATTTCTTACATGGTTTAATGTTGTTGAAGATGATAAAAGTTATAGTTATCTAATTACTGATTCACCCTCCCTCCCCCCCCTCTCAATTATCTTGGTAGACTTTACTTTCTAACAGAGGTATGTACAAACTAAAGCAAGACTGAAAGTTGGGAGAGACCAAGATTGCGCTGATAGATGGAGCATTTTGAAACAAGTGGTGACCATTTGCCAGGTTTTCACCATCTTGGAAGAGATTCTATTTTTGCTACCAAGGTGCCTGTTTCCAGGTTTTCACCAAGGCACTTTTTCTTTTCTAATTTTTTCATTTTTTTCATTTTTTTAAATTTTTTTGTACTTTTGATTTTTGAAATTTTTTTTTGTGATACATCAAGGCACCTATTGCTAGGTTTTCACTAGGATGTTCATTTTTTTTTAGGACTTTTTCTAATTTTTCTAATTTTTTCAAGATATTTTACAAAGACTGAATGCCTTAGGCATAGAATTTCTTCAAATGGAGAATGTTGATTGGTTCTCAGAGCTGTTCTCCTTTAGTCATTGAGAGTAGATAGGATCCAGCACCAAAAGTAGCAGTGATAAAAAAGGGACCTATCCAGTTGGGTTCAAACTTCCCCTTGCATTCTCAATGTGATTGATTTTTAGGATTCTCTCTAAAGACTAGATCGCCAACCTAAAATTATCTGTGTCTGACTTTATTGTTGTAGCCTCTAGACATTCTTTTTTGATATACTCTGAGATGATCATATGCTTCTTGTCTGCACACATCTAGTAGTTCAAGTTCTTGCAACCTAGACACTTTGTAGTCATCATCAGTTACTAGACCATGCATTTTGATTCTTAGTGATGGGATTTCAACCTTAATAGGTAGTATTGCTTCAGACCCATAAACTAAAGAGAATGGTGTAGCCCCAGTGGGTGCTCTAATACTTTTTCTATAGTAGTGATCAAGAGATCCAGCCAGTAGTGTCCAACTATCGAGAGATCCATAGTCAAGGAAAGATCACTTAAGTGAGACTCACAAATATCCTCATGGATGCATCTTAACTCTTCATCAGATTTCCCATGCTCTAAACATTCAGGAAGAGTACCCTCTAGATTTCTCTTACTCATGTCACTAGAAATGAGGAGATATCGATATGCACTTTGGGATAGGCAAGATGGAGTGAAGAGTAGAAAGTATGAGAGGCAAGGAGGGTGAAATGGAGGAAGGTATGAGAATTTGGAAGATTGAATAGAAACTTTTTGACATTCAAGATTTTTAGCTTGGGAATCCACATAGCTTTTGACTTTTTTTCTCTTTTTCTTCTTGAGAAATGTGATTGCAATTTTGATAAGATGGATTTTTAGAATCATCTCCAGAACGAAGCTTGATTCCCAGGGATTTGAGTTAGATTTCTCAGATACCTAGTAGATAGCTTTTGAGAATCATCTCCAAAATGAAGCTTGATCATTGGGAATCTGAGTTAGATTTCTCAGATACCTAGCAGTAAGATTTTGAGAATCATCTCCAGACTGAAGCTTGATCCTCATGGATTTGAGTTACATTGCTCAGATACCTAGTAGTAAGATTGATTTCAAGATCCATTTGTGCTTTGATTTTGTTTTCTCCTTTTTTCCTTGAAGACCTCTGTGGTCTTTTGAATGTTGTCTTTTTCTTAGTAGTCACATATCAATTAGGTGGGACATAGTGACTTTGAGATATAAGTGGATCTTCATAATTTTTTTATTTTATTTTTTGTTATAGATCCAAGTTACTTCCAAAGACTTAGGAATTATGGATGAAAGAGGTTGATACAGCTAGTTGAGGTGCAGAGGTGGAGTGGGAAGTGGGCGATCCACTTATCTTAGGGAGGTGGGTGGAAGAGAGGTTGATGGGATGAGCTCAAGTGCAAAGAGTTCAACATCATCCTCATCATTCATGAATGAATCAGATGGATCAAGAAAGTTATCTTCCATAAAATGTTGTCGATTATGAGTTGTCCTAGAAGAGTCAGATAAGTTTAAAGGAGTATCATGTGAGTCAAACTAAGATGATCTATTTCGAGAGCTAGGTCCTTCTTCAGGTGGAAATAGTGCATGGATAGGAACCATTTCAATCTTGGACCTGCCAATATTTTACAAAGTTGTAATTGGATGGGGTCTTATGTACCCATGATCTGTTGGAGCAGCTAGGGTGTAGTTTGAAGTAGATGGCCTAGGAGCCATAAGGATGATTTCCATAGAAGGGTGGAAAGGATCGTCATCAGTTTCTTGCTCTTGAGATTTTGAACTTTCTCCCCTTTCAAAGCTAGTAAGAGGAGCATATCTATGTATGACATCAACTTGTATTGTTATAGTAGTATCAGATGAGGAATCTGGTTCTCTTTCTTTTGAGTATATCTTGACATTGTGATATTGCCTAATGTAGTTAGATAGAGACATTGTAGGAGGTAGGTCTTCTTCATCACTGTCATCTTTAGTAGGAGGAATATTATTTGCAACAGGATCTTGTTCAATAGAAAAAATGGTGGAATAGTTCAAAATAGGCATACTGCAAGGCATATTCAAGATGTGAGAGATATCAGTGAATGGCCCTCAATCATGATTGGTAGTATGTTTAGCATTTTGGATGGGAGCAACCTAGGTAAGACTAGAATCTACCATCTAGCTAGTAGAAAGTGTGCCAAGTGTATAGTCATGAGCAAAAGGGATTTTGGAACACACGCTTGATGCCGGGTCGGAGGATGGAAAATGGAGAGTGGATTGAATCTTCTCAAATGTCATAGATCAGAAGGTTGGATCAAACTCAAGAGACTACTTTAGAAAAATAGATTGGAATTTTTTGGTTTTCTGCTTTGTTCCTGACATAGTGAATTTATGACAAAATCTAGAAATAGGCTATAAAAACTAGATTTTTGACAAATTTGGCAAATTTTTGACAACTTTTGAAAATTTTGGATATGACTTTCTAAGACTGCGAGATGAATTTTGACTCTAGAAATGAATTTTGCTTCAGATTTTACAATTTTTAGGTTTTCAGTTTCAGATTGTTTGCAAATTTTTTTGTCTAGGTTTGAAGATCTATGTGATAGTTCATCTCAAGTAACCAAGTAGATATCAAGCACATAAAACAAAAGGCAAGGGAAGCAAGCAATCATCTAAAAACAATGAACAAGGGAAAAAACAACCTTGCGCATGAACAAGCAATAGTGACTTATTGTGCTAATCCCTAGAAATGCTACTTGTGTATGTTCTCAAAAGTTTTTCAATAACACACATAGTCCTAGAAAATGAAAAATTTGGCCTCACTAGGGTTTTTAGTAATGGTCTGAATCTACAACTTTTTTGATCTCAAGAGGGAAAACTCCAATCCAAGTGCACCGGGGTTTTGATATAGTCCAAGAATTTAATCAATCAGGAGATGCTAGGGAGATCTGACAGTCCAACAAGAGACCACACTTGTGAAGATTTCCTCCATAAGGACATTTATATAGTAGCTATTGCTACCATGGAGAAAATGGCTATTATCACTTGAGGTTCCATCCAAACGATTGACCCAATAAAGGGAATGTCAACTACGATTAACCCTCTCTAAAGGTGACTCACAAAAGATACCACATGGGGACTAGATCAGATTCAAGGATCTGGGTTTCTGATACTATCCAAAAAGGAAGTAGAGCATAATCCCCTAGCCTCTTCACTTCACCAAAATAAAGTAGATAGATTAATCTGACATGCTAAGATATAAATTATCTCACCAATATTTGTGATGTCAATAACTATGGTCTATCGATCTCTCCGGAGAGGGATCACATCGATCAAAAGCTGAGGACCAAACCAAGTGGAACATGAAATAATCACTGTAACCACCCTACCTACAAGGGGATCCTTTGTCAAGAAGAGCTTTGCATGTAAACAAGTGAATGAAGCCCACTCTCTCAAGATCATCCACAAATAGTGTTCATAGGGCTTATTTACTATGTGTAACAGATATGCAAAAAGCAAATTTATGTTTGTTTTATAGCCCAAAACTGAAGTGTGAATTATGAAAGTTGTAAAGGCACTCAAGCTTGACACAAGAGAGTTTTTTTTATATCCAAATCAAAGTGTTATTAGATTGAATAGAATACCTGAGTTCCTCGCAATGCGCTTAGTAGATTTTTACCTATTTTAGGAATTTTTGAGCATTTGTCTTCTATCTTTTGTACCCACAGGATGTACCTACACCTGCACCTGCAAACCACTATTATGAAAAACTTACCTATTCTTCTACATGAAACCCACTATTATAAAAATCCATCAAAAAATAAACACAACTTGTCAACCCCACGTGGTAGAAAATCAGGTTAGTCAAAGATAATATGTCATTTGATAATCGAAAAACCTATTGTCATAAAAAATCAGATTCTGCCTAGTCTGCACTAAATCAATCATAACTTTTGTAAATAAAGAGAAAATTAATTAAAACCAATAGAAAATGAAAACTAACTCAAATACCTTTCTAAAAATATAAATTTAGGATCTGTATCATGTCATATGTGCATGTACCAATAAAAACATCAGTCGGATTTCATAAAATCTGGTTTTGACTAGTCTGCAGTAAAATGATCATAGATTTTCAAATCAAGATGAAATTAATTCAAACCAATGGAAAATGAAAGATAACTCAAATACCTTTCCAGAAATATAAATTTTGGATCTGTATCATGTCATATGTGCATGTACCAATAAAAACATCAGTCAGATTTCATAAAATCAGGTTCTGACTAGTCTGCACTAAAATGATCATAACTTTTGCAAATCAAAATGAAATTAATCCAAACCAATGGAAAATGAAAGATAACTCAAATAAATTTAAAGAAATATAAATTTTGGATCTTTATCATGTCATATATGCACCTACCAATAAAAACATCAGTCCAATTTCATAAAATTAGGTTCTGACTAGTCTTGTGGTCGTGGGTTCGAGAAAAATGATAGAAATTTGATAAAATAGAATAGCATGGAAACCTGTTTCAGGGCCCCATGGTGGGCACCAGAAATGTGTGGGAAAATTGTACCTAGCTATGGACACAAGACTTCAATAAAACATTAGAGGTTAGCAAATCAAGAAATCTACAAATAAGAACAATATAGCTAACGAGGCGATTTACAACCTTCTAGTAGGTGCGAGTATGGTATTCTTAGATTCAGACCAAGATCAGTGACAATGCAACACCTAAATGAAGGATTTAATGCTAAAAGATGAATGTAGAATGAATGCAGATTAATCTATATTTTTGTATTTTCTATGCAATTAGGATGAAAAACAGTATGAATCTAAGCTAGAATTGATTGAAAATGATATGCAGATTTAATCTAAGAATGATATGAATTGATATGAAAATCTATGCAAAGCTATGAAAAACTATGAATTGATCTCACAAAGTCACCTGTCACAAAAGCTTGATTCTTCATATGTAATTTCACCAGAGCAATTGTGCAAATTTGAGAGATATGCGATGAATTCGAGGGATATTGATTGATTGAAAGCTTGAGGGATCCTTTATGAGGAGCTGAGCCTTGTTTTTATAGAAATCCAAGGTTTGAGGATGCATAAGAAAAACCATAAATCACTCTTGATAAACTCAAGTTGATTTTTGAGTTAACAAGAAATTAAGAATAAATAAACTCTTAAAATCATGCAAAAGTAGTTTTTATCTCAAAATAGAGTTTAGTTCTATTTTTCAACTCATCATCAGATGTTGAGTTTAGAAAGTTAACAAATTGAAATTGAAAATTTATTTAAAGTTAACTGCTTTTCTGATTGTGCATGATTTAATATGAATTAATTTAATAAATAAAGTGATTTATTTTCCACTTAACTAATTTTGAATTAAAACAATTGATTTATGGGTTAATCAATTATTAAATCAAACTTTATTCCAATTAAATCATTAAATTTGACAACTTTGATTTTAAATCAATTAAATAAATATTCAATTGATTGTTTGTAGGAATTTTGATTTATTGTCAAAATAAAAACAATATTAATTAGGAATAAATATAGTTAAATTTAATTACATAATTAAGTGGCAGAATTAAATTAATTAATTAAATGTTCATCATATTCAATTAATCAACTTTAGGATAAATAATGGCATTTATCACCAAATAATATTCAATTAAATTTAATTATGATAAATTAGGAATATTCAAGGAATATTCCCCGATGCAGAATTAAGATAATCAATTAGGTTTTTGATAAATTGATGTGCAGATGTGCCTTAGGTTAGGACTTTGATGTCAATTTTGATCGAATTGTTGATGTAAGAGGTTTAATGATCCTATAGCCCATTTTTGGGGTATTACCCAACTATCTCAAATTGACTCATTATTCATTGAAATTTATATTTGAATATATCTACACCAAATAGGCATATTTTGCACATCCCAAAAGATAAAACCACCATTTTAGCCTCCATGATCATCAAGGTTTTTGACCTTAAGTTTGTTGTTTTCTAACTTTATGAATTTTAATATATCTACAATGTCCTTTTATGTTTGTATAGCCTCCCGTGATTGCATTATGTTCCATGATGATTATGATCTAAGATATACCCTTTTTTAATATTGTGATTGTTTGCATGATGTGATGCTTCAATGAAAACACTTTATTTTGGTCTTACTAGTATCATAGCTATTTAGATGCTAGATTATGTTTCTATTTACCATTTTGATCATATATGCATGATGATGATGTTGTTACCACATAGTTCTTTATGATGATATATGGTGTATTTCACATTCGTATAAAATGGACTTATATATTATGATTATTATATTTGATTCCTTATGTTATTATGCTTTTAATATTGTTAAACATTTCAGTTGCCCATTTTCACTGATATATGCTCATATTGTTGTAAATGATTATTTTAATATTTTAATATTTAAATGAAAATGTAATATCAATTCAAAAGATATGATGTTCATTTCTATATTCACACATTTTCTATGCATTATGCCCTTTATGCTTGTACAAAATGATATGAAGTTGTTGTTAATCATTCGTAAGGTCCACACGATGTTGTCATTCTCCTTTGTTATTTTCTATCACGTATATTATGTTCTTTGGCTATTTATATTGTGATCACGTATAATTTATGTTTGCATGTTTTAGTGAATAGGTACCAAACACATTCTTCTTGAGCTAAAAGATACGAGTGTGTCTATATCCCCTGTAGTGGGACAAGAGAAAGTTTGGTGAAACTTTCATTACTGAGTCGATATCATTCTTGTATGGATGATGTACCCATATTTATAATATTATCCCTTTGGTACATGTTTGATGCAAACCAATGGAGGGACCAAAATATGATCAACCCCACCTCACAACAAGAGTAAACACAAGAATGAAACAACAAGGAATAGGAGAGAAAATGCAAGATCCAATATATTAATTGAGATCAAATTATTTGCAATTTGCCTTTATACATGCTAGGCTATAAGGCCTACCTAGTTGCAACCTTATAATATAGTTAAATCAACCTTCCATTCCATTATAGGTTCAGAATCATATCTCTATTACTCACTATATTCCATAAATACATCAGATTAAAATATATAGCCATCACAACATACAAGTCATCCCTACAAAAAATTACATTTTCCAAGAATTAGAAAAATCCTAATCATAATAAATTGATACATAAACCATGTGTGATCCTAGATTTAGGTCCAAACATGATCTAAGAACATAGAACAATGCACTCCCATTCACCACAAGCTATCGATTGTCACTGCAAGATAAAAATTCTACCAGTAGTCAGAAAAAAGAAATGAACAAGCTGCCTAAGAAATGATGAATCATAACTCAAGAAACATCAATCCAAATAAAGTGTGATCATGGGAAAGTGATAAAATATAGGTCTAGGATAAGATTCTATTACTGTGCATTCTAACTCAAACACATGATGAACTACCAACATGATCTCACAGATAGGAAATAAGAACAAAAGAAAAAAAATTATTTTTGGTTGATGCAATATTTTCATGAAATATTATCTTGCATTAGACACCTGAGGTTATTAATAAATGATTTTCCTACATCAGATATTATTTAAAACCCAAGAAGAATCAAAATGATCCAACTCAGACTGAGAAATCCAAGTTGAGTCTTCAACTGGTTTGCTTTTCCACTTAACCAAGTACTCCAAGTATCCCTTTTCTCTAGTGCTCCTAATTCTTCTATCCAAGATCTTCTCAACTTCATCCATGTTCTTATTAGCACTACTACATTTGGGGCCAAATTTTGATAGAAGTTTCTGATGGGTAACTTTTTCTTACGAATTTGGTGTTTTTTTTGTAATAGGCCCTGATGATGTCGGTATTCCGATGGGTGTTTAATTGACCATCAGAACTCTGATAGATTTGGGGTATACATTTTTTTTAAAAAGTGAAACAACCTCATCATTTTTATTTGGTTTGGAGAGTGGGAGAAAAGGAGAGAAAGCTAAGTGCGAGAGAAGGTATGTGATTTCTTCATCTTTTGAGCCTCTGGCATCATATTCGAATGCATTTCATTTTATTTTTGAGGGATTTTCTCTCTAAAATGACCACATTCTACTGATGTCATGCCCTAGCTAGTGCTATATCTCTATTATTTGATGTTATTGGTGCTTGTGCTCAAGGATATCAATTCACTATATTCAAATGTTTGGATTCACGTTTGTTGATATTACTGGCATATGTGTTTAATGACGCCATTGTATATTGATGTCACTGAAATGACCACATTCTACTGGTGTCGTGCCCTAGCCCATGCTTTAACTCCATTATTTGATGTTATTGGTGCTTGTGCTCAAGGATATCCATTTTTTTGAAATGTTGACTGTGGTTATCAAATGGATAGTCCGTGAGCTTCTAGGTAGGTGCCATTTGTATTGATAGCTTAGGGCATCAAATGTATTGTATCATTGATAGTTGAGACTTTGTTAAAATGAAATAGGACAAAGAATAATTTTTATTTAGTTTCTCTATTTTGATCCCTAAGTGGCTTACAACCTGATGCAGGACCATCCTGGGTGTAAGAGCAATCTTGCATCACCCAAAAATATTTATATTTTTGTATTCAATAAGGGCTATCTTGTGCAGAGTTGCTATTTATGGAAACTTGCTATTTTTAGTAAGTTGGTCTTACGATCTCAGAATGTCTGATTTTACATATGGAGGTTCATCTCAGTCATATCAGCCTACCAGAAAAGTTTCATGGCTATATCAGGTGTAGTTTTGAAGATATTGAAGATTTTTGGTATTCGCAGCAGGGTACAGAAACTTTGAACTCAGTTTTGAAGGCTTTAGAGGCCCCGGATGAGGTTGAAAATTTGGGTGACGGGTGCTTTGCGTTGGTCAAGCCTATAGAGCGCTTTGTGGCATTTCTGAAATGGGGTTATAATAGTCAATCAGGTCAACTGGTGATGACTTATGGTCTCCGAAAGTTGGGCCACCTGAAATGGTGGAAAATAATTTTTCTTCAAAATTTTTGTTTGGGTTTCAAAACTCATTTTGAGTTGACTTTGATGTAATAAATTGTAAAATAAAATAATTCTAAGTTTGGTCGGCCCTAAGGGCTAAATTTCTAGAACCTTCTCGGGTGGTGGAAATTGCCTATATAAAGAAGGCCCGTAGTGTTGTCTAGGGCAGTTATGGGTAGTAGATCTGGGTATTGATTCGAGTCTTTGTCCTACAGAATATTGTAAGGGAATGCCCATGTGGCTTTGCATATTGTAATTCTGAAAGTTTGTAATTCCACATTTGTGGAGATAATAAGAAGCCAATTTTTTGTTATTGCATATTATTGTTGTTGCTTCTCTATTTCTATTATGTGTTTGTGGTATTAAGGGGAGCACCCTTCATCAAGTGGTATCAGAGTAGGAGTTCTTGAGTGTGTAAACAGATCACCGACTGTGAGGCAGTTTGCACCAGGACCGTGGTTAAGGTTTCAACACACATCACGAAAATGCCTCCATGAAGAGAATGTGGCAGAAGAGCTAGTGCTGTGACACCTGAGGTTAGAGAGCTGCAGAGACAAGTGCAAGCATTGCAAGAAGAGATTCGCAGAGGAATGAATCTTAATGTCAAAGACAAAAGCGAGGATGAAGCCGAAGAAGAATATCAAGAAGGAGAAGCCGAAGTTGTGAACCAGGAGGAAGAAAGATTTTTTCGGGTGATTTCCAAGATTGGGAAAAGACCTAAGATTGAGGTTCCTACATTTTCTAGAAATCTTAACCCAGAGGAATTGATCAACTGGATCAATGAATGTGAGGAATATTCTGAGTATGAAGATGTTGAGGATCTTGATAAGGTCAAATTTGCGAAGGCCAGACTGAAAGGTCATGCGAAGATTTGGTGGCAAGAGATTCAATTGGAGTTAAATAGAAGAGGGAAACATAAAATCACAAGATGGGATTGGATGGTGGATAAATTGAAGTGACAATTCATTCCTATTGATTATGAGCTTGACCTACTAAAGAAAATGCAAAGTTTGAAGCAAGTAGGAAGATCTGTTCAGGAGTATACAGAGGAGTTCTATCGACTCCTCATCAGAACTAGTCATGTAGAAGTTGATAAGGAGAAAGTTGCCCGATACCTTAATGGGTTAAGGCCAAGCATTCAGGAAGAGTTGAATCTGGTTCAAATGAATAGTATTGAGGAGGCATACCAGTTTGCCCTAAAAGTAGAGGAAAAGCTGAAAAAGAAGTTTGAGAGCAGACAAAATGGAAGAGGTCATGGTGGAAGATCTGGTGGACAGTCATATGGTGGCTGAAATGAAGATCCAAAAAAGAAGGATGAGGCTAGTAGCAGCCAGAATCAGAAAGGAAACAATTCTAATCATTTCCAAGATCAGAATAATAGAGATTAGAGAGGAAGAGGAAGAGGACAAGGTTCAGGAAGAGGAGGCTTCCATGGAATGTGTTTTCACTATGGAGAAGAAGGTCATAGGGCATTTGAATGTCCTTAGTGCCAAGGCAGAATAGACAGGAGAAATGAAGGCCAGGCTAGAGTTGCACATGTAGATGAAGATGCTAGATCATCAAATTCTGAAGATGCTGAAAGAGGAGAAACACTGATTAATAGAAGAGTCCTGTTGAGTGGTGAGAATGAACCTGAACAAAGGAGGAGCTTGTTTCGCACTAGATGCAAGTGTGAGGGTAAATGCTGTGATGTGATTATTGATAGTGGAAGCACTAACAATTTGGTGTCAGAAGAGATGGTGACAAAGTTGAATCTCAAGAGATAGAAACATCCACATCCATATCGGATTGCCTGGGTGCAGGATGACCACAAGGTCATGGTCAGTGAACAGTGCCTAGTAAAGTTCAAGATCAGCGGGTACCAAGATGAGGTACTATGTGATATAATATCTATGGATGCATGTCATATGTTGTTGGGTAGACCGTGGCAGTTTGACAGATATGCTATACATGATGGTCGTGTGAATACCTATTCCCTAACAAAGGATGGAGTGCGACATAAGCTAAAGCCATTGAAGTAAACTAAAGAAAAGGTATGTGGTAATGCAAGAATAACTTTTGTTGATGGAAGAAAATTCCTAGATGGTATGAGGCATGAGCATGTGTGTTTTTCTTTAATTCCAAAAGCTAGTAAAAAAGAAGTAGAGAATGTACCTGTAGAGGTTGCAAATTTTTTGAATGAGTTTCAGAAAATTGTATCTGATAATGTACCTCATGGATTACCATCGGTAAGGAAGATTAGTCATCAGATGCATTTGATTCCAGGAGGCAGTTTTCCAAACAAGGAAGCACATAGAATGACACCAGTAGAAAGTGAAGAGTTGAACAAACAAGTACATGAGTTGTTACAGAAGGGATTGATTCGAGAGAGCCTGAGTCCATGTGTTGTACCAGCAGTATTAGCACCAAAGAAGAATGGAGAATGGAGGATGTGTACAGATTCTAGAGCAATAAACAAGATCACAATCAAGTATAGGTTTCCATTGCCACGAATGGATGATATTATGGACTGTTTGAGTGGAGCTGTGTATTTCTCAAAGATAGATTTGAAGAGTGGATATCACCAGATTCGGATCAAAGAAGGAGATGAATGGAAGACTGCCTTCAAGACAAAGGAAGGACTATATGAGTGGTTAGTCATGCCTTTTAGTCTAACCAATGCACCGAGCACTTTCATGCGGCTCATGAACGAGGTTCTGAAAGAATTTATGGGTAAGTTTGTCATTGTTTACCTAGATGATATTTTGATTTTTAGCAAGACATTGGAGGAACATATGATGCATATTCATATGGTGTTTGAGAAGTTGAGAGATGAGAAATTATTGATTAATTTGAAGAAGTGCAGTTTTGTGAAGAAAGAGTTAGTGTATTTGGGATTTGTAGTTTCAATAGAAGGTCTAAAAATGGACCCAGAGAAGGTACAGGCTATCCTTGAATGGCCTACTCCAAGGAGTGCTACTAAGGTAAGATCTTTTCATGGTTTGGATAGCTTTTACAGAAAGTTTATCAAAAATTTTAGCAGCATTTGTGGACCCTTGACTGAAACAATGAGAGGGGATAGAAAAGAGTTTAAGTGGACTAATGGGATAGAAAAGAGTTTTCAATTGTTGAAACAAAAAGTTACAGAACAACCTGTTTTAGCACTTCTAGATTTTAATAAGGTGTTTCAAGTAGATTGTGATGCTAGTAGTACTGCAATAGGAGTTGTTATGAGCCAAGAAGGTAAACCTGTTGCTTATTTTAGTGAGAAGTTAAATGATGCCAAGAGAAAATATTTTGTCTATGATCAGGAATTTTATGCTATAGTTCAGGCATTAAAGAAGTGGAGACATTATCTGCTTCCTAAGGAGTTTTTTTTGTATACTAATCATCAAGCGTTGCAATATTTGAATAGTCAAGGAAAGTTGAATCAGAGGCATTTGAAATGGGTTGAGTTTTTGCAGAGTTATACATTTGTTTTGAAACACAGGAGTGGAAAGTCTAATAGGGTTGCAGATGCTCTTAGAAGAAGGAAACTATTACTGACAAAGATGAAAATTGAAGTGGTTGGGTTCAAGGAACTCAAGAATTTGTATCCAGAGGATCCTGATTTTAGTGAAGCTTGGAAAGCTTGTATAGAACCTGTTACTCTAGACAGGATGAAATGGCTAGATTTTATCATCCAAGATGATATGCTATTCAGAGGGAGTCAGTTTTGCATTCCACAAAGTTCTATGAGGGAGAATCTCATCAAGGAGAAGCACAGTGGAGGATTGGCTGGACATTTTGGTCATGATAAAACCCTTGCTTTGGTTGGTGAGAATTATTATTGGCCACAATTGCAGCAAGATGTGAAGAAGTTTGTACAGAGTTGCAGAGTATGTCAGATGGTGAAAGGAGTGAAGCAAAATACAGGGTTGTATCAGCCATTACCTATACTAGAAAAGCCTTGGGAGGATATCAGTATGGACTTTGTTTATGGCTTACATCTTTTTTTAGAATAATTTTTCATGTTTATGGCTCATGTGAGCCCCAATCTACTATCAATCACATGATTTAACGTATAGTGTTTTCTTGGTTGTTCCATTTGTTCCTTGACCTTGACTATGGATTGACTATCATTTTCAAGCTTGAGCATGACTTCGTAACATACACCATTCGTAGATTTGTATGCAACGCTGATTTACAAACGTAAATAATGCATTGAACATAATATACGAATGTTCCATGTATGAAGTCTTGCTGAAGTTTGAGCATCCTCCCTTTATTCTAGTGAGGGATTGGAATGAGTTCATTTTGGATGCAAAGGAGAAAGGGGATACTCAAAGAGGAATTACACCAGCAAATGGGAGAAGGTATAAACATTTTAATAGATTTTTATTATTAAATAATGAAATTTTCATATACTAGTGTTCTAAGCATCCTCATTACATGATTTAAGGTCTTAGTCCATAGACAAATTAAATTAGACTTACTATCCAAAATACATAAAAAACATGCACATAAACATGACAACTGAGAAACATAAATGTAGATTTCACAATAGCTGAAAAACATAATTGTAGGCATCATAGTCACAATCTTTTGGAGACAATGTAATTGAGTTGTGTACCCAAGCGGTGTAGAGAAACTTCTACACCCCCAATTCCAAGTTGAATACATCTATTGGAGGACCTTGTATTCATGAGCAATAGATGTAGTCAACTTGGAATTGGAGGTGCAGGAGTTGCTCTCCACCGTTTGGTTATAGAACTCAATTACATTGTCTCCAAAAAATTGTGACCACGATGCCTACAATTATGTTTCTCAGCTGTTGTGTCCCAGGACCCCTTATGACCCTTTACGACCATTTACAATCCTTAAGAATACATCTTAGAGGTCTTAAAATGTCGTAAAGGGTCATAAGAGGCTCTTAGGAGGGGCCAGATGAGCTTCCACCTTCACGTGGTTGGCCCTGTTAAGTAGAGAATGTTTAACTATTCTTGAAACAAAGAGAAGCTCAATAATTTAAGGTCTCAATCCATCAAGATGCTGAAAAAATGACAGGAATCAACGATGGAGATTTTTTAGATTCTGAGAAGACGTATATGGAGTGGAGGCTAGATTGAGTACCAGTGCAGAGTGTTAATAATTATAGCCTTTTGGCCAAGATTAAACTGATCAAATAAATACCCTTGTGTGATTTATAATAATAAGGAGATTATTATTTCATTTATATATATGTGTTGGTTGAATTAGTTAAGGGCCCAAGGTCAACCTCTTGGCTTTAACATTAAATATATTTAATAAGATGAGGTCGGCCCTCTTGATGATAATTCAATTCATATATATATGGTGTTGGATTCTAGGGAGAGAAGCACCAAAAACATAACATGCTTCCCTCCCCCAAAACCTTGATTCTCTACCTTAAGCAAACTTAGATCAGAATATATTGGTGTGAAAGATAAGAAACTTCGGCTAATAGATAAGAACAAGTCTGAGCATGAACAAAGAGTAGATTATGATCTGATCCATACAACCAGCAATTATTGGCAATGTTAACTGCAAGTTGATTAGGGCTGGAAGCCTCTGTTAGGACTGGACTCTTCCTCAATACACTAACACTAAGGTACTAATCAGGTTCTCCTCAACACCTTTGTTAGTACAGTTGGAGGCATATAGACTGGAGTATACTTGGTTGATATCCGAGTATCTTCTATCCCTTCTTGTTTACTTTATTCTATGTTTAGTTGTGTTAGATCTCTATAGTTTGTTCATTCTGGAGTAGAATCTGAAATATATCAACAAGAGATGATGATTCAGTAACCTACATCTAGAAAACCTTCACAATTATCCCTTCTTTGGCCTCCACTTTTTCTTCTCAAAAATGGTTATCTAGAAACTTTAGAGCCTGTCGATTATTTCTGTACACAACCTATGCCTATTGATGACAATGAGGATGTGCATCACAATAATACAAGTAAACATATTAAATTGATTGGTGTAGTAATACAAATTTAATTGTAATTGGTGTTTGGGTTAATGTAACAATTTGTATTTTAGCTGTAGAGAGTGTAGAGGCCGTTGTTAATGAGTAGGTTGAGGTTGAGGCTGAGGAGAGACAAACTGACCTCGATGTTGATGATGTGACTAGATCAGGTAAAGAGCTATATGATTATGAATGTTGTCAATGCCTTTATTACCAAGGAATCACCACCCGCCATTAATGAATATTAATGAACACTTACACCATGAAGAAGACAAATGATTAAATAGAACGAGAGGACCAACTGAACCATCTTGTGGTCAGTCTATATCACATTGAGAAACAACGTCAAGACTTGAGAATCAAAACAATCAAAAGTTTCTTCAAGACCATGAATGATCAACAACATTCCATCAGAAAAAAAAACACTAATCTATGTTATCATTAAGCCATAAAATATGTCTTTAAAGTTTAGAAGCATCACAAAAACTTTCAAGAAACATAGTACTATCCAAAATATGTCTTCAAAGTTTATTTCTAATGATTATGATGATGTTGATGTTGATGTCTATAATTTATTTCACTTATTGATGCTTGCCTAGATTTAATTTTGAATTGCCAGGTTGGAGAATGCTTTCAAAGTTTAGGGTCTGTTCCACTTGATACTCTTAGTTACAGCTCAAATGCAACTCAACATATTTTTGATGCTGGGCAACCCACTGTAGAAACTCATCCGCAGGTGAAATTTAATGCTGTGAATCTTGGCATTGTTAATGTTATTACTTTTCCTCACATTTCATATTTGTGAAAATGTTTCTTGGCACTATCTTCTTTTTCAATTCCTATATTTGCATCTTTTTAGATCATTAAATTAAGCATTACATGTCTTTGTTCAAAGTTTATTCTAACACTATATTATATCTTATTCTTATCACAATGTTCTTTTTTGTGGGTCAGGAGGTCAATCTTCATTTTCTTCATTGTGGGGGACAGTGAAGATTTCTCTAACAAATAGTAGGTCTTCTTTAGTATCTTATAATAACATGCTAAACTGATAAAGGTGTTATGGACATTTAATTTGCAATTACTAATAGATTAAGAATATTATTACTATGCTTAATGTTCCATTTAAATGCATTTAACACAAAAAAAAAATTTACAAAACTGAACCAGTGGCATGTTTACAACAAAGATGTGTTGAGGAGTTTGCTCCTTGTTTAATGTTAACTGTTCCTGCACAATCCACTCATACAACAGTGAAATGCTATGTGGAAGGGATGGTTGATAGTGTCCCTTGAGGGAAGGGGGATTGTGAAAGACTTGTTATCATTGTATTGTGTATTTCCAATATGTTTGGATGTAGGGCAAACCAGGAGAATGAAGGATCATTCACTGATTGCATGATAACCTGGTTTTGAAGGGTCACTGGTTGAGGGGACAATCAAGGTCTAGATGATTAGTCCATTGGAGGACCCTATTTATTTTTATTAATTTCTATTCAAATTCAATGCATGGATTTCTTGTGAATTATCGACTGCTATGTATCCTGCAACTACATTTGTAAATCTGCATATACTTCTCTAGGGTTGTAAGCCACTTAGAGATCAAAATAGAGAAACTAAATCAGAATCATTCTTTGTCCTATTTCCTTTTAACAAAGTCTCAACTATCAATGATACAATACATTTGATTCCCTAAGCTATCAATACAAATGATGCCTAGCTAGAAGCTCACGGGCTGTCCATTTGATAACCACAGTCAACATTTCAAAAAAATGGATATCCTTGAGCAAAGGCACCCATAACATCAAATAATGGAGTTAAAGCATGGGCTAGGGCATGACACCAGTAGAATGTGGTCATTTCAGTAACAACAATATACAATGGCATCATTAAACATATATGCCAGTAATATCAACAAACGTGAATCCAAACATTTGAAAACCAATGACATGTTTACAACAAAGGTCTAATAGAACTCCCAACAATTCTTAAACATACTTTATCTGATATGATGAATTCTTAAACAATTAAGGTTGGAGTAGACATAGTTATCACACATTTTTTTTGTGTGGTAAAAGGAAAATTTGGCTAGGTCAAATCTTCCTTCGTGCTAGCAGACTACAAAATTAGACCTTTATTAACAATTGATCATATTAGATAACTAGTATGTTTAAGAATTATTGGGACTAGTCCTTTGGTGTGTATTAAACAAAATATATAGAATTTTTAGCATATTATTATCATTCTATTTCTTTCTTGTAAACATGCCATTGGTTCAATTTTGTAACTTCACTATTGTATGAGTGGATTGTGCATGAATAGTTAACATTAAACAAGGAGCAAACTCCTCAACACATCTTGGAAACTCCATTCACTTCTACCAAGAATAAAGCATTTAATCCATTCAACATTACATATAATCATTAGACAGTTACATTTTTTGACTATGTAGAGGAATAGTCACGACCAAAATGACCAAAACTACTTTCACCCTTGCACAAGCTATTCCAAACTTCAAGTAAAATGAGCAATATGCTATATCAAATCATTCATATTCATAGTAACCATTCAAAGGATCATTTTTTCAATGAATCCTCTAACTATACCCCTACGGTAGAGAAATGAAACTTAGTAAAATTAGTCTATGCCACTGTTTGTGAGGGTACACTCATTATAAGTGCCTCTCAAACCTCTCCAAACATGTAAGATTGTCTTTAAATACTTTATTGATCTCTTCTAAACATTAACCAAATCAAACCTACATTTGAATCCACACACAATAACCCCAAAATGAAGGGTTTTGTATCCTTTAATGAATCTCAGTCAATAGTAACACATGGACAGTCAAACTAGTAGTCTCCAAAGCATTCAATAAGTGACTGGATTGTATTTAATACATGCCAAATGACCAGTTGTATGAAATTTTCAATCACGTAGCATTTCACTATTGTATGAGTGGATTGTGCAGGAACAGTTAACATTAAACAAGGAGCAAACTCCTCAACACATCTTGGAAACCATTAAATTCAATAATAAATGAAACCTAACACCAACACTATTCCTTCCATTCACTTCTACCAATAATAAAGCATTTAATCCATTCAACATTACATATAATCATTAGACAGTTACATTTCCTGACTGTGTACTAGAGGAACAATCACGACCAAAACAATCCAAACATTTGAAAATAGTGAATCGATATCCTTGAGCAGAAGCACCAATAACATCAAATAATGGAGATAAAGCATGGGATAGGGCATGACACCAGTAGAATGTTGTCATTTCAAAGAGCATTCATGATCAAATAAAATGCAATGCATTTGAAATTTGCGGTCGAATATGATGCTAGAGGCTCGAAACATGAAGAAATCACATATGAAGAACATGCCATTGGTTCAGTTTTGTAATTTTTTTTTTTGTGTAATTAGTAATTGGTAGATTAAATGTAGATAACACCTTTATCAATTTAATTAGCATGTTATTGTCATATCAGATAAAGTATGTTTAAGAATTGTTGGGACTGGTCCTTTTGTGTGTATTAAACATAATAGAATTTTCAGCATATTATTATCAATCTATTTCTTTGTTCTAAACATGCTATTGGTTTAGTTTTGTAGATTTTTTTTTGTGTTAAATGCATTTTTCATGAGGAGGGGTCTTGTTCTGAGGAGATTGATGAAGATTGTGCACCTCAAAAACCAATTCATAAGGTACCTATCCATGTTTCCTATTCGCTTATATTTTTGGTTTGGTAAATCTCCTTATAAGTTTCATGTCCTTTCTTTTGATTACTATGGATGAGATATATATCTTACATTTAACATTGAACTTCTTTACATTTTAGAACATGTAGTGTGTTTTTTGAGGATTTTACCAAATCAACTTTTAACATAAACCAAAAACACCAAACTGATATCTTGCCCTTGCAAGGTGACAAAATATTTGCATTTGACCAATAACTACAAGAAATTGAATGATAAATCCACATACCTGTATCTTTGTAAAATACCTGGAACATCAAAAAGATGGCTAAGTGGCTACTGCCATGATTTTTATCTACTGAATATGGGAAATAAAAACACCAAAAGGAATCGAATAGAAAAAATGATTGGTCATTTCAGAGAGCATTTATGATCAAATAAAATGCAATGCCTTCCCTCACTCTTGATCAACTTTCACCCACTCATTTTCTCCCACTCCTTTTCTCTACAATCGAAATAAAAATGATTTGGCCATTTCAAAATAGTGAATCAATATCCTTGAGCACAAGCACCAATAACATCAACTATTTTGATATGTGGGTACCCTAATGTTGGCAAGAGTTCTTTTATTAATAAGATTACTCTGCAAGCTTGAAGAAGCAATATATTTTGGCAAATGAAGAGTGGAAAGATGATGATGTTCTTGAGATCATGGATGGACACAATGTTGTAGATAGAATGGGAAGACATCTTTTGAGCTTGGCCTTGGATCCTTCAACAATTGGGGTAGGATCGAGACCCGGGCTAAAAAGATGTCTTCCTTTTTGTTGTGGAATATAGGCTCTGCTATTGCAACAATGACAGACTGTGATGTACATATCACAGTAGCTAAGAAACATAAATGTAGGCATCATGGTCACAATTTTTTGGAGACACAACATAATTGAGTGCTATTCCCAGATGATGCAAAGAAACCACTACTTTGCATCATCTTGAAAAACCACTCAATTATGTTGTGTCTCCAAAAAATTGTGATCATGATGCCTACAATTATGTTTCTCAACTGTTGTGTCCCAAGACCCCTTATGACCCTTTACGACCATTTACGATCCCTAAGAATACATCTTAGAGGTCTTAAAATGGTAAAGGGTCATAAGAGGCTCCTAGGAGGGGCTAGGTGAGCTTCCACATTCACATGGTTGGCCCTGTTAAGTAGATAATGTTAAACTATTCTTGAAACAAAGAGAAGCTCAATAATTTAAGGTCTTAGTCCATGGAGATGCTAAAAAAATGATGAGAATCAATGATGGAGAGTTTTTAGATTCTGAGAAGACATATATGGAGTGGAGGCCAGATTGAGTACCAGTGCAGAGATGATGATTTAGTAACCTACATCTATAAAACCTTCACAATTATCCCTTCTTTGTCCTCCACTCATTCCTCTTCTCAAAAATGGTTATCTAGAAACTTTGGATAGTGTTTTCTCATCCATGCATGAAATGTGCTAGTGATCATATAAAATTACTTTAGGCCTCTAGTATTGATGAGATGTATAAGTGTAAAATGTTTTTGTGAGACTGTGATCAACTTTTGCAGTGTACATAAATGCAAGGTGGTGATTATTCTCGACGATCGATAGGTAACTAGGACTAAAGATAACATAGCTCAAGAGACCATCATAGTTTGTCTCTTTCTTCGGTCTATATTATTGACAAAATGTTTTACCTTTCATTAGCTCATCAAATCTGGGGATTTGAAATAATTTAATAGAATATTTTCATGACAACGTATATTATTTAAGTTGATGTTGCACAAATTTATCTACTTCGTGCACTTGTATACTATGAAGATGGCAATAAAGAAGAATCTCCTCCCATGGCAATGCTTCTTTATCACCGTCCTCATAGTCTACAAGTGTGTGAAGTAGATAAATTCATGCAACGTCAACTTAAATAATATATGTTGTCATGAAAATATTTTATTAAATTCTTTCAAATCCCCAGATTTGATGAGTGAATGAAAGGTAAAACATTTTATCAATAATATAGACCGAAGAAAGAGACAACCTATGATGGTCTCTTGAGCTGTGTTAACTTTAATGTGCATATCCATCAGTTTTTCAACAATTCATAATTAATTTTGACATAAGCGCTATGCATTCAATAGACAAAATGTTGGAAAAAAATAATTTTTGACATTTAGTGCAACAGTAATGCTATACGTTTGATAGGAATACTTGTTGGAGAATAGTGCATAACTGTCGCTATTCTGACAGTTTAAGTGTCGTAAAGAGAACATTTTTTACATAACTTTTGACAGTGAGGCCATATCACCAACAGGTAGATCTATTGGAATATGATGCTAACTATTGGTATTCCAACAGTTATACATTTAGAATTAATATGGTTCGATAGTCAGTTCTCACAGAGATTGTATATTTTTGATAGGTCTTGTTATCAAAATTCTGATGGATGAACCGTTGGAAATGCCATTTCAAAGTTGTTCTCATTTGCAACTTTCCAACGTGAGAAGGTGTTGGTAAACCGACAGGTAGGTCTTTTATCACAATCTTCTACGCAAAAATAGTGACAGACTCATGTGTCAAAATTTTGACAAATGAGTGTTGCAAATCCGACAAATGGCCGTCAAAATTTGGCCCCAAATGTAGTAGTGTAGGATACTCTTTCTTCATATCTGAATAATCCCCAGGCTCATAATACTCATAAAAATTGACAATGTTCAATATAGGTGATATGTCCATGTTATTAGGTAACTCAACTTCAAAAAAATTACCACTGTCAAATTTATTTAGTATTTTACAAGGTCCAAATTTATTCATCTTCAACTTTCTATATGTTCCAAAAGGAAATTTTTCCTTCTTCAAATGAATCATGACTTTATTCGCAACTGAAAAATTATTATGTCTTCTATTTCTATCATTTGTATCCTTATATTTTTTATTATTAAGTTCCATGTTATAATTCACTTCATCATGCAAAGTATTCATGAATTGAGCATAACCCTCTACTTTAACACTTATTTTCTCTTCTTGACCAAGATCCTTCAATTATAGAATTTCCTTAGGATGCATGCCAATAAAAAATTCAAATGGTGTATTTCCCGTACTTTGATTTACTGAATTATTATATGTAAATTATTCTTGTGCCATAACCAAATCCAAATTACCCAGTTTGTTTCAAACTAGACGTATCAACAAATAACCCAAGCTCCAATTCAAAAAAATTGTTTGTCCATCGGTTGGTGGATAAAATGTAGAACTAAACTTCAAATCAATAATCATCTTCTTCCAAAGTGTTTTCCAAAACTAACCCATAAACTTAATATCTCTGTCTGAAATAATACTCCTTGGTAATCCATGCAACCTCTCAATTTCATTAAAGAATAGATTGGAAACATGTACAACATATGATATCTTCCTACAAGGTATGAAATATGAAATCTTTGAAAATATTTCGACCACAACAAAGATAGAATCATTACCTCTTTGTGTCTTCATTAAACCAAGAACAAAATCCATGCTAATGTCTTCCCAAGGTCTACTAGGAATAAGTAATGGTGTATACAATCCCACATTCTAACTAAATCCTTTAGCAACTCAAAAAAATATGAAACTCTTGACAAATTTATGAATATTCCTATGAATTTGAGGCCAAAAGTATTTTGCATAAATCAAACTCACTATCTTATCAATACCAAAGTGTCTTGCAAGTGCTCCACTATGCTTATCTTTGATTAGATTATCCCTCATTGATCCTCTTGGTATACATAATTGGATTCCTTTGAACAACATATCTTCTTGAATGAAATAATCTACCCACATACTCTAATTATGTGTCACCAATTCTCTACAAGCCTTCTAAGGCTCTACAAAATTAGGGGAAGTCTCATATAAGGTCTTCAAATCATCAAATCCAAGTACTTATGTTCACATCTCAGTCAAAAAAATTATTCTCCTACTTAGTGCATCAACAAATATATTTGATTGTCCACTTCTATGCTTCGACACAAAAGTTAAATTCTGTAAGTATTTAACCCATTTCATGTACTTCTAATTCAATTTATTTTAACTTACCAAATACTAAAATGCCTTATGATTAGTATATAATATAAATTACTTAGGAATAAAGTAATGTCTCCACTTCTTCAAGGCTTGAACAATAGCATAAAATTATTGATCATTGATTGCATATTTCCTCTTAGCATCATTCAACTTCTCACTATAAAAAGAAATAGGCCTATCTTCTTGATTCAGTATTGCTCCAATTGCACTTCCACTTGCATAACAATCAACTTGAAATAACTTGGTGAAATTAGGTGAAGACAATATCGGTAATTCAACTACCTTCTTCTTCAATGTCTCAAAACTTCTATTAGCTCCATGTGTCCACTTGAAATATTTCTTATCTCATCTCAATGTCTTTGTTGTAGGATTAAAACTAAACTAAAATTCCTAATGAATTTGCAGTAGAAACTAGCCAAACCATGGAAAGATCCAATCTCTCCAACACTTTCATGTGTAGGCCAATCCAATATTTCTTTAACTTTCTCAAGATCCATCTTCAAACCTTCATCTGAAATTACAAAAACCAAATACACTATCTCTTCCTTCTTGAAAGAATATTTCTTTAGGTTAATAAATAACTTTTCCTCTTTCAACTTCTATAATACTTGTATCAGATGCAAAAAATTATCTTATTTACACTTACTAAATATCATAATTTTTTCCAAATAAACAATCAAACATTTACCTAGGAATTTCCTCAATACTTCATTCATTAACCTCATAAAAGTACTAGGTGCATTAGTTAAACCAAAAGTCATAACTAACAACTCATACAAACCATAATTTTTCTTGAAAGAAGTATTCCATTCATATCCTTCTCTTATTCTAATATGATGATAACCAATTTTTAAATCAATCTTGGTAAATTACTTTTATGCACTCAAACAATCTATTATATCATCCATCCTTGGTAAAGGAAATTGGTACTTCACTATATTTTTTATAGCTCTAGAATTAGTACACATTCTCCATTATCTATTGTTTTTACGTGCTAACATAGTTGGTATTGTATATGGACTCAAAATATCTCTGATCAAACCCTTTTGCAATAGGTCTTGGACTTGTTTGTTCAATTCTTCATTCTCTACTAGTGTCAACTATTGTGGTGTCTTATTTGGAAAACTAGCTTCTTGTATCAAATCCATGCAATGAATAATACTTCTAGAAATAGGTAATCCATCAAGTACATTATATGAAATAATATCCTTAAATTATGTCAATAATTTAGTTATTTCCAGTGGTTGTTCATGATCATCTTTCCTCTTTTCAACTTTCCTAGGAATCAAGGCATAGCACATACTATCCTTCTTCAAATCCTTTGTGAACTATTTTACTTCAATAAAACAAACTCTAATAGTAGTGCAATTTTCATTTTTAGAGTCTTCTACCAATGGTAACAAGAATTATCTAATTCTATTAACCACAATAGTATACCTATTCAATCCACCATCATGCAAATATTGTCTATCATATTTCCATGGTATAACCACCAAGATTTGACAAGAATCCATCAACATAAAGAAATTCATCATGATAAGATCCAATCTTAAGTTTCACAAGATATTGTTCACTTACAATTAAATTATGACCATCCCTAATCTAATAAATCTAATAAGGCTTAGGGTGTTTCATCCTCGGTACCTACAATTTGGTAACCAAATCCTCTAATGCCAAATTATCTGAGCTTCCACTATCAATGATCACCTTGCAACCTTTATCAAAAACCTTACACTTAGTTTTGAATAAAATTTTCCTCATCATAGGGTTTTCATCAGTTCTTCATTCTACAAATCTCTCGTAATGATCAGGTCTTCTCCATCCTCTGGTCTATTAATAGAATCTAGTGAATCTTCTTGCACAATTACATCATAGATACTGCAACCAGCTTTATTTCTTGAATTCCCATTATTACACTCAAATTCCCTATGACCTTCCCCACATTTTAAACAATTACCCTTAAACCAACTTCTATCTTATCTCTTTTAATTATTACTACTTGTTGACTAAATCCCTCTTGAATAACTTCCTCTACCTCTGTATGAATTCTCTTTCTTCCATTGTAATTTTCCTTTGTTTAGATTTGTCTTGTCCTTATTAATATGAGACCTTCCACTATCACCATATGATCTACCTCTTCCTCTAGGAAATATTCCACCTCTTTCTCTTTGTCTATGTTCATGTCTCTTGTTCAAATTTTCTTCTTCCTCCAATGCAAATTGATATGTTTTTTCAATGCTATCCATCTTGACTGGACTAATTTCATCTTGTTTAGTTTTCCTCAACCCATTCAAATACCTTGCAACCCTTTAAATTTTTTCATCTATATGTTTAGATCTGATATCCAATCGGTAGAATTATTGTGTACACTCCTTCACAATAGGGTCCCTTTGCTTCAAGTTCCACAACTTTCTCAAGAAGATAACTTGATAATCATGTGGTAAGAATTTACCTTCAAACTTGTTTACCATTTTAACCCAAGTTTTGATCTTTTCCTTTCCTTTACTTTGTCTATCAGTTTGGAGATGTTCCCACCATAAAGATGCATGTCCTCTCAATTTTTTGCTATCAATATTCACCCTCTTATCTACAGGCATATTTTTTAGACTCAAAGTATTTCTCCATCTCAGAGATCTAGTCCAATAATTCATTAGAATCAAGGTTTCCAACATAATTAGGAGGATTGAAATGTGGTTTTTCATTCACTCTTTACAAAGCTCTCAAGAATATCTCATCACCTTTTTCAAGATCAGGAAATTTCTTACCAACTTCCTTAGCTTCATCTTGACTAACATCCTCAATAGGTCTTCCTCTTCTTTGGGCTATCTCCATAGATTCAATTCTAGCTTCAATTTATCTCAACAAATCCATTATCATAGGATCTCTTGGTTGTGTCAAAAAAATTTATCCTTAGTCTTCTAAATTTTTGAAGTGATCCTTTACCAGGTTGACCAAGTTCTATGAAAATTGATAAACCCTAATCCCATGATTCTTTCCTTCTATTTCCATGTTACTTTTTCAAACATTTGAGATTCAATTAAACACATGTGCCATTTTTCTAAGATTAAGTTGTTAACTCATGTGTCTAATGCTTAGAATGATCGGGGTCCCCTTTTCACATATATTTCAAAGAATTTACCTTTGCTCAATTTTTTCTCAGTCGTTCGATCTATTCTAAATCTAGTGGTCATCATTGCCCTGCAAGCCTCATGTTTTCATATTTTACTCTTTGTGGGGCTGTGACTGATTGACACTTGTCATAAGATGTTGCGGGCCTAATTCATTTATTACTTCACGAAAAGTAAAAGCCTAAACAAGATCGATGATGGGCACATCCCCTTGATCTCAAACTACTTGGCCACTACTCTTTATAGGACTGTGATGACCATCTGATCAAAAGAGGTCTCCAAATGAGGGCATCCAACTGGGAGCTAGCTCACATGAGCATAGAAATTGAGGAGTCCAAGTGGATGACAAATTGATGGTAGGTCCCAAAAAAAGGTAAGGAAATTTTGACAAAGCATGCAGGTGAAAATTCATGCATGTGTATGCATGCCTGGAGATCCAGTGGTCATCGCAACCCCGCAACCATGCAGATGCTCATATGTTAACCATTGTGGGAATATGACATGCTGACAAGTGTCAACCAATGATGTGGCAAAATGATGCATTATGATGCCCAGGTGGATAGTGGAGAAAATGAGAACATGACACTTGGTAGAGGGTGATGACAAAGCAGTAGATGGACTGTTAGCTGGGTACCTCAAGATACATGCCAGATCCAATGGTGATCACTATCACACAAAGAGAAAGTTCTCAGTGGTTAGTCTTTGTAGGACTACCACAAGCCAACATGTGTCATGGTGGTGCACTATCAAAGATGTTAGAGATTAATGCCCAGTCAAAGAGATGAACCAGTTAGAGGGTGACATGTGGTAGATGATGTACAGGTAGTCTGATAAGGTGGTGACATGGTTAGTCAATCCAGTCAAGTAGTGTCATGTGGCACATAGAGGCCAACATTAAATTCAAATGTTTGTACAAATGAATTAAAACAAATGATAGAGTTTGGACTATATGCAAAAAATAAAAATATTTAAAATGACTGTGTGCTCATGGAAATGCTTCCTAGGGATTTTATTTTTACTCAAACATGGACATATTATATATTTTTGGAAATAGAAAAATATAAGGATTGCAATGGTGGTGGTTATTTTTAGATTTGACCAGTGTAATGAGAGCAGTAATGACTTTTGAATCAGAGATCAGATTTTGGTAAGGAAGTTCATCTAGACAAGACTTTTCGGACAAAGGGGAAGGATATGATTTCTTGCAACTTGGTTGCTTTGTAGATATTTTTCTTTGGTTTCATTAAAAATATCAGATTTGTTGTTTCTTCCAAGGTATTTACTATTGATTTGATTTTCTCAGAGGAAGTAGCTAATTTCCTAGGAATGTCTTGTAGAGGTACAATCAGATCAGATTTCATTCTCCTGTAGACATTGACATTGTTGGTTAGGTTTAGGGTTTTTGACCTAAATGATATTTTTCTTGTTACATCATTGTTTCTATAAAAGGATTTTTATGATCATTTAGAAGGTGTTGGCTGAAAAAATATTGAGTCATAGGAAGCTAAAAAGCTAAGTGTATATCCTCAGTCTAGAGTGTAATATGTGTAGATCATCTTAAAATGGAAGTACTTCCATGTTAAGAATGTTTATCCCTCCAAGTAACTGGTCTGGGGTCACATTTAGCACCTTGAATAGGTCTTTGCATGGATCTGTCTTTTTCCCCATGTTCTACTTCTCTCTCCACCTATTTATAGCCTTTTTATGGCACCTGGTCCTGAGAATTTGAGATCTGAGACCTCATCATCAAGGTTGAACTTGACCCTGACCTAGCGCAGAATCAACCTCAACCCTGACCTAGGTTAGAGTTGACCTTGACCCTGACCCTAGGTCCAATTTCCAAGTTCCTGAGGTTTCAGGATATTGGGCTTCAGAAAGTTTTATTTTCCTGCTTCTGGGTTGGCTATTTTGGATTTTAGAATGGTAAAATCTTAAATTACATTTAATATAGGTCCATTTCTAGGGGTTAAGGTTAATTGGGATTTAATTCTCAAATGTCAGCCTTCTCTACGAGTTTGTGCCCTAGATCACCATAAAAGGAAATGTTCCTCTCTCATTTTCAAATCCACCTTTCATGATCAAGACATCTAGCTCTCAAGTGTAAGAAAGCAAGAAGGAGAAGGAATGAAAGAAAGAAAGAATTCATCTTCAATCATTCAAGCATTCAAGTATTCATCAAGGAAATCCATTGTTAGCCATTGAAGGATTCAATCTCTATGGAGCCCTCTTGTTGAAGATTTCTCCATCCACATTCATCCAAGTTTCTTCCTATTCCAACATCCATTCAAGATTAGTGTTGAAGATCTAATGCCATTGATTTGAGACATCCTACATACATTTCTACATTCATTTGGAGCATCCATACTTGTGGATTCAAGGATTCAAATCCTCCACAAAGATTTCAATTTAAGCAAAGTGAATTATTCCATTTACTTTGTTTATACATATTGTGATTTTAATTAAATTTCAAGGTTGATTCGAAATTGGGGTTTGACCAATGAAAACCCCCCATCCAAACAATAAAAACCATTTTTCTTATGGGTACAGGTACTGGACCGTGAATTGAAGTTCAGATCTAGATACTCTTTTTAGGGAACTTTCGAGATCCGCAAATTTTTTTTCTGTCAGAGCTATTTTAGGTCAGGGATGACCTTCAGTGAGGGGTAATATTATGCCTTGGGGTAAGATTGTGCCCCGTAATCTAGGTCAATGTCGACCTGATTCCATTGAGATAAAATTTTTCTAGGTTTTCTCTGTCTCAACATTTCCAGTCTGGAGCAGGTTGCAAAATTCACTGAAACTGTACACAAACATCAAAAACCAACATTTTCCAAATTTTCCCTATTTTGAGGTTAGTATTTATCTTCTATTCATTTAATATTTCAAGCACATAGTTTCTATGGCAAAGTGTAAGATCTTCTCCTTTCTCCATATTCTCCATAGGTTGATTCATTTGTGTATGGATCACTTCTTTGTGATTAATCAATTTGGAACTCTTCTTTTGGGAATTTGGATTAGAGATAGATCCTATATTTCAACCATCCTCACATAGATATAATATATGTTGTAAAGGATAAAGATAGATACACATACATTTTTACCCCTTTACATTTTGGTGAACCCGACGTGCTTACCCTTTTCTTTTCATGGAATTAGATGCTCTATTGTTTTTCCCTTTGCATTATCTTGTATTTGTGGTGTTAGATTTACATTGCATGCATTTATATTTCAAAAATACAAAAAAATGCAAAAACCTCTTTAAAATAAAAAACTATTCATTTGTTTTATGTTTTCTTAGTTTAGCTCATTTGCATTGCATTGGTATATGAGCTTTACTACCTCTAGTCCTACTTATAATATTCTAGTTAGAAGAAGTCATAGACTTATGGGTGCCTTTGATCCTAAATCTTCCTCTCCTTTCCTTAGGATCCTGAATGACAATTTGATTATTCATGATTCCAATCCTATTATGGAGAAAAAATCTTCTCACTCATCTCATGATGAGGATGATGCTTTAAGAGTTCCTCCTGAACAAGTCCAAAAAATGTCAACTGAACTTGATAAAATGGGTAATTGGCTTATTCAAGAAAACCATAATCAAGATTTTATTCAAGCCATAGAGACTCTTAAGAAAGTCCTTCATGATAGTGATCAAGGTGCTAATCTCTCATGTGGTATTACTCATCTTGTGCATTCAAATGTTAAACCTTTAGCTCGAGAATCTCAAGATTTAGGGTTGATTCCTCTGGTTACTAGTATAGAACCTCCTTCTATTCCTTTATCTAGTATTCCTACCTATACTCCTTCTTTGGTGACTATGACAGTTCCCTTTGTTCCTATGAGTGTCCCTCTTGTGTCCCTTCCTACATCACAACATTCTTATCATAATGTTCTTTTTACTTATTCCAATCCTCTTCCAACTATAGTTCCAAGTGTTCCTCCAGTTGTGTCTTCTATTCCTGTAGCTTCATACACTTTACCTAGAGTTTCTAATGTTTCTATTCCTCTGATTTCTTCTAATGATTCAACAATTATAAGTTTGGCTCAAAATTTTTCATCCTTACAACAAAAACTTGCATCCTTGACTCAAAACAAGTTTAGCATTCCTACATGTGACATGGGAAGTCCTTTGTCCTGAGATATCATTCATACTCTTGTTCCTCAGCAAGTGGATATGCCTCATCTTGAGAATTACAATGGAAAAGGAGACCCCGTTCATCATGTTAAAACATTTCAAATACTTTGTAGTGATTATGCTCATGACCATAGGATTTTAGCCAAGTTGTTTGCTAGAACTTTTCATGACAAGGCCTTACAATGGTATTTTTCCTTGCCTCCTTATTCTATTGATTCATTTCCACAAATTTATAATGCTTTTATTCAAAATTTTCAAAATAACATTGGTCTACAAGTGTCCTTGATTGATTTGATGCATTGTAAACAAAGTGGTAAGGAAAAAATGATTGAATTTATTGGTAGATTTAAGCATTTACATGCTCATATTTCCTATCCTATTCCTGATATTGATATTCAACCTATGTTTATTTCAAATTTGCAAAATGATATTAGAGATAAGACTCTGCTTACTAAATTCACCTCTTTTCAACAACTTTGTGTAGTGCTTCATCATTATCAATTACAAGTGAGTCAATTTGAGAGAAACACTCCAATGGCTCCTGTTCCTATTGAAAAAAGTGATGCTGCTCCTAATCCAAACAAATTTCAAAAATTGAACAACTATGTCAAGATAAATAAACAAGAGAATGCAATTGTTGATCAAGTTGTTGCATCTCACAATGCCACTTCTGCATCCACTGCTTTTCGATTAAATCATACGTTTACTACTCTTTCTAAATATTTACATTCTATTATGAATAGGTTGTTAACTACTAATACGATTACTTTACCTCCTATTCAACCTCTTTTTCCTACTACAATGGAATCCAAATCTTTTGATCCTAAAGCTTTTTGTCAATATCATTGTCAGAATGGTCATGATACTGAGAAGTGTTTTTCTTTAAAATATAAGGGTCAAGATTTAATCGATTCTAATGCCTTATCTGTTGATAATATTGATGGTAGTGGGAACAAATTTGTCTCTCCTCCTAATCAAAACCTTCAAATCTATATGAATCCTTTACCTACACATGATACCAATACCATTTCTCAACCATCTTCTATCGATATTGTCTATGATTCAAAGATGGATGATCTTAATCACATTGTTAATCAAGTGGAGCATGTGGTTCAAATTATATCTCCACCTTAGAATCAATCTCAACTTCAAGCTTAAGTTCCACCTCAACCTATACCACAACCTAAATTGAAAACTCAACCTAAACCTTGAAAACAACCTAAGAATAAAATACCTTGGGAAATTTTGATTACTTTAAATAGTTCTGAGACTATTAAGGCCCCTGATGGTCCACTTTACATTTATGCTATGATTTCTCAGATACCTACCCATGGTTGTCTTGTTGATCCTACATCTTTAGTCAATGTTATTACTAAAGAAAATATTTTTATGAAAAACTTGCAACGTGATTCTTATGATACATCTAATGTGTGGATTCAAACTTGTAATGGTTTTCTTTATCCATCATTTGGTTCTATTAACTTGCCAGTTGAACTTTCTAGTAAAATTGTGAACACTGCCTTTAATGTTGTTCCTACTTCTGATCAGTTTCAAGTTAAGCTTGGTTTGTCATGGTTAAATGCCATGCATGTTGTTTCTTCACCTATCCATAAATATCTTAAATTTTTTCATGAAGAAGAAGTGAAGATGGTTAATCATAGTTTATATCTGTAAGAATTTGCAAATAGCAAAGATTGAACCAAGGATCTAGAGGTTGAAGAAAAGCACAAGAGAGATAATATGAATGCAAATATGGATTGAATAGATCCAATGAATTCACCTCTAATGATTGATTGATTACATAATAGGCCTCCTTATATAGAAAAGGTGATAAGAGAGAATGATAAGGAGTTGATAAGCTATCTCCTATGCTAGGTGTAATCACATGTCCACCAAATGTGGATCATCCTCCATTATGCAATAAAGTGTGTGCAATGGATTAGGATGATAATGTGATAAGAGCACTAAAGGTGGATCTAGCACCAAAAGTGGAATTCCTCCCACACCATGTGCTTAAAGAGGTGTGCACACTCCTAGATGTCTCAATCACAAACTACTATGCAATGCATTATCCTAAGTAAGATTAAGTAAAGTGTAATTAGGAATATTTAATTACACCAACACCCCCTCTTAAGTGAAACTTAGGGGAATGCACTTAAAATCACAATGCAATATGGGTAATATGGGTCCTGACAACTAGGCCATGTTAGGTACCAATGTACAAAATGAAATACATGAAATGCATAACTCTCATAATGTGGAGAAAGAGAGAAAACCTCATGGGAAAAACCCTCCCCCAAAAAGAGAGAAGAAAACAAGATGCATGGATGGATGGAGTACTCAAGACCCCCCAAGAATTACATACATCATGTATATACAAAGAAGTATCCCCCCAATAAGAAGGATAGTTGGAGACATGATAACCCCCCCATAATGTAGAAGCTCCCATGTTGATGAAGAGTACCTACAAACAATAGATAAGCCAATGCTTACAAGAAACATGTCTCCCCTTGGGAAGAAATAGATACATCAAATGATGAAGAAGCCAATCCATGTGCAAATGGAATGAGGAAGAAGATGAATGTCTCCATGTATGAATTTCTGAAGACTGAATAAGAATCCCCAAGTTCAAAGAATCTATCACCTCATGTGACAAATCAAGTGAAGAAGGAGAACAATCAAGAGTGCCAATCTCCAAAGAAGGTGAAGAAGTATCCCCAACTATGATGAAACTATCATCAAGGGAAAGATAAACCCCCTCATGTATGTCTTCCAAATCTACATCATGAGAATCAACAAATGTGGAAGATGCATCCAAGTAGTCATCACATTCTACAAGATCTGAAACACTATGAACATCTTGTTGAATAATAGAGCCCATGTCTGAAGAAGTAGGAGGTGGAGTAGGAAGATCAACACTTATCTCAACAACAAAATGATTCATGTGCCCAAAATTATCCTCATAATTATCCCTTGGCAAAGGGATGGGTACATCATGAATATCATCATCATTATCAACAAAATTCAAAAAAGAATACAAGCGTGATGTATGATCAACAACTCCCATAGCTATGACATCTCTAGTCTCCATGTCCCTAATGTAGACAAAATCAGGAGTGAACTCAACAATTTTACCTTGTGCCCCATGTGTAATTTGGTAAATAGAAAGGAGATTAGTGGTCAAGGATGGTACACAAAGAACATCATTAAATGTCCCCTCTCCCATAGGAATAGAACCTTTCCCACAAAATCTCATGAATGTGTTGTTACCCATCAAAATATTAGGAGAATTACAAGGCCCAATAGAAGAAAACATATCCATAGAAGATGCCATGTGATGTGATGCACCTGAATCAAGAAGCCATTTACCTTGCTTAGGATGTGTGGAAGCCAAGAGTGCTTGTCATTTACCTTTATCATTGGATGATGATGTAGATGTAGAAGCTACCAAATGTGTAGAAGAAGGAGCATACACTGATGAGGGAAACTTAATTTTGTGTTTCTGAATAATGTGAGTTAGCTCATCAATATTCTTTTGAAAACATTTATGCTCATCATGTCCTAAGTTTTTACAATATGCACATTTATCCCTCTTTCTTCTAGATGATTCCTCTCTTGAAGAGGACTTGGATTTAGTACTATTGTGTGAAGAAGATTCATTACCTTTGTCATGAGGCTTATGATCCCTATGTTGTTTCTTTCCTTTGCCATTAGAAGCCTTTGATGTGGATTCACTTGCAATCAATGCTTGATGTGTGGAAGGCTTCAATTGACCCATGTGTGCCAACTTTACTTGTTCCCTTGTGAGTTGTGCTGAAAATTCATCAAGAGAGGGCAATTTGTATGCACTACCAAGAGCATCCATAGTAGTATAGAATGTAGAAACAAAGATAGCATAATCAGAACCAAGCTTGGAAAGACTAGAAAAGATCAATTGTTCATTCCCTTTAACAATGCCACATGAAGAAAGCTCCAATATAATAGAATTGAACTTAGAGAAAAAGTCTTGAATATTGTCAAAATCCCTAGGATTGAGACCTATGAGATCATTCTCTAATCTAAATTTTCTCATTCTATCAGGTTTACCAAAGAGTCCTTCCAATGTGACCCAAGCATCATGAGGATGTGTGCAAGATGCAATTTGAAAGTGCAAGTCGTGAGAGATGGATGATCTAAGAGAGCTGAGTGCTTTATCCCTTCGATCAAACCATTTTTGCCTTTCTGCAACACTTGTTTGAGTTTCTTGATCCTGTCCAAGAGTCATTCTAAGCAATCCAAGACTCAACAAATGATCACTTAAAGAAACTTTCTATTCATGGTAGTTATATGGAGTGAGGATTTTGAACTTTGAATTATCCATATTGCAACCAAATAATGACTGATAACTACTGATAACTCCTTCAAATGACTGATGCAAACCAAAAAACTAAAATTCAAGGATTAACCAAGTACAAGTATAGCCCCAAAATGACCTATTTATGAAAGTGATATGTCTACCCAAATCACTGAAATCTAATTGCAGATCTAGAAAGTAGACAAAAAATCATGCACTTTCAAAAAAAATTTCACCTCAAAATGTTACCATATGTGGGTATGTGCAAGATCATGAGGGGCCAAACTATGCCCTTAGTGGCAATGAAAAATCAGCAAATCAGGGTTAGTCAACTTGACGTGAAAATTTCAACTAGCTATGAACCTAATATCAAAAAGTTGTAAGAATAGAATCTATAGAAAATTGAATGTAGTTTCTAAACTACTAGACCTTTTTTGAGAAAAAGTTAGTATGGTTGGTGAAAAGTATAGATTTCAATGCAGCAGTACAAAAATTTTAGGAAAAAAATAAGAAGTAGGTGTATGTCTGACCACCTTAATCATAATCAAATGATAATATTTTATTATAAGATTATATATATATGTAGTAGACTCATGCGTGGATGTGACATATATTTTTTTGTAATTTTATTCCAAAAAAAAAATTAATTATGAATTTTTTTCTACAACATTTTTAGACTAAAAAAACTCCCGTGTCTGACCACCTTAACTCATTCAAAACTTTAGAAAATTCAAAAAATAAAAAAAATTCCCTTATAGTAGGCAAAGCATAGAATGTGACTCATTTTTCAGATTTCAAAAATGTCATACCATCTGAAAGTTATAGTCATTTTTCAATCAGTATATAAATCAACACTTTAAAGGTAGCTCAATTAGAAAATAACTAATAATTACTTACCGAATTCAAAATTTGACAGCAATTATATCGATAGAAAGCTGATAATCTCCTTAAGATACCCTTTTCATTTTATCAAATTCGGGTGAAAACAAAGTCATCACCTACATTGTCAAAGTTTTGAACTGACATCACCACTTTTTGGCCCCTCATGATCTTACACATACCCATGTGCCCAAACAAAGCCCTAGAAGTTGCAGAAATTAGGAACAAATAGGTATAGTCAACAAAATCTACAAATTTTGATAAATCTATCAACCAAATCACCAAAATATTACCACCACTGGATTCTTGATGAAATTTTACCAAATTTAAAAAAAAATTGCTTGAAAAAAAGAGCAAAAATGAGCGAGTTATGGCCCTTTGAAGTTGGACTGTCAAAATGAAAACTCCAATGGTGAGGCCTGAGAATTTTCAAACCTTGCTGATGTCAACAATCTGTTGGGTTAAAGTTGACAATCATACAGTCATCGCAAAAAACCCAATTTGCCCTGTTGTGATGGCTAAATGACCATCAAATTTAGGATCATAAACGTGATGATGTCAGAAAAAAATGGTCCCACAGGCTGACGTGGCAGATGACTAGGTGGTTTGTACCATCCATATAGGTGATGTGGCACCATACTCTATGTGGTAGGTGTCATGGCAGGATGCCATGTGTCAATTTTTTATTTGCTTCTGACATGGCATCTGGGCAGCCTGTGTGGCAAGGTCTACATGAAGAGCCCACGTGGCGGGGTTTGCAAGGGCCCCCATGGTGAGGTCGCAAGTGACTGGGTGGTCAGGTGTGCAGTGCAATGGCACTGACGGTGGGCGAAGCGCTAGGCACTGGCAGTGGATTGGGTCGCTTGGGTAGTGGAGAAGTGGCACAGTGGGAATTAGATATCCCACATGCGCTGCGGAGAAGGCTTTAGGCCCTTTATGAATCCAAAGGCCTGCAGAGCAAAGAAACAAGGAAGTCCTATCGGGCTTGGTATTGCCTACAGGCTTGAGCTCGGGCTTTGGCCTTGGGTAGTGTGGAGACATGACCTTACTATTGCTATCATTAGCAGGTGAATATTCTAATAGTATATACAGAGGGCACGTACCAAGCCCAAAAACAATTGTTTGCAAAAAAAAATTCCAAAAATTACATAGAATAAATATATATATATATATATATATATATATATATATATATATATATATATATTTATATTTAAATCATACTAGAGAGGGCAGATCGGATTGTACAGTCTAATTTGCAAAAAAAAATTGGCTCGATTTTGACTTTCACCAAATATAGGCAAGTTTATAGTCGATTTTAACCAAAATAGCCTCCCGAACGCAATTGTGAGGTCAGATCTACTCCAAGATGCCTCTATCATACGCTGGTTGCCAGATCTGAGATTTGGACCTTCAAAGATTGCATCAAGATCTCTTCAAATCAGCTGATCAAAAACAATCCAATGGCTCTGATACCATGTAAGAATTTGCAAATAGCAAAGATTGAACCAAGGATCTAGAGGTTGAAGAAAATCACAAGAGAGATAATATGAATGCAAAGATGGATTGAATAGATCCAATGAATTCACCTCTAATGATTGATTGATTACATAATAGGCCTTCTTATATAGTAAAGGTGATAAGAGAGAATGATAAGGAGTTGATAAGCTATCTCCTATGCTAGGTGTAATCACATGTCCACCAAATGTGGATCATCCTCCATTATGCAATAAAATATGTGTAATGGATTAGGATGATAATGTGATAAGAGCACTAAAGGTGGATCTATCACCAAAAGTGGAATTCCTCCTACACCATGTGCTTAAAGAGGTGTGCACACTCCTAGGTGTCTCAATCACAAACTACTATGCAATGCATTATCCTAAGTAAGATTAAGTAAAGTGTAATTAGGAATATTTAATTACACCAACAATATCAACCTTCTAGGCCTAGGGATTGTGCTATCCTTGACTTATTTTGGCCTTCATTACCCAATTCCTATCCTTCTCGACCTGATAATCTTTTTCGTTCATATCAAGCCTATAAGAATCATAAGATTCTTGAGTTAAGCTTGCCTCCTATGGATCTTAATCATGGTCTTTTGTCTACACCTTCCATACATCCTTTAAATATGGCTTCTAGTAATGTTAATCAAGCTCCTAGTGTTGCTTGTCAGTCTGCTAAGAAACCTACTAATCCTCTTATAGAACCTATGAAGGATCTAGTGATTGTTCCTCCTAGTCCTCAACATATTTCAAGTAAATAAAAATGTAATCGATCTACTAATGAACGTTGTAAAAAACATCGTGCTCAAGTCAAGGCTCGTAACTTTGTTCTTCAAATTTCTTTACCTTCTTTTGATCAGCCTATACATGATGTGTTAGAAGATGTTACTGCTAATAATGATGTTAAAATGCAAGATTCTAATGATTCTATTCATATCTTAGATCCTATTTTGATTAATCTAGATGAAGAAGATACTCTTGATGATGTTAATGATGAATATGAGACTATTGACATTGAAATTGATTTACCTAATATGCTTTCATCATAATTGATACTTATACCTAGTATCGAACATGAAGATTCTTAAGAGGATCCTTGTTTAGAACTGGCTATCATTCCTACTATATTAGATATAGTCCCTCTTGTGAATTAATCACCTTACCTAAATGATATAGAATGAGATGGGGAGGGTAAGCAGTGCACTTGATTGGATTTTCCTTCATGGTAGCCTTTGTTGTGTGTTTTCCTGTAGTATTGTGCTTCTTCCGTGATCTATTTTCTAAATATTGTTAGATTATTTTATATGACCCTTGTTACCTTGTTGGTACAAGGTGATAAAGGAATTGAACCTATTGTACAATTCCTCTATATGTATCTCTATTATTCCATATGTTGTTTCATGTTATGTTGTACATGTACTATTATTCATAAATTTTTCCTTGTGCAATCTTCTTGGATCTGTGACTTGGTAGCACTAATTCTTTTTGGTCTCCAGGTTGTGGTCCAGAAAGATTCTTCTTCGTAACTCTTATGTGATCTTTCCTTCTTTGTGATTGTAGTTCTACTTTCTTTGGGAATAATGTCAATTCATTTGCAATAATATCATATATATATATATTATCTTATGATCATACTGACCCCACGGCAAGTAGACCCCTTCTTTGTTCTATACATGTTTATGTGGTATTTCCCTTGATTTTTCTTCATTTGGGGGCATCTCATAGTGGAAATGTAATCAGTGGAGTTGTTTATGTTTCTGTTGAAGCCATTACTCCTATTAAAGTGTTAGCAATGCTTTCACATGGGGGCATACGCTCTACTCACCTATTACACACACACACTTTTCAATATACATATATTACTTTTCAAAATAATTTTCTCCCTTTATGGATTAGTGACTAATCCTTAAAGCATAGATTTTTATTCAGGATCTCTTGATCCCTCCAATTTCAAATTTTTGATCCCTTAATGTCGAAGGTGTCCTTAAGACTAGATCTCTTTTGTTTTTTGGTTTTACTCTTGTAGAATAGAATATTCTTGAGGGTAAATCTTTGATGGGTTGACTAGTGAGTAGCCACATTCACTAGGTGGTTCAATTCCATCTTTCCAGTTGTGTTGTTTCCTTGTGTGGTTCACAATGGGACATAAGTTCTCATTGGACGATATAATCACACCCTCTCTCTCTCTCTCTCTCTCTCTCTCTCTTCTAGAGACGTCTCTCTTATTTTGATCTTGGAGTTGATGAAGACTTGAGTCCCTGGGGACTTGAGGATTCCTTTGTCCCTTTGATTTCAATAAGATTATCTTTTCATTATGATCTCCTTTACCAAGAGTTTGCATCGAGTCCATACTCTTGCTAAATTGGGGGCTTAATGTATCATCTTAAAATGGAAGAACTTCCATGTTAAGAACATTTAGCCCTCCGAGTAAGTGGTCTGGAGTCATGTTTAGCACCTTGAATAGGTCTTTGCATGGATCTGGCTTTTTCCCCCTATGCTACTTCTCTCTCCACCTATTTCTAGCCTTTTTTGGGACCTGGTCCTGAGAATTTGAGATCTAAGACCTCAGGGTCAAGGTTGACCTCGACCCTGACCTAGGGAAGATTCGACCTTAACCTTAACCTTGGGTCCAATTTTTAAATTCTAGAGGTTTTGGGATATCGAGCTTCAGAAAGTTTTATTTTCCCGCTTTGGGGTCGGTTGTTTCAGATTTCAGAATGGTAGGCTCTTAAATTACATTTAATATAGGTCCATTTCTAAGGGTTAAGGTTAATTTGGATTTAATTCTCTAGGAGTTTGTGTCCTAGATCACTATAAAAGGAAGCCTTCCTCTCTCATTTTCATATCCACCTTTCATGATCAGACATCTAGCCCTCAAGTGAAAGAAAGAAAGAAGGAGAAGGAAAGAAAGAAAAAAATTGTTCATCTTCAAGCATTCAAACATTCAAGTATTGATCAAGGAGATCCATTGTTAGCCATTAAAGGATTCAATCTCTATGGAGCCCTCTTGTTGAAGATTTTGTTGGTAAACAGATTGTCCTTCTTTTACACTCCTTACTCGCCCAATTAATATCGAAGAACAATGTTACTCAACAGTTGGGAAACTGTTCCTAAGGAAATCTAGGTTCCCTCTGAATTGAGGTATAGCTCCCTATATGAAAAATCTTCAATGAATTATGTTTCAAACCTAATCTCTACTACAAATAAGTTCTTTACCAGAGAACAGTAGAGGAAAACCAAGCTTCACCCAGGCAAGTGAAATCTCAGGCGGGATCGAAATGCAAGACGCTATGCTGTGACCTTCACACTCTGATGAATTTCCCAACAAAGCAATTATGAAAGATGCAAGTTATGTAATGCAATGCAAGAATGATTATGCAAATGAAGTAACTAATGCAACTTCACAATCAATTATAATTCTCTAATTATCTTATTGATTGGCCAAACTAATAACAATAGAACAAAACTCTGTTTGTTTACCATTCCCAAGTCAACACTATGAAATACACCAGGTACAATTGGACAGAAAATATATGGCACTGTTTTGATTGTCTCTGCAGTCAATGTCATACCAAAATTTGCTGACCCATTACATTTTGTTTCTCTAGAATTTATAGAGCTTTGCAATACATGGAGCTCGTAATGACTCATGACTTTCCAATTTACATGAATACAAAAGACAAAGAACTGAATAATTTCAAAACATAAGGAAGAGGAAAGAAACTGACTCTATCTTTTTGCCTTCCTTTGCTCAATAGAATGAATTGAGTAGATATTTGAATCACTGTGACTTAGTTTAAATGTCCCTTGTAATATCAGATAATATCCTTCGAACAGTCACTAGCTCACAACCATGAAAGAATTGATATTACTAAAATTCATTCTCTGTATTTTTGGAAATGAATCTAAAATTCAATTCCTTCAATTAAAATAGCACATCTCTATTCATACTATACCAAGCCTTTTATCTTCATGTGATATATAAATCCGGTCATAATTTGAATTAACCAAAAACCGTGATCATCCATCTTTAAACATATTGCTCTTTATTCTCGGTCATCTGATATCAGACACACTGAATTAAATAATTTTTAAACTGTCATTTAGCCATTTTCAAATGTCTTTTAATCATGCCTGGATTCACGGTTCAATCAATACACACCCTTAGTATGCTGTGTTACAAGAGTTCTTTGTTTTGATATAACAATTGCTTTGAAAAGCCAAGAACCTATTCGTTTATCATGCTGGGACCATCGTTCTTCACACCTTTAATGATTCTAATTGTGTTTCATCTTTTATTCAGGAAATACATGACAATAATATAATTATTCGATCCTTTCGAGCTGTTGTAGACTTGAATGTAACGTCAATACACCTACGGCGCACCAAAAACTGAGATTTCCGCTTTCCAACATGAAACGTGCAATGAACTTTTAAAGTTTGGCACATGTTTCTTAGGTTCAAACAAATGATTCCTTAACACTCATACTTAGATCACTATGCAAAAGTTGAAGTTCTATGGAGTGCAAAAAAGACACCTGAGAAGTGAGGCCTCCGCCTTGGAGCAGCTGAAACTGGAAAATCCACCTTTCAAAATCTGGTACATTTCAACACCAAATCCAATTCTTTCTTTATCAACATGATCAGAGGATACTAAAGAATCAAATCATGCCTCTTCTTTATATAGAATTCAACATTTAGCTATCTCGCAGAAAGGATATAAATAAAGTGCGGAAATAGTTCAGAGGTAGCCAAAACTCAAATTTTCGCTTTAATTGAAATCTATACACAAACATTTTGACTTAGGATCTTTAAAATCCTATGACTTACTATCGATTCCACAAGTCATTTCAAAACATTAGTCACCCGAGAATAACCAATTATATTCTGAATTTGTAGGAAATCGGGACTTCATAATTACAGATGATAGTTCATTGAAGAAGATGCTTCAGTCAATTCAAATGCAAACAGCTGATAAACATTCATGCTCGATACTCTATTTAGAACTATTTACTGCCATCCTTCTAAGAAGATTTAGACCTCTGTATCATGATTATGAAGATCAATTGCATTGAAATGTACTCAAGAAAAGAGAATGCACTACAGAGCATTTGGATATGATCATAAATTAAGATTTTCTTAATCTTTATGAGCACTGTTTATGTGCTAAATGCAAGATTGTTACACTTTCATCCTTAAAAGCCCACATATTCATTGTAGACATAATGAACTTTGCTGCTTTATGTGTCACAACAAAACACTAGTGGTTGAAGGATTGAGCCATTCATGACTTCCTCTGCTTCATATTCAAAGAACTTAAATGGAAACCAATTTGAAACTATCCAAAGCTCTACTCCAAATCACATGTTTGATGCAGGCTATAAGATTGAACCATTTATGATTCCAACTGAAAAAGATCATCAATGGGAGCATGTTATCCTTGCTGGGTTGGGATCTATGACCTACCCAATGTGAAGACTTTAAAACAACCCACCCGGCTTAAGGAAGAAAGGGTAATAATAAGGAAACCTAGAAAAGGAGCCTACCTAAGAAAGACTTAGACGTAGACTCGACTGTAACATTAAAACTTCCACTTTGACAACATAGGTACATGACAAAAAGTGGGGCAACAGCTGGCTCCGACTGGGGACTTGAACATTTCATGTTTAAGCAATGAATTCAGAATCTCTGGTTTCACATATGAATGAAAGGGGCAGCGACACAACAAAACTGAACAAAGGAACAAGACAGAGAGAAAACACACGCACGGAGGAAAAGAACAAACTGAATTAGGAAACAAACACAAGGGCAAAACAAGACAAAGCTATAGTACAAGAACAGGGGATACCTGTTTTCAATTGAGCATTTGATATAATTTCAGATCTTGACCATTATAGGTCAAGGGAAGCACTTCTCCACTTGGATATGCTAGCTTGAAAGAATTCTTTTCAAAAGCTTGATGAATTGTATAGGGACCTTTCCATAATGTGTCAAACTTTCCATGCATTCCCTTGGGAGCTCTCCTCTTATCCCATAGCAAAACAAGTGTGAGGCCCACCTTCAGCCCACATAGTGATCCTGATTTTGAGACTTAGCATTTCATTTTGATTATGTTTTTGGAGATACTTGGACTCTTTTGATCTACTGTTATGTTGTGATGGACTCGTTAGACTTCACATTTTGTTGACTCTGTATGTGGATCCATGATGAGTGGATTTGGATTTGATCATGTTAGACTATATACTTTCATTGATCCTATGCAAGGATCCATGCTTAGTAGTTTCAGATGTGATTATGTTGATGCTATTATTATCTTTTTATTATGAGAACCTGATGACTATCTGATGATGATAATAGACTATAGATAATCTTGATTTCATTTGAATTATGCTATTGAATTACAAATTGAATTATGCAAATTAAATTATGAATTATATAGGCAATTGAAGTAATAACTGAGTTATGCAAATTGAATTTACTTAATGTGGTTATTGAATCCTAAATGATTACATGTAGACAACTGAATTATGACATTTCATTCTAGGTGATCGAATGACCAATTGAATTGTGTTAGATCATTACTTTTTGTATGACTCCTTGTATGCAATTGAGCTAAGATTAATGTGTAGATATTACATCTTGTATGTTATATATGATGGTTTTCTTCCTTGAATTACTGATGCTGCATTTAGGTTTTGCAGGTGGAAGGACCATGGAAACATTCGGGGAAACCACATTGAATACTTGTGCTATCAGTAAAGCCAAGGCCCCATCTATTGAAGAGACCAGGGCCTTGTTGTGAAGTGTTTTATTTTGTAACTGTAATGTGAATGTATGTGTAGGATTGTTAAGTGTTGAAATATGTTGGACATACCTTAATTGTGATGTTAATTATGTGAGTGTCTCTTGACACTAGAGTTATTGTTAACTAGGGTATGTCGTGTGATTGGAGTGTGAGAGCAAGTCCTAGAAGATTACTCAAGGGGGTATTTTAAGTGTAGCCTCTTATCTTAGGATCCCTAAGTCAAGTCATACCTTACATTTTCGTGCTTTAACTAAACCATAGCTTTTGGAGGGTTAAATGGGACCCTAGGGGGTAGTTTCATGCATTTTTAGGTAGCCCATTCCTTGTACCCATAGGTTAGGGGTAATTTTAGCATGGGAAAAACCATATGTTGACCTTTTGTCCCCTCCAATAGTGCCCATTTAATCTTGCACGAAATTTCAACTTGCATGATGGACCATCTTAATGAGGGTTGTGGAGAGTTGGTTGGGGGAGTCCCTTTTAGTAGAACTTTTAGAGGGGTTTGGGTTGTTCACCCACTCTCTACCTTTAGAGACCACTAAACTTGGAGAAGGAAAAAAGTTGAGGATAGAAGAAAGAAAAAGCTCAAAACTTCATCATTTTGCATTGGATCATAGGTTGGAGGATCTTGCTCTTCATCTCTTTCATTTTGTTGTAGATGAAACTTGTAGATGTAAATTTTGTTAAGTGTCTTAGCTCCCCATGGTTGGTCATGGTGAGAGCATGAAATGGCATTGTGTTTTCTTTTGTGATTGGATTTTGGGTTGTATACTCTCAGATTCACTCACCCTTGGGAGGGAAGAGAAATCAAGAGGGGGTGTGGAAATGGAGGTAACTCCATGTGTAGAATCTCCTCCATGTGTGAGGAAAGATGAACTTGGGTGAGTGATTTTCCCCAAGAAACCTTGCATTTAGCCCATGTGGCAATGGGGGTATAAGGAGGAAAGATGAACTTGGGTGAGTGATTTTCCCCAAGAAACCTTGCATTTAGCCCATGTGGCAATGGGGGTATAAGGAGGAAAGATGAACTTGGGTGAGTGATTTTCCCCAAGAAACCTTGCATTTAGCCCGTGTGGCAATGGGGGTATAAGGAGGGAAGATTGGCCATGAGAGCCTTGTATGAAATTTAGTTATATGGGTCCATGTGTGGCCTTGTTCTTGTATTGCAATGGTTGTCTCCATGGGTTGTGCACCCACACCCCATAAAGGATATTCATGGAATTTCCTTAGTTTCTTTCACCTTGAGGGATTTTGGGATTTTCATGTGTTTATGTTCTTGTTGTGTTTGTGTGTGAGTGTTTGTTTCCTGTTCATTGTGGTTTCCCCAAGCTCGGGGGTGGCCTCATGAGAGGCCTAGGATGGGAGGTGAGCTTCCCATGGTCACTTCCTTTGCCTTGTATATATTTGCAGATTTGTGGAATCTCAAAGAGGAGCTATCATGGAGGTCTTCATCTTTTGGATGGTTGAGAGAAGACATCCCTTTTATTCCATTGTGAATCATTCTTTGTATTTAGATTTCATTTGATGTAAAAGAGAATGTAATGCCTTTCATTTGGAGCTATTGTGAAGATGAAATGGATGAGAGACTGTTATTATCTTGATCTTTCATTGTGTGGAATTGTTCATTGCAATGCTTTGTTGAAACTAGGATGTTGTAAACTTTATTGATGTATTTGTAAATGAGTTGAAATGGATTTCTTTATGTTAAGATGAATTCTTGCAAACATGATAAAAGATCTCTCTCTCTCTCTCTCTCACGATAATTGAAAAATAATCTCTCTTTGCAAATGAGTTATCCACAATGATAGATTAAATATTGTAGCAATTTCATTATGCTTCCATATTTGGATTGATATATGAATATCGTAGTATCATATATGATGAACTAAATGTAATGATCGTTGAAAACAATCTCTAAATGTGACTCATATCTCACTTTTAGTTCTATAAATTGTAATGGAACAACTATGAACAAATGATCATGTTAGTTTCTACATGGAAATCTCATTCGGTTGTCAATCAACTATATTTAATCCTTATTGATACACTATCAAATTTAAGACTATAGACTTCCTAATGCAATAATGAAACAAATAAAATGATAATATTCTACTCATTGTTGAGAAGGAAAAAGATAATGTTCTCATACTTAGAAGAATTCTGTTTCATAGAAAATTTGGCTTTCTATTCTCTGGAAATTGTATGGGAAAAGAATTCCCATACAATCTCTTACCACAGTCAATTTTATATATTAAATCCTACCACCTCAATATACATTAAACAAATAAATTATTAATCTACTTTACCCCCTTACCTTATTTAATATCTTCCCCTTATCTAGGCGCATGTGGAGGGATGTCTAGTCTTTGATTTAAATTCAAACCTTTTTATTGGTCAAGATAGTGTCCTTGTGTGACACATCATCAAGCTTCTCCCTCATAACTTCACCATATATGGCGCAGGGTATGGTAGCTCTTCCCATATATTAATATATGTCTTGCACTTTTGATTAATGCTTCTGTCATTATCCACATCACCCTTGAGCAGCGTGAGTTTTGGTTGGGTCCCACTACCCATACTAACTTCCTTGGGTGCCACCCTTTGTTGACTTTTCAGTCCCCTTAGCAGGGCTGTTTTGATTGGAAATTAAATTCTCTTACCTTGCCTTTAGCTTAGCATGGGGGCGCACTCCCATGCTTTAATACTCTTGTCCCCTCCCTTAAATGGCGCCAGCTTTTGGGAGACCTTTTCAACCCCCTTAAACAGTGCACCCTCTTCCTTGCCTTGTGATGTTGACTCCTTATCTTGGGCACGTGGATTGGGGGAGATTTCTAGGGAGCTAGGAAGTGGCATAGGGAGCTAGGCTAGGAAGCTAGGGAGATAGGAAGTAGCTTAGGTTGTTTAGGTAGTTTAGTTTATTGTTAAGTTAGTTTAGGTTGTTAGTTAATTATGTTATTTTGAAATTAATGTTTTGTTAATAACAATAGATAGTTATTATTTCAGCAATGTTTTATTTATTATTTGTTAATTACAAAATGTTCAATATTATGAATTATATAATATGTATATATTATTAATTAATATATTATAATTTATTAATTAATTAATAACTATATTAATTGATTAATATATTATAATTATTAATTAATTATATATATATAATATTTAATTATAATCATTGATTTAATATCATTAAATAATGTTTCCTTTAGATTTATTAATTAGTTAATAGGTGCATTGATCTATTGGAATAATGTAACCATTAATTGAATTAATATGTACTCATTTTGAACAGAAATTAGTATAGACGATTATTGAAATTTATATTCAATATTTTTCATTAGCTTCCAATTTAATTTTCATAATCGAATTGGTCTTGAAATTTACATAATTGGAAATGGTTAACCTATCTAAAGAATAACATTATCAATAAACATTCTATTCCTCTTAGATAATCTAAAGGACTAATAGATTAACGTTTGACAAAATTGATCGCCAAGTTGATTAACGAACTTTGATTATATTGAATTTCATCTAGCATCCTTCGGGAAACAACTTGTTGAGGTTTGACCTCTTGTCGCTTTGGGACTTCGTTAATAGCACTTTTGTCCCGCATCGTGAACGTGGAACTTATAACCTTTTAAAAAAAATTTGTTGGTTGTGTTTTGGCCCGAACTTTTGGGCATTACAACAAGATCTCCAGCTATGAATTTACAGGGTCTAGCTTTCTTATCAAACAAATTCTTTACCTTCATTTGATGCTGGGTAATATGATCTACCATTCTTTCCCTTTCTTCCTCCAGTTTATTCAAATACATGATCCTTTTCTCTAAACCATCTCTATAGATATCATCCTCTATGACTGTCCTCAACTTGCATGTTGCCAATTCCAGCGGTAAGGGAAGGCTTGCTTCAACTCCATACACTAACTCAAATGGGGATATCCCAATAGCTCTTTTTGGAGTCACCCTATCAGCCCACAATGCTTCATGAATCTTCTTGTGCCAATCTCTATGATTGTCTAACACCAATTTCTTGACAATATTGATCAAGTTCTTATTACTTGACTCTGCTTGACCATTTCCTTGTGGGAAATAGTCGGATGAATGACTGACTGAGATGCCATACTTAAAACAAAAATCAGTAATTTCAATAGATGAAAAATAGGCAGCATTATCCATCACCAATTTGTGAGGAACCCCGAATCTTACCATAATACTCTCCTTAATAAATTCACACACTACTTCGGAAGTGGTCTTCTTGGTTGCCTTAGCTTCAACCCACTTCATGAAGTAATCCGTGGCTATAATTATGTAAGAATGCCCTGCACTAGATGCTGGATTAATCGGACCTATGAAATCAAGGCCCCACTGCTGAAATGGACCATCAATGATGACTGGTTTTAATGGTAAGGCAGCTAACTATGGTTTACCAGAGAACATTCTACACTTCTCACACTTAGAAACCCAATGATAAGCATCTCTAAACATGCCAGGCCAATAATAACATTGCCTTAGAATTTTAAAGGCTGTGACTGAAGAAGAAAAATGCCCTCCACAAGCTTCATCATGAAAAGTTTTCAACAACCATTCTTGTTGTTGTTTGTCAACACACCTCAAAAATGTACCATCAATTGATCTCTTGTAAAGTTTATCTTCCCAAATCACATATTTAGCAGCCTTTAATTTTAAATTCCTCCTTTGCTTGGCTGTCAACCCTTCTGGACACTCACCATAAATCAAAAAGTATGCAATATTTTCAAACCAAGGATCTTGAAGACTTACATTCAAAACTAATTGACCTGCTGCTGGTCCTTCTTCCAAATTCTCTGCTATGGCTTTACATAATGCATTACCTCAGACTAATTTTGCTGGCTTTATTTCAATATCATACTCTTGAGTTTTAGCAACCCATGATCCTCTATTATTACAACCAATATCCTGCTGTGTTAGAATACTTTTGACAGCAATATTAGGCACAAAAATCAGAGAATGTGAATGTAAAATATAAAAACAGAAGTTCTTCAATGCTTTGACTACAACATATGCATGTTTTTCTGATTGTGAATATTTTAATTCATGTTCTTTCAAAGGCATACTCATAAATGCTATAGGTGCCTGAATTCCTTCTTTATTTTCTTGCATCAAGATGGCGGACAATGTGTGCTCTGAGGCATAGCAATATATAATGAAATCCTTTTTATAATCCGGATGGCTTAGGACTGGTGCATTAGCAATCGCCTCCTTAATTTCATTGAAAGCTTGTTTTCCCTGCTCATTCCATTTGAAAACAGCATTACCTTTCATCATATCTATAATACATTTAGTGATCTCTAAAAAATCGGGAACAAACCTTCTAAGGAAATTGACTTGACCAAAGAAAGATTTGACACCAGTCTTGTTTGAAGGCAAGCTTAATTGCTGAATAGCTTTCACATGTTCTGGATCAATCCTTATTCCTTCTTGTGACACAATATGTCCCAATAATTTTCCTTTAGTCACACAGAAAACTGATTTCTTCGGGTTTAGAGATATACCATGTTCCCTACACCACTGTAGCACTTTTTTTAAATCATCTATGTGATCTTTCCTTTTCTTAGAAAACACTGTCAAGTCATCAAGGTAAATCACAATTATTTTATTTTTCATATCAGCAAATGAAGCATCCATACCTCTCTGAAAAGTAGCACCAGCGTTAATCAAACCAAATGGCATTCTATGATATGCAAAGGTACCCCAAGGAGTTGTAAAGGCTGTCTTGTGTTGATCCTTCTTTTCCACTTCAATTTGATTGTATCCGAAAAAGCCATCCAGCATAGACATCATCTCAGCTCCTGCCACTGTTTGCAATAAATGATCCATATTTGGCAATGCATAATTATCTTTCAAAGAAGCTTGATTTAAATTCCAGAAATCAACACATATTTTGATTTCACCATTTTTCTTTCTTACTGGCACAATGTTCGCAATCCATGTAGAATGATGTATCGGATAAATAATCCTCGCTTTCAACATCTTGTCAATTTCTTTATAAATGGCGTCTGCTACCTTTGGGTTATAACATCTCTATTTTTGTCAGAAAGGTACAACATCTGGTTTGAGAGGAATCATATGTTTGAAGTTTCCACTCATGAAACTTTTTAAATCTTCATAGCTCCAGGCAAAGATGTCTTGATATTCTCAAAATAATTTCTTTGCCTTCTCTTTTTCATCCAGCGTACAACACTTACCAATATTTATCATTTTGGGATTAACATCTGTCCCAATATTTATATTTTCAAACTTTCCTGTAGTAGGCCCCTTCTCTGCTCTTTTATTTTTTACATATACATCATGCCGATTAAAGAGTTTTTCAAGAGACACAAAATAAGGAGGAATTGTATTAGTTTTCAATTGTACAATTTTTGAATTTTCATCCTTTTCAATAGAAACATCATTATTTTCTTCTTCTTCATCAAGACCTTCAGAATTTTCTAAAAACAATTGCAGATTTTTATCATCATTGAAAACCTACCAGTCTTCTATATTATCCGGTATTGATGGCCTGTAAATAATTTCAATCTGATATTTCTTGTCCTTAAAATCTGAATGAGGAAGTAATAAAGATGCTGATACGGCTAAAGAATCTGCCTTCATATTCATTTCTCTAGGAACAAAATTAATAGAGAATGCATCTAGTGTTTCAATTTCATCCCAAATTCTATTCCGGTAATTCTTTAACCTATGATTTTTAACTGAATACTAGCCTCTTACCTGTTTTACAACCAGCTCTGCATCACCTTGGGCTTTTAAAATTTTAATGCCTCTTTCCTTAGCCATTATGATGCCAAGAAGTAACGCCTCATATTCAGCACTGTTATTGGTGTTATTGAATTCTAATTTAAATGCTAGAGGCTCTAACTCACCAGTTGGAGAAATTAAAACAACACCAGCACCGGAACCGGATGATGAGCAGCTACCATCAAACTCTAGTGTCCAGATTTGTCCAGCATTTTCAGATTCTGATTTTTCTAATCCATTTTTCATATCAACATTCTTTGTATACAGCATATAGTTACCAAATTCTAGCTCTTGATATAAAATCTGTGCCTGTGGATTGTCTAATTTTTGGACTGTGAATTTAGCTTTCTCTTCTGGTTCTAATCTCACTTTTCTATTACCTACCGGAATCATTGCTTGAGACCAGTCTAATTTAATCTCTCCACCTAAATCTTTGCAAAAACTTCTACTTAATAACATTTTGTAACTGACTGGAATATCTGCAACTAGAATAGTTAAGAGTATTTTCCTTTCCGGATATGCTGCCAATGAAACTTGTGCATCTTTGATTTGTCCTACCAAGCTTACTTGTTTAGCATCCATGGCATAACATCTACCATTGGCTTTAGTAAGAGTTAAGCCAAGAGCTTTTGCCACTGTATAAGGCATCACATTATCTGAAGCTCCGGAATCAATGATACAATTGCTTAGCTTCCATCCATTAATAAACAATGAAACATAAAATGGTTCCAGTTTTTGCCCAGGAGAAGTAGCTAGGACAAAATTTTTAATTTCATTGAAAAGATTTGTAGTCAACATTTCTTCTTCCATTTCAGAAGTTTCAACATGATTCAATTCTATATTCTCATTTTTACAATGCTCAAACAATCTTTTCAATTCATGAGGATGTGATTTGAGATAATTAATAGCAGAGATTTGGATTTTTGAATCCTTACAGAACTGAATAAAATCAAAGGAATTACATTCCTTACCGGTTTGCAAAGTCTTCATTTCTTGATTAGTACTTTGTGCTTTAGATGCTGATTGACTTTGCTTTGCTGGCACATCTTTTAAATCAGCAACCGCCTTTGCTCTCTGTCCTCTAGTGAGCACGTTATAGGTATGTCCATTAATTGTGGCAAAGCATTCTCCCTATTTTTCTGAGTCTGATTCATACTTTAAAAATAAATTTTCAGAGTCACCATTTGAGCATGTCTTAGTCTCATTATTAGATAGAGGAGAATTGGGCTCATTGATAGTCAAAAATTGCATCCTACTTATTACATCCAGACAACTATCACTGTCATGATCAGTAGTTAAGTGAAGAACACATCCATTCACTTTTTTAGGTGGAGCTTCTATTGCCAACCTTTGCTGTGGTCTAGGCAACTGCAACATTCTATTATTATTATCACCAACTTGATCTGAAAAATTTCTTTGGTAAGGATTACCAAATTTTGGAAGCTGTCTTTTTAAAGCAATAACCTCATTGGATAGCTTCTGAATCATTTCTTCTGATGAAGTAGTCCCACTAGTGCTGGCTTTATTTTGAATTTCACATTTCCACCTTCCTGCAGAAATCATGTCATCTTCTAATTCCACGGTTGTCCTTTGAGCTGCCTCTAAATTTGCAAGCCTAGCTCTTCTTAATTGAAAGTTGATCTCAGGTGGCATAGCACTAATAAAAAATATTTTCAAGTTGCCTGCTGTAGGTCTATCTGCTGCTGGAATTCTATTATTGATCTTATTAAAACTAGCAACAAAATCTCTCATGCTCATAGAAGGCAACTTCTTCATTGAAGTCAGTTGAGCTAGCAGGGCATGCTCATCCTCAGAAACTTTAAAATGATTTTTGAAAGTTGTTCTCATGGTAACCCAGCTTGTAATTAATCCATCAGCAAGATGATAAAACCAGTCAGCGGCTGCTTCAGTGAATGTTTCTACAAACAATCGAACTGCTACATCCTCATGATTAATTCCCAAAATGTTTACAGCTACAAAGAATGCTTTGATGTGTTCATCAGTTGTTACCTTCCCATCTCCTGAGAATTTAGGAAAATTCTTTCTAGAACCAGAAGGAAGAGGGTGGTAAGCTGCAAAATTCAGTGGTCCAGTAGCAGCAGCCCAAGGTGCAGCCATATTTAGTTGGTTTTGCAAAGAATATGGTGGAAAATTGACAACTTGTGGGGGAACAACCCCCTGCAATGTCAATACTTGACAAGTTGTAGATAATGATTTTACTGCTTTAGGTGGTGATGAAGGTCTGCTTCTAGATAGACGTCCACTTTTCTTATGAGATACTTCTAACAAAGGGAACCCAAGCTTTTCCAAGTTCTGAAAAGTTGAATCTTTCCCACCTTTTCCCTTATCACTCCTTAAATATCTTGATTTCTCCAGGATTTCCGATTATATTAGTGCTATTTTTTAAATTAGTCACTGATCTTTGAAGCTCTGTATATACTCTCAAATGCTTCAGCTCTGTCAAAATACTAAAATTATATTTTCATGAGGCACTTTCTAATCATGTGACTATTTTTCCTTCCCCAGCGGAGTCGCCAAAAATCTGTTGGTAAACAGATTGTCCTTCTTTTACACTCCTTCTTACTCGCCCAATTAATATCGAAGAACAATGTTACTCAACAGTTGGGAAACCGTTCCTAAGGAAATCTAGTTTCCCTCTGAATTGAGGTATAGCTCCCTATATGAAAAATCTTCAATGAATTATGTTTCAAACCTAATCTCTACTGCAAATAAGTTCTTTACCAGAGAACAGTAGAGGAAAACCAACCTTCACCCAGGCAAGTGAAATCTCAGGCGGGATCGAAATGCAAAACGCTATGTTGTGACCTTCACACTCTGATGAATTTCCCAACAAAGCAATTATGAAAGATGCAAGTTATGTAATGAAATGCAAGAATGATTATGCAAATGAAGTAACTGATGCAACTTCACAATCAATTATAATTCTCTGATTATCTTATTGATTGGCCAAACTGATAACAATAGAACAAAACTCTATTTATTTACCATTCCCAATTCAACACTATAAAATACACCAGGTACAATTGGATAGAAAATATATGGCACTGTTTTGATTGTCTCTGCAGTCAATGTCATACCAAAATTTGCTGACCCATTACATTTTGTTTCTCTAGAATTTATAGAGCTTTGCAATACATGGAGCTCGTAATGACTCATGACTTTCCAATTTACATGAATACAAAAGACAAAGAACTGAATAATTTCAAAACATAAGGAAGAGGAAAGAAACTGACTCTATCTTTTCACCTTCCTTTGCTCAATAGAATGAATTGAGTAGATATTCGAATCACTGTGACTTAGTTTAAATGTCCCTTGTAATATCAGATAATATCCTTCGAACAGTCACTTGCTCACAACCATGAAAGAATTGATATTACTAAAATTCGTTCTCTGTATTTTTGGAAATGAATCTAAAATTCAATTCCTTCAATTAAAATAGCACATCTCTGTTCATACTGTACCAAGCCTTTTATCTTCATGTGATATATAAATCCGGTCATAATTTGAATTAACCAAAAACCGTGATCATCCATCTTTAAACATATTGCTCTTTATTCTCGGTCATCTGATATCAGACGCACTGAATTAAATACTTTTTAAACTATCATTTAGCCATTTTCAAATGTCTTTTAATCATGCTTGGATTCACAGTTCAATCAATACACACCCTTAGTATGCTGTGTTAGAAGAGTTCTATGTTTCGATATAACAATTGCTTTGAAAAGCCAAGAACCTATTCGTTTATCATGCTGGGACCATCGTTCTTCACACCTTTAATGATTCTAATTGTGTTTCATCTTTTATTCAGGAAATACATGACAATAATATAATTATTCGATCCTTTCAAGCTGTTGCAGACTTGAATATAACGTCAATACACCTACGGCGCACCAAAAACTGAGATTTCCGCTTTCCAACATGAAACATGCAATGAAATTTTAAAGTTTGGCACATGTTTCTTAGGTTCAAACAAATGATTCCTTAACAGTCATACTCAGATCACTATGCAAAAGATGAAGTTCTATGGAGTGCAAAAAAGACACCTGAGAAGTGAGGCCTCCACGTTGGAGCAGCTGAAGCTGGAAAATCCGCCTTTCAAAATTTGGTACATTTCAACACCAAATCCAATTCTTTCTTTATCAACATGATCAGAGGATACTAAAGAATCAAATCATGCCTCTTCTTTATATAGAATTCAACATTTAGCTATCTTACGAAAAGGATATAAATAAAGTGCGGAAATAGTTCAGAGGTAGCCAAAACTCAAATTTCCGCTTTAATTGAAATCTATACACAAACATTTTGACTTAGGATCTTTAAAATCCTGTGACTTACTATCAATTCCACAAGTCATTTCAAAACATTAGTCACCCGAGAATAACCAATTATATTCTGAATTTACAGGAAATCGGGACTTCATAATTACAGATGATAGTTCATTGAAGAAGATGCTTCAGTCAATTCAAATGCAAACACCTGATAAACATTCATGCTCGATACTCTATTTAGAACTATTTACTGCCATCCTTCTAAGAAGATTCAGACCTCTGTACTCAAGAAAAGAGAATGCACTGTAGAGCATCTAGATATGATCATAAATTAAGATTTTCTTTATCTTTATGAACACTGTTTATGTGCTGAATGCAGGATTGTTACACTTTCATCCTTAAAAGCCCACATATTCATTGTAGACATAATGAACTTTGCTGCTTTATGTGTCACAACAAAACACTAGTGGTTGAAGGATTGAGCCATTCATGACTTCCTCTGCTTCATATTCAAAGAACTTAAATGCAAACCAATTTGAGACTATCCAAAGCTCTACTCCAAATCACATGTTTGATGCAGGCTATAAGATTGAACCATTTATGATTCCAACTGAAAAAGATCATCAATGGGAGCATGTTATCCTTGCCGAGTTGGGATCTATGACCTACCCAATGTGAAGACTTTAAAACCACCCACCCGGCTTAAGGAAGAAAGCGTAATAATAAGGAAACCCAGCAAAAGAGCCTACCTAAGAAAGACTTAGATGTAGACTCGACTGTAACATTAAGACTTGCACTTTGACAGCATAGGTACATGACAAAAAGTGGGGCAACAGATTTCTCTATCCACATTCATCCAATCTTCTTCCTATTCCAATATCCATTCAAGATTGGTGTTGAAGATATAATGCCATTGATTTGAGACATCCTACATACATTTCTACATTCATTTGGAGCATCCATACTTGTGGATTCAAGGATTCGATTCCTCCATAAGGATTTCAATATAAGCAAGGTGAATTATTCCATTTACTTTGTTTCTACATATTGCAATTTAAATTACATTTCAAGGTTGATTCCAAACTAGGGTTTGACCAAGGCAAACCCCCATCCAAACAAAAAAACCATTTTTCTTGCAGGTATAGGTATAGGAAAGTGAATTGAAGTTCAGATCTGGATACCCTTTTTGATGAACTTTTGAGATCTGCAAACAAAATTTCTATTAGAGCTATTTTAGGTCAAGGACAACCTTCAGTGAGGGGTAAGATTGTGCCCTGCTATCTGGGTTAAATTTGACCTGATTCCAAAGAGGCAAAATTTTTCTGGGTTTTCTTTGTCTCGACATTTCTAGTCTGGATCAGGTTGTAGAATTGTTCGAAACTGTATACAGACATCAGAAATCAGCATTTTCTAGATTTTCCCTATTTTGAGGTTAGTATTTGTCTTCTATTAATTTAATATTTCAAGCACATAGTTTCTCTATCAAAGTGTAAGATCTTCTCCTTTCTTAATATTCTCCATAGGTTGATTCATTTGTGTATTGATCACTTCTTTATAATTAATAAATTTGGATCTTGATGCAGGAGCATCTCAGGTCCTTGGCAATCCTATGTCACTGAAAAGAATTTGAAGTTTGTCTGTGTTGCTCAGTTCTTGATTTGATTGAGTTGACCAATAGTTGGTCAGTTTCCTTTGGTTACCAAGTGTGGTCGATTCTCTCCTGGGTAGTTGGTTATTTCACTGGGGCTCGGCATCGCCTATCTGCTACTCAGTTATCATGCTTACCAATGGCCCTAGTTTTGTTTTCTATTGTGGTCGACTTGTGCATTTATATTGGATCATAGAATTAATGTTGGAATCCATCATTGGGAAGTGTGTGGTCCCATATTTGACTATTACTTCTATTGATTCTAGATTTGAAAGCTGACTCAGTTTGATAGCTTCTTGTATAAATGTAGATGTTTGGTTGTAGTTTAGAGAGTCAGTTTTGATAGAAGATAGTAGACACTAGATTGGAGATTTGTGACAGATCCTTGCATGTTTGAGGACTTATATAATTCATTGTAATATTAGGTCATAACCAGGAAGGCCTTACAACTCAGCATGTCTCATTCTAATTGATGATAATATATGAAAGATCATGCATTCTCTCTCTCACTATTGTGTTTGTTTTCTTTTGCATGTGTCGAGTAGGCTCGGATCATTAGGAAACACCATATTTTGGCCCCTCTTGCATCCCTGCCTTGCATCAAGTGGTATCAGAGTGAGGTTAGATCTTGATCTAGTTCTGTGGATCTAGGTTTGCAGGTTCCTCTTGAAGCCCTAGTTGATTGTTGTGGGGTAGCAAATTGCAATCTGACTTGCAATTGAAGAGAGTTGTCAAGATGGTTTGTGGGAGGTGAGATACAGATCCAAGATTGGTAGATATGCTAAGATAGATTTTTTCTAGGTTAGAAGTGATAGAAACAACCTAGAGAAGAGGTAGACATCTTGAAGATGTTAGTGATGATGAAATTTAAGAAGAACAGGCAAATGTAGAACCTGCTACTGTTATAGATCAAGGTGAAGAAATATTTTTTAAGGCTTTAACAAGTTTGAAGTCAACACCACATTTGAATCCTTTTGAGTATGGTGGAAAGCTAGATTCTGATAAATTGGTGGACTGGATCACCGAGATGGAAAAGTATTTTGAATATGAAAACATTCCTGAGGATAAGAAGATGAAGATGGATCCTGAAAAGGTTGAAGCTATTTTGAATTGACCTACACCTGTGAATGCTAGTGAGGTAAGATCATTTCATGGTTTGGCAAGTTTTTACCAAAAGTTCATAAGGAATTTTAGTTTAAGTTGTAATGCTATGACTGAGACTATGAGAGGAGACAAAAGAGAATTCAAGTGGACACATGGAGCTGACAAAAGTTTTGAGACCCTGAAGTAGAAGGTTGTTGAATTACCTATTTTGGCATTACTTGATTTCAGTAAGATATTTCAAATAAAATGTGATGCAAGTGGAAGTGCAATTGGAGCTGTGTTGAGTCAAGAAGGTAAACCTGCTGCTTTCTTTAGTGAAAAGTTGAATGATGCTAGAAGGAAATATTCTGTGTATGATCAAGAATTCTATGCTATTGTTCAAGCACTGAAGAAATGGAGACATTATTTGATACCAAGTGAATTTGTGTTATATACTAATCCTAAGGCTTTACAATATTTGGGTAGTCAGAATAAGTTGAATCAAAGACGTATGAAATGGGTTGAGTATTTGTAGAGTTATACATTTGTGATAAAGCATAAGAGTTGAGTCACTAATTGATTTGCTGATGCATTGAGTAGAAGATCTTTGATGACCAAGATGAGAATTGAAGTTCTTGGTCTTGATGAGATGAGAGGTTTGTATGAAAATGACCCTGATTTTTCTGAGCCATGGAGAAAGTGCAAAGCACCTATTCAAGATCAACAAGATACTAAATGGGATGAATATTTTATCCAGGAAGGTATGTTGTTTAAAGATATTTAGTTGTGTATACCAAGAGGAGTAATGAGATCTAATTTGATAAAGGAGAAACATAGTAGTGGTTTGGCTGGACATTTTGGTATTGATAAAACATAGAATTTTCTTAAGGAGAAGTACTATTAGCCATAATTGTATAGATATATTCAAAAAATTTTGAAAAGTTATGGAATTTGTCAAGTTGCAAAAGGAATAAGTTAGAATACTGGACTATATACACCGATTACTGTTCCTGAGAAACCTTGGATTGACATCACTATGGACTTTGTTCTTGGCTTACCGAAGATAGTAAGAGGTAATAATTCAATATTTGTTGTTGTGGATAGATTTTAAAAAATGGAACATTTTATACCTTGTAGAAAGACATCAGATGTAGTACATGTAGCAGATCTTTTCTTTAAGGAAATTGTCAGATTGCATGGATTATCGACGAGTATTATCTCTGATCGAGATAGTAAATTTGTTGGATATTTTTGGAAAACACTTTGGAATAAATTTGGCACTGAGTTGAAATATAGTTCTACATTTCACCCACAAACTGATGGACAGACTGAAGTTATGAATAGAAGTTTGGGAAATATTTTGAGATGTTTAGTTGGAGACACACCAAGTAATTGGGATTCTGTGTTAGCACAAGCAGAGTTTGCATACAATAATTCAATGAATAGGAGTACTGGAAAGACACCATTTGAGATTGTGAATGGCACACAACTGAGAGGAATATCTAATTTAAGAGACATTGTTGATGAGAATTAAAAAAGTGATGAAGGATTAAAGTTTTTTGAGTACATGAAAACATTGCATAAAGATGTCAAGATGAAGTTGGATGACAGTAACCAAAAATACAAAGACAGAGCTGATAGATCAAGAAGACATAAAAATTTTGATGTTGGTGATGAAGTGATAGTTCATTTGAAGCTATTGGAACATATGGAAAACTGAAGATGAAGAAGTTTGGACCTTGCAAGATTTTGAAGAAATTTGACAATGGAAATGCATATGCGATTGAGTTACTTGATGACATAGACATATCATCGATCTTCAAAAAATTTTATTTGTATGAGTATCATGAACCTGATGAAGAAGTGACAGTACCGATAGAATATCCTAAGAAGTAGAATGATGAATTTGAATAGATTTTGAAGGAAAGAGTTGACAAAAGTACAAGAGGAAAATTGTATATGGAATATCTGGTTAAGTGGAAGAATAGATTGATGGAAGATAGTTCATGGATTTCACAATCTAAGTTGGATGCAGCTCGGACCAGACCTACCAAATAATTTGGAGAATCATTTCAAAATAACCCCAGGTGTCTGATGCAGGAGCATCTCGGGTCCTTGACAATCCTGTGTCACCAAAAATAATTTTAAGTTTGTTTGTGTTGCTCAATTCCTTCTTTGACTGAGTTGGTCGGTAGTTGGTTGGTTTCCATTGGTTACCAAGTGTGGTCAGTTCTCTCCTAGGTGGTTAGTTATTTCACTGGTGCCCGGCATGGCCTCTCTGCTACTTAGTTATCGTGCTTACTGATGACTCTAGTTTTGTTTCCTATTGTGGCCAACTTGTGCATTTATATTAGATCATGGAATTAATGTTAAAATCCATCATTGGGAAGCATTTGGTCCTAGATTTGACTGTTACTTCCATTGATTGTGGATCTGAAGACCAACTCAATTTGGTACCTTCTTGTATAAATGTAGGTGTTTGGTTATAGTTTAGAGAGTCAGTTTTGATAGAAGATAGTAGACATTAGATTAGAGATTTGTGATAAATCCTCACATGTTTGAGGACTTCTATAATTTATTATAATATCAGGTCATAACCAAGAAGTCCTTACAGCCCAGCATGTATGATTCTAATTGATGATAATATATGAAAGATCAGGCATTCTCTCTCTCATTGTTGTGTTTTTTTGCTTCCGCATGTGTTGAGTAGGCTTGGATCATTAGGGAATGCCATCTTTTGGCCCCTCTTGCATCCCTGCCTTGTGTCAGATCTCTTCTTTTGGGAATTTGGATTAGGGATAGATCCTATATTTCCCCCATCCTCACATAGACATAATATATGTTGTAAAGGATAAAGATAGATACACATACATTTTTACCCCTTTACAATATGTTCTGCTAGTTGTGTCAATATAGAGGAAAAAATTTCTTCATCTTTTTCATATTGTAATACAGGAATTTGAATCCTCACACTTAATGCAATTTTCTAGTTTTCAGATCTCTCCTTTTGTTGTGCTTCTTGAGTCTTGGGTTTTCTGATTCACTTCATAGGGTTTACTTGTGTATATGTTTTATTTGTTGGCCTTGATCTAGGATCAAGTTAAAAGTCTCTGAGTAAAATATTGATTCATTTGGTTCAACTAAAGGATGTTTTGTAAGCAGTGTATGGGTCTAGTTTATTGTGTTTATGGCTTGGAATTTTTGTTCTTGTATTCTATATTTGCTTTAGATATATCTACCCAATGGACAAGGCACTGATCAAAGATTAGTATCTCCTATAGTGATGCAAATTTGGCATGGTTGTTTACATTCTATAAGAAATTAAATCAAAATCCCTTCAAATCCTTTTAGTTTTATGGGTGTGTGGTATCAGTTTCATCATAGCAATGGAGAGTCAATGAATGACTGGTTATCATTTAGTACTTTCTTTCTATTATCTTCTTTGTTCAATCCAGTCTTGGTATTGTAAAGAGTGTTTTATTTACTGGATTAGGTGCACCCACCTTTGTTCTACAAAGCCAGAAGTGAAGAGGGTAGTCTTGTCCCTATAGTTGGTCTAGTTACCTATAGATTTCCCCATATTTGGAACTAACCTCTCCTCAAAATCAGTTTTAGGTATATTAGTGTCTCTTTGAGTGTAAAATCCATTTCAAAAACCAACAAAATGGTGACTCTTCTGGGGAAGAACATAACAAAGTAATAAAATCTATTGAGAATCTCTGGTTATATTATAAAATTTTAATATTTTTCTACCTAGATTGATTTGACCCATCGGAGTCACCAACAAAATGGTGACTCTACTGGGATATGTTGAGTGAATCTTAAATAACATAGGTACGAGTAGAGGTAGACTTGTGGCCTTCTTATTTATTTATCCAGTGGTTCCCATTGAAGTGTATAAGAGTCAGTTTTAAAAGTTTCAAATCATCTCACCTAGTTGTGAGCGGTGACTCTGAGATCCTCTGTTTGATCAATGCATGATTAAATTAAAAAATATGATATATTTTCAGTCTTGATAAAAAGTTTATGTACCTTGTTGATGTTTTTTGTGTTGATGGAAAAAGATACAAAAGGATTTTTCAGTGGTTAAGGTGTTTGTCCTCTGCAAGGAGGTGGTGACTCTACAAAGATTTTAGTGAAGAAAGATTCAAATTTATTAGAGGATTTTCATTCAGAAAGTTGAGTTTTAGCCACATACTTCTAGGTATTTTACTTTTCAAAGCATGAGAAATTTTTCCTTATTAATTGATTTAAGCACTAAGAAAAGGAACAAGGTGTGAAAAGGAGGTTTGCATGCTTCAAAGAATTAGGATTGCAATTTTGCAAGATTTTTAGTGAAGTATAAAATAGTAAGAAATGGGTGACATAGAGATGAATGGGCCTGCTATGCTTGAGTGTGGTGGTTCTTTGTTAGAGTATGAAGAAATGGTTTTTGAAACAATGAATCCAAGAGGAAGCCTTAGTGTTTTTAAGAAGACATGTGGGAAAAAGGAAAGAAGAATCAACACATGAGTTTTACAAGAGGTTTTTTGATAAATATAATGTGCTTCCAAAGGGTGTCGAGCTTTTATGGTCTGCATATATTGGTTTGTTTTTAGAGCTTTGTGTGTCTGAATCGGTCAATTGGTTTGCATCCCATAGAAAATAAGTTATTAGATAGGCTGAAAGATGGATAAATTTAATTGAAGATCCTGAATCTAAAAGTGACGATGATGTTATCTCGGTTGATGTTGATTATGATGTTGACAGTGAGATCAATGAATATGAAGATCACAAAGAAGAGTCTATAGTTAATAATGTTTTTATTAAGTTTATAGATCTTCTCTTTTATTAGCATAAGAGAGAAACGTTCTTGTCTTAGTATAAAAAAAGATTTGTGCAAACAATGAAAAGATGATTATGATGTAGATGAAAGGGGCTGTAGTCATGGATTTACACAAGATGATGTGAGTCAAGAAATTTCAGTGACTGCTCCAAACAAGGAATAAGTTTGCAGCATCAAGAAAGAAGCCAAAGGAAATGAACATGGGATCCAATATCCACTAAGGAGTGAAGAAATCTCAACATTCTTGGTTGTTGATTTTCAGAGGTATGCCTCCAATGTGGATTCTACTTTGTAATATCTAGTTGATATATGTTTTGATACTGATAATGAGGCATGTGTTAAAAATGATGAAGACAATGATTCATGTTTACATGACTCCCCCTAATATAATAAGTTTGCAGAAGAAGTGAATGAAGACCATGACAGTATGTTGTCCTGTCATAAAGATTCTAATGATGAACAAGTTTCTTGTTCAGTTTCTTTTCCTTCTTTTGATGAATATGATGATGATTGTGATGGTGTTGATGAAAATGTCTTCAATAATGGGGATAGTGAAATGTTTGATAAAAATAATGATACGGATCAGTCATCCTTGTGTCATAATGTTTATGGAAAAGGTTTGCACTTGGTTCACAATCCAGATTATGAACACATCCTTGAAGAACCAAGTTACTTAGTGGCTAAATCATCTCATGGAGGTAAATCTAAAGGACCAGTTCTTTCTCAGCCAGGTGAATTTCTAGTACTGCCTATAGATCATTACAATTTATCTTTTGATGCATTACTAGATAAATTTTATATTTCCAGTCCTCAAGATGAGATAAAAGACATTCCATATTTATTGGAATATGAGAATGATAGTGATGGTGACTAGAAGAATATGGGCAATAACAAATACAAAATTAATTTTCAGCCTAGGAATGTCCACATATGTAGGTAGAAAAATTATCATGATATTTTCAGATGGCTTGTCTCATATGGGGATGAAAATCATATGTTTGATAGAGGTAAACAATGATTTCAATTTTGTGGCTTTGGGCTATTTTGTAAATTTTGTAAATATTCCTCTCAGTTGTGTGTTTCTTTCCTGTTCTTTCCTATTCTTGGTTTGTTTGCAAGTTATTTGTGAGAAGGTTTCCTTTCATTTTTGTGACCTGTGGGTGGTCTGCTATACCAAAGATCCTATATTCTTTGCATGCCCACAAGGGGCACACATCCCTAACTAGAGCCATTGTTGGTTGTGTCAAAAAAAATTATCCTTAGCCTTCTAAATTTTTGAAGTGATCCCATGATTCTTTCCTTCCATTTCCATGTTACTTTTTTAAACATTTGAGATTGAATTAAACACATGTGCCCCTTTTCTAAGATTAAGTTGTCAACTTATGTGTCTAATGGTAAGAATGATTAGGGTCCCCTTTTCACATATATTTCAAAGACTTTACCTTTGCCCAATTGTTTCTCAGTCGTTTGATCTATTATAAATCTAGTGGTGGTTGTTGCCCTGCAAGCCTTCCTATTGTCAGATTTTACTCTTTGCAGGGCTCTAACTGATTGACACTTATCATAAGATGTTGCAAGCCTAGTTTATTTATGGCTTCATGACTAGTTAAAGCCTAAAAAAGATTGACGGTGGGTACATCCCCTTGATCTCAAACTACCTGGTCATTACTCATTGCAGGACTACGATGACCATCCGATCAATAGAGGTATCCAAATGAGGACATGTAGTTGGGAGCCAGCTCATGCGAGCATGAAAATTGAGGAGCCTAGGTGGATGACAACTTGATGGTGCATCCCACATGAAGGTAAGGAAATTTTGATGAAGCATGTAGGTGCAAGTTTGTGCATCTGGATACATGCCTGGAGATCCAACGTTCGTTGCAACCCCACAACCATGAAGATGCTCAGATGTTAGCCATTGGAAAAATGCAATGTGCTGACTAGTGTCAACCAGTGATGTGGTGAAATGATGCAGTGAGATGCCCGGGTGGATAGTGGAGTGAATGAGAACATGACACCGAGTAGAGGGTGATGACAAAGTAGTAGATGGGCTGTTAGTCAGGTACCTTGAGATATGTGCTAGATCCAACGATGGTTGCTATCGCACAAAGAGAAAGTACTTAGTGGTTAGTCTTTGCAGGACTGTGACAAGCCAACATGTGTCATGGTGGTGCGTTGGTAGAGATGCTAGAGATGGACACCCAGTCAGAGAGATGAACCAATTAAAGGGTGATATGTGGTAGATGATGTACATGCAGTCTGACAAGGTGGTGATGTGGTCAATTGACCCAGTCAGGTAGTGGCACATGGTACATAGGGGCCCACATTAAATTAAAATGTCTCCATAAATGAATTAAAACAAATGATATAGTTTGGACTATATGCATAAAATAAAAAGATTTAAAATGACTGTCTGCTCACGAAAATGTTGTCTGGGTATTTTATTTTTACTCAAACATGGACATATTATATGTTTTCAGAAATGACAGAAGATAAGAATTGCAATGGTGGTGGTTATTTTAAGATTTGACTAGTTGGGTGAGAGAAGTAATGACTTTTGAATCCAAGATTAGAATTTGGTGAGGAAATTCATCCAGACAAGACTGATTTTGCTTTTCTGAACAAAGGGGAAGGATCTAATTTCTTGCAACTTAGTTGCTTTACAGAGATTTTTCTTTGGTTTCATTGAAAATATTAGATTTGTTGTTTCTTCCAAGGTATTTACTATTGATTTGATTTTCTCAGAGGAATTAGCTGATTTCTCAAGAATGTCTTGCAGAGGTACAATCAAATCAAATTTCATTCTTCTTAAGACCTTGGGATTGTTGGTTAGGTTTAGGGTTTTTGACCTAAAGGATCTTTTTCTTGTTGCATCCTTGTTTCTATAAAAGGATTTTTATGATCATTTAGAAGGTACTGGCTGGAAATATATTGAGTTACCAAAAGCTAAAAAGCTAAGTGTGTATCCTCGGTCCAGAGTGTAATATGTTCTACTAGTTGTGTCAATACAGATGAAAAACCTTCTTCATCTTTTGCATATTGTTTTTCTGTTGTATTTTGAAATAGATTGTAATACAAGAATTTGAATCCTCACACTTAATGTAGTTTTCTAGTTTTCAGATCTCACCTTTTGTTGTGCTTCTTGAGTCTTGGGTTTTCTAATTCACTGCACAGGGTTTACTTCTGTATATGTTTTATTTCTTAGCCTTGATTTAGGATCAAGTTAAAATTCTCTGAGTAAAATATAGATTCATTTGGATCAAATGAAGGATGTTTTGTAAGCATTGTATGGATCTAGTTTATTGTGTTTATGGATTAGAATCTTTGTTCTTGTATTCTATATTTTCTTTAGATATATCTACCCAATGGATAAGGCACTGATCAGATATTAGTATCTCCTATAGTGATGCAAGTTTGGCATGGTTGTTTACATTTTGTAAGAAATTAAATCAAAATACTTTCAAATCCTTTCAGTTTTATGGTTGTGTGGTATCAGTTTCATCATGGCAATGGAGAGTCAATGAATGACTGGTTATCATTTAGTACTTTCTTGCTATTATTTTCTTTATTTGTTCCAGCCTTGGTATTGTAAAGAGTGTTTTATTTACTAGATTAGGTGCACCCACCTTGGTTCTACAGATCCAGAAGTGAAGAGGGTAGTCTTGTCCCTATAGTTGGTCCAGTTACCTATAGACTTCCCCATATTTGGAACTAACCACTCCTCAAAATCAGTCATAGGTATATTGGTGTCTCTTTGAGTGTAAAATCCATTTTAGGAATGGACAGGATCAACATCTCTCCTTCCACTAACCATCTTTTAACCCTCTACAAGTGTATGTCAAGATCCCAAGTCTTCTCCCCTACAACAAAATTCACTTAGGGTTTTGCAATAAGATATGATTCAACACTGATTTCCGAAGAAAAAAAACCTTTCTCTGATACCACTTGATGTAGACCAAGGTAGGAGGGACCAAAAGATGATCAATGACACCTCACAATAAGAGTAAACACAAGAAAGAAACACCAATTAATAAGAGAGAAAATGAGAGATTCAATATATTAACTAAGATCAAACAATTGACAATTTTCCTTTATACATGTTGGGCTACAAGGCCTACCCAATTGCAACCTTACAATATCTAGCTCAATCAACCTTCCCATCCATTACAGATTTGGAATGATATCTCTATTACTCACTGACCTCTAGAAATACATCATATTACAATATATAGCCATCGTAGAATATAATTCGGTCCTAAGAAAGATTAGATTTCCCAAGAATAGGAAAATGTGTTACAAAAATAGGACAAGTCCTAATCATAATAACTTGATCCATAAATTATGCGAAGCCTTGAAACCCTAGATTTAGGTCCACAAATGATCCAAGAACATAGAACAATTATCCATCATACACAAAAAGCCCTCTATTGCCATCGCAAGATCAAAATTCCACCAATGGTTAGGAATAAGCAAAAAACACGCTACTTGAGAACATATAAACCATAACTCAAGAAACATCAGTCCAAATGAAGTGCAATCATGGGAAAGTGATCAAAGATAGGTTCAAAATAAGATTCTATGACCACACATGATAAATCAATGACATGATGAACCACCAACATGATCAGATAGATAGTAAATAAGATCAGAAGAACAAAACTATTTTTGGTTGATGTAACATTTCCCTAACCCTAAGATGCTCCTACATAATTGTTGGTAAATGCAAAGTTCATGATGCATTTTATGATATACCAATGATGTGTTTGTGCATTAGAGTTCTCGTAATTATCATAGAAGAGGTTGAATTAAAATGTTATTTTTAATGAGTTTGAGGATTTAATATTTTATGGTCGACTAATTTTCCTTTATCAAATTCCATTTAATTGGAATAGATTTGATTTAATTTGGGAAAGTCAAGAGTTCATTAAAATTATTTAAGTGACTTTTTTAAACTCCCTTTAGGCTTTTTGGGCAAAAAATGCTATTGATTTGGTAAAAAGAGTTATTTTAACTCACTTTTCATTTTGGACTTGGGTGAAGAATTTGGAATTTACTCCAAATTATTTTGGAAGAATTCAAACATTTTCTAGTTGAGATTAACTGGGTTGTGATATTTTTGTGGGTAGCAGCTCATTGGAATTGTGTCATGAATACTCTAGTTTGTGTGATGCTACTTTAGGATTTTATGAGAGATTTTATTTATTATTTATATTTTTAGGTTTCTCCTCTATCTTCAAGGTAGGAACTTTATTATTTATTTATTTCTTAGTTTTTGAGCTATTTCTTGTTTGTAAATGATTCCTGTGCTGAGAGTTAGTACTCCCCCACATTCCTGTAGCTTTCAGTTACTCAATTGGATTTTTATGAGGAACTAGGGTTTTCATTTTGGGATTTGTAGTGTTATGCTTCCTAATTTTCTGTAAGTGCTTGGATTTAGGATTTTTTTTCATAAATGTGTTAGAGGGTGCATAAGAACCATTGGGTTTTTATTTCATAGTTAGATTTGGATTTGAAAATTGGACATTTCAAAGATGCATCATTTTGTGTGCCATCTAGTTTTGTTTTTCACCATGTCTAGCACAAATTATTTATATGAGGTTGTATTACCCTAGGTTTATGATATGATTGTGGATCTAGAATGGACTGAGGTAATTCCATGAAATTACTATCATGATTTGAACATACTTGTTTCATGTTGAAATGCAGATTTTGTACCTTGTCACTTTTTTCTCAAATTTGGGATTTAAGTGATTTTTTAATTTGTGATAATATTGTGTGCTTGCTGAGATGTTTGAAGGATTCACTTAGAATCCTAACTCTTGGAAAAGTGGCCAATTAAGCAGTTGGTATTTTTTATTTTATTATCTCCACTTTCTTTTATGCCTTGAGTGCCTAGGAGTGCTTTATCCTTTGATTGTTGCCTTCTTGATTATTGAGGCTTATTCCATTACCGTTCTTGGTGTGGACAAAGCAGACAACACATTTTTATGTTTAAATCCTCAGTATACACCAAGTGGAAAAACTTGGGTTATTCCATCTTTGATGTATACCAAGTAGATGAAGTCCTCATTTCATGTCCCAGATGTAGAATTAGTGGACAAGCTATTTGTATTTGACTCCTTGAGGTTGAGCCTTGTGTGGTCTCCTTATTGGATGTTGAGCCTTGGACTAGGTATATTGAATAGGAATGGGGAGTATCTCATTAAACATACCCTAGCCTTGAGCTATTTGTAGTGGATGCATCAAGGATTTTTCTTAAAAAGAGAAAACATAATACAAAGAACTGGGCTCAAACATTAATTAAGATAAATTTGGTACTATGGAAACCATTGATCCCCTAGATATCATGAGTGACCTTTGTGAGAGTTTGATGGTAGAGTTCATTGACCCCTCATATATCATGATTGATCTTTGCTTGATGGAGATGGTGGAGACCATTGATCCCTCAAATGTCATGAGTGATCCATGTCATAGGTAGATGATACTCAAGCCCTAGATACTTGTATTGATTCATGAGGCATGGGGATTAAAAGTTATCAGAGTGTGGAGAGCATGAGAAGAGGAGAGAGCATGATCTTTCTCCACCTATTTTGAGAGAAGAGTGTAGGAGAGATAGAACAATGGTGGATGAGGATGCTATTTGTGTTGGTCATATGATAGATATTATGAGGTCTTGTCCACCTTTGTTTAATGGTATAGGTAGTGGTATTGCGGCTAAGACTTGGATGTTTGACATTGGAAATTGCTTCACTATGAAACCTTATATGAGAAATGTTAGAGCTTTGTGTGCCATCATGAAACTTAGGGTTTTTGTGTTGACTTGGCGGCACATAGAGGAGAAGAATATCTATTTGGATATTGCAGCTATTTCCTAGGATATTTTCAAGGAATGGTACCATGAGCGTTTCCTTTCTGAGTAGTATAGAGAGGCACATGTTGAGGACTTTCATGAGATTTGACATGGGACTATTATGGTGGTCTAGTATGAGAATAGGCTCTTTGAGTTGAGGTAGTATTCTAGCTATCATCATGATGATCCTATATTAGTACAACATTTCATTTGGGGCATCAATGATTATATTACAAGGTATGTTCATATGCATCAGACAAAAACACTTGATTTAGTATTTGCGAAGGTAATATTGGCTAAGGTTAACCTTGATAGAGGTTTTGGTAGTAGGATAGGTCACAAGCCACAACATAGATAAATAAATCTTTAGAGCTCATACTAGAGGCATGACTCCAATAGTTTCCATTCAAGACACCATAGTGGATTATGTCATAGAGACACGTCTCATAGTCAAGCATCAAGGAGTGTACTATAGAGTGGTCAAAATAGCTCCATAGGGGAAGTTTCTTTCAGTCAAGTGCACCTTCTATAGGTTGTAGTAGTGGTAGAGGGGATTATTTTTCTTGTGGCTAATAGGGTTGAATATTATTGTGCATTATCCTTGGAGGTCAGCAGCAGGACCAAGTTAGAGGGTTTTTGTTCATGGCCTTCCCATAGGGGATGCAAGTAGATCCCATAGAGTTTTTATGGTAGTTGATAACCATCAAGATGAGAATAATGGCACCATTATTGAGACTACAAGTGTGCTAAATGGTATTTTTACCTCTATATTAATTGATTCTGGTTTTTTAGATTCCTTTATTTCCCCTTCCTTGTGGAGAAATTTGGGATTGTGGAAACATGTCAATTTGATAGTTGGTAGGTTGAGTAACAACCATAGGTTCTAGAGTGACCATAAACTCCCTTTTTCATGGTTGTGTGTTGGATTTAGAAACCTTCACTTCCATTATAGATCTTCAACTCACACCCTTGGGTTCTTATGGAGTTGTATTGGGTATGGATTGGTTAGCTTCCCACTAGGTGAGTATATATTATCAATGTAAATTAGTATAGTGTGTGGATGACATAGGTGGGCATGTTGAGCTTGTAGGAGTTTGGAGACCTATTTCACTTCGTATGATCTTAGATAAATAAATGAAGAAGAGTATATGATAGGGTTGTCCTTTATTTGCATTATCTCTAAGTGACCTTGATCAGATTGAGAGTTGAGAGGTGTCTCTTGGTGATTACCCACTTCTTTGTGAGTTATTAGAAATGTTTTTAGATGACATTCCAGGAATGCCTCCTCAACACATTGAATAATTTCACATAGATCTCATTCTCAAAGTTGAGCCTATTTATTGGGCACTGTACTATATGACCACTTTAGAATTAAGTGAGATTTGTTTGAAGTTAGAGGATTTGTTAGATAAGGGCCATATTCATCATAGTGTATCTCCATGGAGTGCACTAGTTGTCTTCATGAAGAAGAATAATGGATCTTTGGATTTGTGCATATAAACCTGACAATTGAATTAGGTTATGGTGAAGAATCGATATCCTTTACCAAGGATTAATGTTTTGTTTGACTATATGAAGGGAGTGAGAGTGTTATCAAAGATAGACATTAATTTGGGATACCATAAAGCAACTAGGATGAAATATCCATGAGGACAATGTTTATCGTACATCTTTTCACACTCAATATGGGCACTATGAGTTTACGGTTTATCCCTTTGGGTTAACCAATGCTAGACATTAGTGTTTATGAGCTTGATCAATGGTATCTTCCACACCTACCTAGAACATTTGGTCCTTGTATTTTTGAATGACATTTTGGTGTATTTTAGGAATATGGAGGAGCGTGAGGGAAATTTACATTAGGTTTTATAGTTCTTATGTGACCACTAGTTGTAGGGAAACCTAGCCAAATGTGAGTTCCTGCAGAATGAAGTGAAGTATTTGGGCCATATCATCTCTAGAGAGGATATTTTAGTGGATCCTTCAAAGATCCATGTGACTATGGATTGTCCATCACCAACTAGTGTTCCTGAGGTTCATAGTTTCTTGGGTGTGGTGGTTTCCTAGTAACGATTTGTGAAGGATTTCTCTCGATTGGATTATCCTATCACTTCTCTTTAGAAGAAAGGGACTAAGTTTATTTGGTACATCTAGTATGAGTCACTATTTCAGGCTCTTAAAGATTGTTTAAGTAGTGCACCTATCTTGGAAGTGCCAGATCCTATAGGTAATTTCATGGTGTGCACTGATGTATTGTTGGAGGGCATGGGAGAAGTTCTTATACAAGAGGGACAAGTGATTTCATCTGAGTCCTAAAAGATTAAGGATCATGAGATGAAATACCAAACCCATTATCTAGAGTTAGTAGTAGTTATGCATGCACTAGTGCACTAGAGACATTTCCTTTTGGGTCATACATTTGAGTTGAATAGTGATCATTTTGGCTTGCATTATATCTTTTCTCATCCAAATTTGAATGAAAAAAAACACCATTAGAAGGATTTTATTTGTAAGTATGATTTTTATGTTCACTACATCAATGGAAAGAATAATGTTATTTTAGATGTATTGAGTAGGAGAAGGCATGATATATCTAGTTTTTCACTTGGTGTGTATTTGTGTAGTTGTATCCTAAAGGTTTTACCTAGTGACACTTGGTAACAAGAAGTTAGAGAAGAGATTGAGTTTGGATGTACCCTTGTGGGGAATTTTTTAGGTTACTCCTTGGAGTTAGATGGAATTTTGTGGTACCATGAGTGCATTTATGTGATGATGTCAGGTGGTGTTCATTGACTACTTTTGTCAAATACAAATTATGCACCATATTTCACACATCTTGACATCAAGAAGATGCATGCCGACCTTAGATAGTTTTACTTTTGGGAAGTGATGATGCATGATGTTGCTAATTTTGTGGCTAGATATGATGAGTGCTAGAGAGTGAAGACAAAAAAAAACATCCTCCAGGTCTCTTGCAACAACATTTTATTGTTGAATGGAATTTGGACTCTATATCTATTGATTTTATTATGGGGTTTCCTATTTCTTTGCATTATCATGATGCTATTATGGTTATAGTGGAAAATTTGTCCAAGATGGCTCACTTTTCACCCATGAGAGCTTCATATACTATTTATTTGGTAGCACATGAGTTCATAGAGGATATAGTTTAGTTGCATGGGATACCTTGTAGGATCATTTTAGATAGAGATCCAATGTTTACTTCTACATTATGTACATATCTTGAGCATGCTTTGGGTGCGCAACTCAATTTTAGTTCAACATATCACCTTGAGACTAATGGTTACACAAAGTAGGTGAATTAGATTCTTGAGGACATGCTTTGCATGTATGCGATGAATCAACAATCAAGGTGGGAGGATTATTTTTACTTGGATGAGCTTGCATATAATAATGGGTACCATAGTTCTCTTAGCATGTCACCTTTTTAGGATTTGTATGGTCAACCATATCATGCACCTATGAGTTGGGATTGGTTAGAGGACCGAGTAGTTTTTTTTTCTTGAGATGATTTAGGATATGGAGAAATAAGTTATACATATTATAAACCATTTGGTTACTACTTAGGATTGGCAGAAGAAGTATGATAATTCCCATAGGCTTGATCTATTGATCCCTAAGTTTTGTTTTCTATTTGTGTCTTACACTTAGTCATTTTCTAGGCAATGTTGGTTCATCATAATTGCAACCAAGTTATCATGTAGAGGACAAGTTATGTATATTATACATTTACTGAGTAGAAGTTATTGTTGAGAAAGTGAGTGGTCACCGAGTACTTCAATATTAGCCGAGTTATTTTATGTTGAGTTATGTAGAGATGTCAGTGCTAAGCACTAGGATATGAAGAATAGTGAGTGCCGAGTGCTAGAGATATCAAATGTCGAGTAAGAAGATTTTACATATGTGTTTGTTATGGCACAAAAACTTAGGTAAACCATTTTGGCTGGCATCTAAATAATTTTTATTATTGACAGAGGAAATCAAATAGGTGATTATGCTTTAGAATTGTAATCATTAATCCTTATGTAATTCATGTAACCAATCATAATTAGGAAATGGTTAAGAGACAAAAGTAGACAATCCAGATCATAGATCTCATATCATGGAGATGATTAAATGTTTATCTAAGATGAGTTTGAACCCTAAAATGTATCATGAGAGAGGAGAATTGTATGAAGAAGATATCATACTTGCAGAGCAGCAAAGTGCTTTAATTATTAGAAACAAAGTTTAGTGACTGAGAAAAGAAGTGTAGGAAAAAATAGAGATATATTTGATAGAGGAGATCAAATCTATACTGTAAGGAGAATATCTGCAATCAACATCACAGTGAAAATCAAAGGATCAGGTACTGAGACATTCTAACAAGTGAATTAGGGTAAATCTCTCAATAGAGTGGTTTTAATAGACCTAAGTAAATCTCTTAACCAAGTGCTTAAATTGTTGTAATTTTAAATCATTTTTCAAGTTAGATTGTATAAGTCTAAAAGCTCTTAACAGGGTAGAACCCTCACAGGGTAGATCATCATTTATGATCAAACTTGTAGCCCTAACATGAAAAATTTAATACTGCAGTAGTGAAGATTTGTGGGTGTCATCCCCACCCCAATTTTACCTTTCAAGGGTTTCTAGGTAACCAAAATCATTGTGTTATGATTTATTTTCATGGATAATGACTAGGATATTAGATCTGTTATAGTAGTAAATTTGATGTTGATGTTATGTGAGCTAGTTTATGTCAAAATGGGACAATTGGTTGATATCTGATTCACCCCCCCTCTTAGTAGCTCACTTTCCCATAATATATTTCTAGCAATTTCTATTAGAGCTTAGTATCTTAAAGAAGTCTAACCACTTTTGAGACAAAGATCTTGAGATGGAGGTTTATAAGTTGGGCAAGATCATAGAGAATGAAAAGATTGATATTCATCTTACATTACAACAACTTGAAGTAGCTAGAGGTGAGCTGAAGAAATCCCCAAGTAGAAGAAGAGAAATAGCAATATAGTAGAATGAAACTCAATATGAGGAAGGGGATACTAAAGGACTATTTGACAGTGGTAACTCTACTAAAAGTGAAAAAGCCATAAAATATCTACTGGAGAAAAATAACATACTAAGTGAGGATATCAAAAATTTGAAAAGAGAACAAGAAATACAATCAGTAAGACTCTGTGAAGCTGTTGAACAGAAAAAGAAAGATGAACAAGATAAGACAATGGATGAAGAAGATAAAAGAAAAATATCAATGAAACTTGATGAAAGGACATGCGATATGAAAAGATAGACAAACACTCAATTGGACATTGTAAATCAATTGCTACTTGTTAATAAAGAATTAAGCAGGAAAGATGTGGAGATCACAAACTTGAGATCAGAGAGCAACCAACTCAAGAATGAACTAAGATCTGAAAAAGAACTCAATGAAAGGATGAACAAGCCCAATGAAGCTATGAGATACTTTGAAGAACTGTTAAGGTCACCTAGAAGATCCAGTGATACATCTGGACTTGGACATGATCAGCACCTATCACCCACTAAGGAAGGAGAATCATCAAAGAGTGGAGAGAAGAGGAATGTAAAGCCAAAGAAAAACAAGCATACATGCCATCATTGTGGAAAGCTAGGACACACAAATAAAATTTGCAGAAGAAAACATGGTAAGTCTGATCCTAAACCAAAATTCAATGGATATTGTTTTATGTTGGATTAATTGTGTGTTGTCTTTGATGTCACACTAATGTCACAGTATTTATCAAGCTCAATCGGCCAGCAAAGCAGTTCACAGTATTTACCGAGATCAGTCGGTCAATAAAGTAGTTCATAGTATTTACTGAGCTCAGTTGGTCAATAGGTCATTTTCAGTGTCTATCGTGATATCTTGGGTGTCAAAGAAAAGTATGGTAGAAAATAGTGTTAACCGAGCTTCCTCGGTTAACGAAGGAAAGTTAGTGTTTACCGAGTTCAATCAGTCTCCAAAGGATGTTGCAAAATTTGCAGTGCTTACTGAGTTCTCTCAGTCACCAAAGGAAATCTTTTTAGATTAATGTTTACCGAGCAAGGTCGGCCCAGTAAAGGATTTTGTTAATTTGAGAAATAAATTTTGATTATTCCACCTGACTTTTGTGATGACTAGTAATGTTATTAGTGCCGACTTGAAAATCTGAATGGTCAATCTAAATGGTATATATAGAAGGTCAGGTTGTGAATTAAAAGTGTGGAAGTAAAAAAAGGAAGGAAAGTGTGAGCAAATTTTGAAGGATGATTAGATATCCTTGAGGAGTAGCAGAGATATATTTTGATTAGGAAGGAGCTAGTGAAGCAGAATAGAGATCTATAATCAGAAATTAAGTTGCATCATTATTCAGGTCATTTCATTGTTACTTTCTTACCATTGTAGTAGTGATTTCAAAATCTCCTAACCGAGTTGGTTTAACAGCCATTTTATAAATCCTCTAACAAGGTGATAGTTCTATTGAATTGTTTCAAGACCTCTTACAAGGCCACTCCTAACAAGGTGATTAAATCTTCTAACAAGGTCACACCTAACAGTGTGTTTTGTAACCTTTTACCAGGTTGGCTCCTAATAGGGCATCACTTCAGAAGAGTGAAAAATAGTAACTAGTTACATTGGTGGTTTTTCCCATATTGGGTTTCCACGTTAAATCTGGTGTCTCTTATGTTCATGTTATTTTCTTTATTCATGTATGTTAATCACTGATGAATACTTAAGAAGAGTTATAATTAATACTCACTGCAATAATCAAGTTTCAGCATTTCTCTGTATGTTTTCCGAACAATAGCAGAAAATGATTTAATAAAACATCTAAGGGATCTGTGGAAAGAAAATTTATAGTTAACTGATTCACCCCCCCTCTCAGTTACTTCATCTATATTTCCAACAATTGGTATCAGAGCTTTTGGTGCTTGTAGGAAGGGTTTCAAGGACCTAAGCTAAAGATAAAGATGTCTTACAAGAGAGAAATTCCAAGGCTTAACAGAGATAACTTTTCAACATGGCAAGGTCTCATGAGACTTCATCTGGCTTCCATTGGTGACTCAGGATGCAAATATATTGATCAAGAATATACAGTTCCTACTGGCACATTAACTGTTGAAGACATGTAGAGAAAAAGAACCATAACACCATGATGATAGATATTGCATCAACTCTTAGCTATGAAGAAGTTGATGAGATCAAATACTGCACCACTAATTATGAAATGTGGAACAAGATGAATAAAATTTATGGTGGTGATGACAATGTGAAGAGAGCCAAAGAAGACAGCCTAAGAGGACAGTTTGATCAGATGAAGATGAAAGAAGATGAAAACATTGCAAAATATGTTGAAAGATTCAAGGTGAGTGTTAGTGCAATCAGAGCTTCTGGAGGAAAAATTGATGATGAAACTATTATAAGTAAGGTTCTTAGAACATTGCTTCCTATCTATGCAATAAGAGTATCTTCTATTCAAGAAAGAAGATGTGAACAAAATCAAAATATAACTTTGGATGCCTTAGTTGGAAGATTGACAGCTTTTGAATTGGATAACTATAACAACTATGTTCCAACTTCTAAAAATATTGAATCAGCATTTGAGGCCAAACTTTCACTTAAGAAGGGAAAGAAAATCCAGTCAGAAAGTGAAGAAGAATCAGAGGAAAGTTGAGATAGTGATCTTGAACTTATTGAAGCATTACTTGCAAAGAAATATACTAGAGGTAGAGGTAAATACAAAGGTAAAACTCCTTTAATCTATTTCTCATGTGAAGAAATTGGTCATATTGCAGATAGGTGCCCAAACAAGAAAAGCAAGGATGAGAAGAAAGGTCACAAGTACTATGGCAAGAAGAATTTCAAGTCATTCAAGGATAAAGGTAAGAAAACATGTTTTTTGGCTAAGGATTGTAATGATAGTGAAGAAGAAATTGTCTTCATTGCTATAAAAGATGAATCTGATGATGATGATATGGCACTTATCTCCCATATAAGCAAAAATGATACATGGATTATAGACAGTGGATGCTCACATCATATGACTAGTGATAGAACAAAGTTTGAACACCTTGAAGACTATGATGGTGGTAATGTAAGGTTTGGAAACAATGAACCTTGTTGTATAAAAGGAAGAGGACAAATTTCATTAACCAAAGAACTTATATGTGATAATGCATATTGGGTTGAAGGACTAAAGCATAATCTTCTAAGTGTAGCACAACTAATCAACATTGGATTCAAGGTTGAATTCATGAATGGCAAAGCAAGACTGCTAGATGACAAAGGAAAACTGATTGGTTTAGGAAAACAAACCAAAGGTAACCTATTTTATCTTGATCTTGGTGAATGCTCATGTTTTATTGCTCAAATTGAAGAAAGTTGATTATGGCACAAAAGGTTATGTCATGTAAATTTTGATAATATGGTGAAAATAAGCAAATTCAAGAAAGTAAGAGGTATTCCTACTTTGGAGAAACTTGATGTTGGTCTATGCAAGAATTGTCAGATTGGTAAAATGGGAAAGACTAGTTTTAAAAGTAAAAACTATCCATCTAAAGATATTTTGGATATTGTGCATACTGATTTATGTGGACCTATTGGAATTGAAAGCTATACTGGAGAAAAATTCTTTATTCTCTTTGTTGATGATTACTCTAGAATGATGATTGCTATGTATTTAAGAGAAAAATTAGAGGCATTTGAGAAATTCAAATGGTATCTGGAAAGATTAGAAAAGGAAATAGGAAAAATAATGAAGTGCTTGATATCAGACAAAGGTGGTGAATTCATCTCCCATGAATTCAATAATTTTTGCATTGAAAGAGGAATCAAAAGATAGGTATAAGCCCCAAGAACTCCTGAGCAGAATGGAATATCTGAAAGAAGGAACAGATCTATCATGGATTGTGCAAGGACTCTAATGATTGAAAATACATTGCTATGAAATACTGGAAGGAAGCTATTAGCATTGCAGTTCATACCTTGAACCGAGTACAGTTGAGGAAAGACACATTCAAAACTCCTTATGAGTTATGGTATGGCTATAAACCCAATGTAAGTTACCTGAAAGTATTTGGTAGTACATGTTACATCTTAAAAGAATCTAGAAAAGGAAAATTTGATGTAAAAAGTGATGAAGGAATATTTTTGGGATATTCTTGCAAAAGTAAAGCATATAGATGTCTGAATTTGTCTACTCACAAAATCATAGAAAGTGCACATGTGAAAGTTGATGAGTTTGCAGAAAAGACTGAAGAAGAAAGCAAAAAAGAACTATAGGATTACAAAATATTTTTTTACATTGAACCTGATACATTGCCAGACACATCTGTCAATAAGGAAACTGCATCTACCGAGCCCAGTACAGTAACTGAGTCACAAGAAGAAATTCAAACCGAGTCACAAGAAACCGAGTCTTAGTCTGAAGCTACTGAGTGAATATCTACCGAGCCTAAGCAAACTGAACCTGAAGATGAAATTCAAGAAGATGACAATGTAAATCATTCAAGAAGCAAGGAACCTGTATTGGCCAAGTATGTCAGGAAGCATCATACACTAGATTAGATTATTGGAAACAAATTAGATGGTACTATGACAAGAAGTAAACTGAAAGGTACATGTTTACTTGCTGACTTTGAACCTAAAAATGTTAAAAATGCATTGGAAAATGAAATTTGGATTGAGGCTATGAATGAAGAAATAGAAAAAATAGAGAAAAATAAGACATGGACTCTTGTACCTAGGCCTAAAGACAAAAATGTAATTGGAACAAAATGGGTATTCAGGAACAAGTTGAATGAAGATGGTCAAGTATCTAGAAACAAAGCTAGATTAGTGTGTAAAGGGTATTCTCAAGAAGAAGGTATAGATTATGGAGACAATTTTTCTCCTGTTGCAAGATTAGAAGGTATAAGAACTCTACTTGTATATGCAGCACATAAAGGATTTAAGGTATATCAAATGGATGTAAAATCTGCATTTCTCAATGGTATTCTTGATGAAGAAGTCTACATTGAGCAACCTAAAGGTTTTGTTGATCCAGACAAAAAGGATATGGTCTGCAAGTTACACAAATCATTGTATGGTCTGAAACAAGCCCTTAGAGCATGGTATGAAAGATTACATAACTATCTTATTCAGATTGGTTTCAAAAGAGCTAATGATAACAATAGTTTGTACATCAAGGAAGGACCAGATAACATAATTGTTTTGGTAGAAATATTTGTGGATGATACTATGTTTACAGGTATGGATGATCAGTGCAAAGAATTTTCAAAGAAAATGAAAAAAGAATTTGAAATGTCTATGTTTGGTCAGATAAAGTTTTTTTTTGGTATTCAAATTTAGCAAAGCAAGAACCCCCATGTGTACTGGACAGATCAGACCTTATACAGATCAATGATTGGAAAATTATAGTATGTAGTTCATAAAAGGCCTAATATTGCCTTAGCAGTTGGTATAGTAGCAAGATTCTCAGCAAAACCAAGAGAAAATCATATGATGGCAATCAAAAGAATCTTGAGATACTTGAAAGGAACTAAAGATTATGGCTTGTGGTATAAATTTGGAGGCAATCTGAAATTAAAAGTGTTTACTAATGCTGATTGGGCAGGAAACATTGATGACAGAAAGAGTACAAGTGGTGGAGCATTCTCTCTTGGCAAGAGGTTGGTATCTTGGACTAGTAAAAAGCAAAATTGCACATCCCAATCCACAGCAGAAGTAGAATATGTTGCTGCAGCAGTAAACTCCTCTAATATTGTTTGGTTCAAATAGTTATTGGAAGGCATGAAGGTTGAGATCAAAGAACCAGTTGTTATATTTTTTGATAATACAAGTGCAATAAATATTTCAAAGAATCCAGTAATGCATTCCAAAACCAAACACATTGCTATAAAATATCACTTTGTTAGAGAATTGGTGCAGGACAAGGAAATCAGATTGGAATATATTCATACAAAAGAACAAATTATTGATATATTCACCAAGCCACTACCTAAGGATGCATTCTTGTATCTAAGAGGTAAGTTAGGGGTCATTCCCCTATTCGAGGCTCACTAAATGAAGTTTTAGTGATGCGTCAACCAAAGCATATTAAAGATCAGTCAGTTGATGCAGCTTAGTCAAGGAATCATTGCATATGAATTAGTACTCAAGATACATTGCTATTCACCTGGTATGTGTTGTCTTTGGCACGTGTTGTCAAAGAGGGAGAGTTTGTTGTCATATTCCAAGAAATTTCTTTAGATTTCTAAGAGGGAGAGTTTTCTTGGAGAGTTTTTAGTTAGAAAGAGAAGTTTGCTGACAAAGGGAGTTCTCATAGATGAGAATCAGAATGAAGCTAAGGATATGTTCCTTACTTTATGTTTTCTATGAAATTTCATTGTGCTATGACATATTGTGTTGCCATCAATGCCAAAGAGGGAGATTGTTGGATTAATTGTGTGTTTTCTTTGATGTCACACTAATGTCACAGTATTTATCAAGCTCAGTCGGTCAGCAAAGTAGTTCATAGTATTTACTGAGCTCAGTCGATCAAAAAAGTAGTTCACAGTGTTTACTAAGCTCAATTAGTCAGCAAAGCAGTTCATAGTATTTACCGAGATCAATCGGTCAACAGGCAGTTTTCAGTGTCTACCATGATATCTTGGGTGTCAAAGAAAAGTATGGTAGAAAATAGTGTTAATCGAGCTTCCTTGGTTAACAAAGGAAAGTTAGTGTTTACCGAGTTCACTCGGTCTCCAAAGGATGTTGTAGAATTCACAGTGCTTACTGAGTTCTCTCGGTCACCAAAGGAAATCTTTTTAGATTAATGTTTACCGAGAAAAGTTGGCCCAGTAAAGGATTTTGTTAATTTGAGAAATAAAGTTTGATTATTCTAGCCGACTGTTGCGATGACTAGTAATGTTATTAGTGCTGACTTGACAATCTGAATGTACAATCCAAATGGTATATATAGAAGGTCAGGTTGTGAATTAAAAGTGTGGAAGTAAAAAAAAGAAGGAAAGTGTGAGCGAATTTTGAAGGATGATTAGATATCCTTGAGGAGTAGCAGAGATATATTTTGATTAGGAAGGATCTAGTGAAGTAGAATAGAGATCTGTAATCAGTAATTAAGTTACATCATTATTCAGGTCATTTCATTGTTACTTTCTTACCATTGTAGTAGTGATTTCAAAATCTCCTAACTAAGTTGGTTTAATAGCCATTTTATAAATCCTCTAACAAGGTGATAGTTCTATTGAATTGTTTCAAGACCTCTTACAAGGCCACTCCTAACAGGGTGATTAAATCCTCTAACAAGGTCACACCTAACAGTGTGTTTTGTAACCTTTTACCAGGTTGGCTCCTAACAGGGCATCACTTCAGAAGAGTGAAAAATAGTAACTAGTTACATTGGTGGTTTTTCCCATATTGGGTTTCCACATTAAATCTGGTGTCTCTTGTGTTCATGTTATTTTCTTTATTCATGTATGTTAATCATTGATGACTGCATAAAAACAGTTATAATTAATACTCACTGCAATAACCGAGTTTCAACATTTCTCTATATGTTTTCCAAACAATAGAAGCAAATGATTTAATAAAACATCTAAGGGATCTATGGAAAGAAAATTTATAGTTAACTGATTCACCCCCCCTCTCAGTTACTTCATCTTTATTTCCAATAGTTTTAATTGTAAAAAAAATGGACGTCAGGCACATGAATGTAGGACAAAGGTCAGTAATCCACCTACATCACCTAGATTTCAAGGACATTTTTTTAACTATCATAAATTTGGGCATAAAGTATATGAGTGTAGATCCAAAGCCAAGTGGACATCCAATTAACAAACTAAGGCACCTAAGAAGGGTAATACATACAATTGGGACTACAATACATGGTATAGTTGTTATTACTATGGAAAGTATGGTCATATTGGAGAAAATTGTTCAAAGACACATTTCAAAGGTAAATTCAAGAGTAGGATGAATGGAAGTATGGTATGCTACAAATGTAATAAGATTGGTCCCTTAAAGAAAGACTGCAGAGAACATATACTGAGTAATGAACAAAACAAGAATGAAGAAACTGTTGAGCAGATGAGAAATAATATAAACAAGACATGGAAGAAGAAAGAGGAAGTAAGTAGTAGTAGAGCTAGTGAACCTGAGATCACCCAATCTGATGGACTAGGTGATCACACTACTTTGAACTAAGAAAAGAAGGTATGTGTGCAACTGAATCTTGTAATGTTTTATTTTACATTAAAGTTTTGAACATTTGATAAGATAAGGTGCATATCTAGGGTATGTGTAGGATCATGGTATACCAAACTATGGCCTTAAGTGGTAATGAAAAATTAGAAAATCAAGGTTTGTCAACTTGACCTAAAAGGTTGAACATCTTATGAAACTTATGTGAAAAAGTTGTAACAATAGAATCTATAGGAAATTGAATGTAGTTTCTAAAATACTAGGCCTTTCTTGAAATCTTTTTCTCTAATTGTTCAAAATTTTAGATTTCAATGCAGTACTATGAAAATTTTAGGGAAAAGATAAAAAGTAGGTGTATGTCTAACCACCTTAATCACAATCAAATGATGATATATTTTCTAAAGATTCTACATATAAATAGTAGACACATGCGTGGATGTGACGCATATTTTTTTTGAATTTTTGGTCAAATAAATAATTAACTATGAATTTTCTGCTACAACTTTTTCAGAATAAAAAAACTCTCATGTCTGACCACCTTAACTAATTCAAACTTTTACCAAATTCAAAAAAAAAAATTCTTATAGTAGCCGAAGCATAGAATGTGATGCATGTTTTAGATTTCAAAAAGGTTAAACAGTTTGAAAGTTATAGTTGTTTTTCAATCAATATGTTAGTTATGACTTTAAAGATAACTCAATTGAAAAGTAAGTAATAATTACTTACAAAAATTGAAATTTGATAGCAATTATATCGATGGAAAGCTGATAATGTCTTTAAGAAACCCTTTTTGTTTCATCAATTTCAGGTGAAAAAATAGTTGTCAGCTACATGGTCAAAGTCTCGGTATCAAGAACTATCTCCTGAAACACGCCTAAAGGGTTGACCACCCACATTGGGTAATGACGAAGAAAATACCAAGCCTAATTGAATATCTGATAATATCATATATCCAGTATTTTTTAATATCCAAAAATATCAGATATCCGAAAAAGCCCGCCTATTTTGAAATTTCAATTGACCCGCTTTTCCCAAATTCAAGTTTCAAAAAAAATGTATTTTTTTAATAGTAATATTAATTATCTTATAAATTAAGTTGTATTCTTTTTATGTTAATATTAATTCAAGTTTGATATTAAATTATATTTTTGTTATTTTAATATTAATTTCATTTTAAATATTAATATTAAATAATAATAGTATAGCATAAATATTATAATATAAATTTTTATATTAGTATGTATTATATTATAAATGATATACAAAATAATTTTGAAAAAATACCTACACAGTTGATTTGAGGACAGACAGTTTTAGCCCAAATCCTCTTGAAAATATCCAGCACAGGATTTTTCTATAGACTCCTTGTAATTTCAGAAATCTGACTCTACTTAAGTAGATGTCAATGAACTTCCCCTCAATTGAATACAATCAATTGATTTTTTAACTCTCAAAAAGAAATTTCACACAATTGAAGAAGCACCGTACACTCATCATCTGTTTCAGAAACTAACAGTGGCATAAAAATTGATGTACAAACATTTAAGGTACATTGTCCACAAAAAGGTATATGAAACCTTTAAATATACATTAAAGAGTGGAGGTGAAGGCTCTAAATATGAGACAGAGAGAGAGAGAGAGAGAGGTCATGAGGACATCCTAGGGGTCCTAACACGTGATAAGTGGTACAAGGACACCTAGGAAGTTCCCATGACCCCATTTGACACATTAGAACCCTTAAATGTGTCCTCAGGGGCTGTAGCAGCCATTACAACACACTTCAGCATTCAAATATGTTGGAAGGGGTTATTGGGACTTCCTAGGTGTCCTAGTACCTCTTATCACACATTAGGACCCCTAGGTAGTCCTCATGACCCCTTTTGACACATTTGAATGCTCAAGCATGTCCTAAAGGGTCGTAGGACCCCTTAGGACACACTTGAGGGTTCTAATGTGTCAAAAGGGGTCATGAAGACTTCCTAGGGCTCCTAACACATGATAAGGCATAATAGGAACCCGAGGAAGTCATCATGACCCCTTTTGACACATTTCAATGCTCAAGTGTGTCCTCAAGAGTCGTATGACACACTTAAGCATTCAAATGTGTCGAGAGGGGTCATGAGGACTTTGTAGCAGTCCTAGTACACCTTATCACATGTTAGGACCCCTAGGAAGACCTCATGACCCCTTTTGACACATTAGAAACCTCAAGTGTGTCCTAAGGGGTCCTACGACCCCTTAGGACACACTTGAGCATTCAACTATGTCGAAAGGGGTCATGAGGACTCTCTAGGGGTCCAATAAAACCATATCACATGTTAGGAACCCTAGGAAGTCCTCATGACCCCATTCGACACATTAGAACCCTCAAGTGTGTCCTAAGGTGTCCTACAACCCCTTAAGACACACTTGAGCATTCAAATGTGTCGAAAGGCATTATGAGGAATTTCTAGGGGTCCTAGTATGCCTTATCATGCCTTGGGACCCCTAAGAACTCCCCATGAGCCCTTTCAACACATTTGAACACTCAAGTGTGTCCTAAGGGGTCCTATGACTCTTTAGAACACATTTGAGCATTCAAATGTGTCAAAAGGGATCCTGAGCACTTCATAGGGGTCGTAGTATGCCTTATCACATGTTACGATCCCTAGGAAGTCCTCATGACCCATTTCAACACATTATAACCCTCAAGTGTGTCCTAAGGGGTCATACAACCTCTTAGGACACACTTGAACATTCAAATGTGTTGAAAGGGGTCATGAGAACCTCCTAGGTGTCCTAGTATGCCTTATCACACGTTAGGACCCCTAGGAAGTCCTCATGAACCCATTCGACAAATTAGAACCCTAAAGTGTATCCTAAGGGGGCCTACAACCCCTCATGACACACTTGAGAATTCAAATGTGTTGAAAGGGGTCATGATGACTTCCTATGGGTCCTAGTATGCCTTATCATGTGTTAGGACCTGTAAAAGGTCCTCATTAAACCATTCAACACATTAGAACCCTCAAGTGTGTCCTAAGGGGCCTTACAAACCCTTAGGACACACTTGAGCATTCAAATATGTTGAAAGGGGTCATGAGGATTCCTTGGGGTCTTAGTACACCTTAAAACATGTTAGGACCCCTAGGGATTCCTCATGATCCCATTCGACACATTAGAACCCTCAGGTGTTTCCTAAGAGGTCCTACGACCCTATAAGACACACTTGAGTAGTCAAATGTGTTGAAAGGGGTCATGAGGACTTCCTAGGGGTCCTAGTTTGCCTTATCATGTGTTAGGACCCATAAGAAGTACCCATGACACTTTTCAACACATTAGAACACTCAAGAGTGTCCTAAGGGGTCCCACACCCCCTTAGGATGCACTTGAGTATTCAAATGTGTTGAGAGGAGTCATGGGGACTTCATAGGGGTCCTAGTACACCTTATCACATGTTAGGACCCCTAGGAAGTCACCATGACACCTATTGACACATTAAAACCCTCAAGTGTGTCCTAAGGGGTCCTACGACCCCTTAGGACACACTTGAGCATTAAAATGTGTCAAAAAGTGTCATGGGGACTTCTTACAGGTCTGAGTATGCATTATCATGTGTTAGGACCCCTAGGAAGTCCTCATGACCCCATTTGACACACTAGAAACCTCAATGTGTCCTAAGGGGTCCTATGACCCCTTAGGACACACTTGAGGGTTCTAATGTGTCGAATGGGGTCATGAGGACTTCCTAGGGGTCCTAGTATGCTTTATCATGTGTTAGGACACCTAGGAAGTCCTCATAATTCCATTCGACACACCAGAACCCTCAAGTGTGTCCTAAGGGGTCCTACAACACCTAAGGACACACTTGAGCATTCAAATGTACCGAAAGGTGTCATGAGGAATTCCTAGGGGTCTCAATATGCCTCATCACATGTTAGGACCCCTAGGAAGTTACCATGACCCCTTTCAACACATTAGAACCATCAAGTGTGTCCTAAAGGGTCCTACGACCCCTTAGGACACATTTGAGCATTCAAATGTGTTGAAAATAGTATTGAGGACTTCCTATGTGTCCTAGTATGCATTATCACATGTTAGAACCCTTAAGACATCCTCATGACCCCATTCAACACAATAGAACCCTTAAGTATTTTCCAATGGGTCCTACGACCCCTTAGGACACACTTGAGCATTCAAATGTGTCAAAAGGCATCATGAGGACTTCCTAGGTGTCTTACTATGCCTTATCATGCCTTAGGACCCCTAGGATGTCCACATGACCACATTTGAAATATTAGAAACCTTAAGTGTGTCCTAAGGGATCCTACAACCCCTTATGACACACATGAGTAGTCAAATGTGTCGAAAGGTTTCATGAGGACTTCCTAGGTGTCCTATTACACCTTATCACAAGTTAGGACCCCTAGGAACTCCCCATGACCCCTTTTGAGACATTTGAATGATCAAGTGTGTCCTAAGGGGTCCTATGACTCTTTAGAACACACTTGAGGATTCAAATGTGTCAAAAGGGGTCATGAGGACTTCGTAGGGGTCCTAGTACACCTTATCACATGTTAGTACCCCTAGGAGGTCCTCATGACCCCTTTTGACACATTAGAACCCTAAAGACTGTCCTAAGGGGTCCTACGAGCCCTTAGCACACACCTAAGATTTAAAATGTGTTGAAAAAGGTCTTGAGGACTTCCTAGGGGTCCTTGTATGCCATATCATGCATTAGGACCCCTAAGATGTCCTCATGACCACATTAGACACATTAGAAACCTCAAGTGTGTCCTAAGGGGTCCTACAACACCTTAGGACACACTTGATCATTTAAATATGTCAAAATGGGTCATGAGGACTTCCTAGGGGTCCTAGTATGTCTTATCATAGGTTAGGACCCCTAGGAAGTCCTCATGACCCCATTCGACACATTAGAACCCTAAAGTGTGTCCCAAGGGGTCCTATGACCCCTAACAACACACTTGAGCATTCAAATGTGTCGAAAGTGTCATGAGGACTTCCTAGGTGTCCTAGTATGCCTTATCAACCGTTATGACCCCTAAGAAGTCCTCATGACCACATCCAACACATTACAAACCTCAAGTGTTTCCTAAGCGGTCCTACGACCCCTTAGGATACACTTGAGCATTCAAATGTCTCAAAATGGGTCATGAGGTTTTCCTAGGGGTCCTAGTATGTCTTATGATAGGTTAGGACCCCTAGCAAGTCCTCATGACCCCATTGGACACATTATCACCCTCAAGTGTGTCCCAAGGGGTCCTACAACCCCTTAGGCCACACTTGAGCATTCAAATGAGTTGAAAAGTGTCATGAGGACTTCCTAGGTGTCCTAGTATGCCTTATCACATGTTAGGACCCTTGGGAAGTCCTCATGACCACATTTGACACATTAGAACCCTGAAGTGTGTCCAAAGGTGTCCTACGACACCTTATGAAACACTTGAGTAGTCAAATGTGTCGAAAGGGGTCATGAGGACTTCCTAGGTGTCCTAATATGCCTTATCATGCAATAGGATCCCTAGGAACTCCTTGTGACTGCTTTTGACACATTTGAATGCTCAAGTGTGAGCTAAGGGGTCCTACAACTCTTTAGAACACACTTGAGCATTCAAATGTGTTGAAAGGGGAAATGAGGACTTTGTAGGGGTCCTATTACACCTTATCATGTGTTAGGACCCCTAAAAAGTCCTCATGACCCCTTTCAACACATTGGAACCCTAAAGTGTGTCCTAAGGGGTCCTATGAACCCTTAGGACACACTTGAGAATTCAAATGTCTCCAAAGGAGCCATGAGGAATTCCTAGGGGTCCTTGTACACCTTATGATGTGTTAGGAACCCTAGGAAGTCCTCATGACCCCATTCGACACATTAGAAACCTCAAGTGTGTCCTAACAGGTCCTATGTCCCCTTAGGACACACTTGAGAATTCAAATGTGTTGAAAGGTGTCATGAGGATTGTCTAAGGGTCCTAGTACACCATATCACATGTTAGGACCCCTAGGTAGTCGTAATGACCCCATTCGACACATTAGAACCATCAAGTGTGTCGTAACAGGTCCTACGACCCCTTAAGACACATTTGAGCATTCAAATGTATCAAAAGGGGTAATGAGGACTTCCTAGGGTTCCTAGTATGCCTTATCACATGTTAGGACCCCTAGGAACTACCCATGAGCCCTTTCGGCACATTTCAATGCTCAAGTGTGTCCTAAGGGATCCTACAACTCTTTAGAACACACTTGAGCATTCAAATGTGTCGAAAGGGATCATGAGGACTTTGTAGGGGTGCTAGTATGACTTATCATGCATTAGGACACCTAGGAAGTCCTCATGACCCCTTTTAGCACATTAGAAAACTCAAGTGTGTCCTACGGGGTCATACAACCCCTTGGGAAACACTTGTGCATTCGAATGTATCAAAAATTCTCATGAGGACTTCCTAGGGGTCATAGTATGCCTTATCACATGTTAGCACCCCTAGGATGTCCTTGTGACCCCATTTGACACATTAGAAGCCTCAAGTGTATCCTAAGGGGGCCTACAACCCCTTAGGACACACTTGACAATTAAAATATGTTGAAAGGGGTCATGAGGACTTCCTAGCGGTCCTAGTATGCCTTATCATGTGTTAGGACCCCTAGGAAGTCCTCATGACCCCATTTGACACATTAAAACTCTCAAGTGTGTCCTAAGGGCTTTTATGAACCCTTAGGACACACTTGAGCATTCAAATGTGTCGAAAGGGGTCATGAGAACTTCCTTGGTGTCTTAAGACACATTATCATGCATTAGGACCCCCAAGGGAGTCCTCATAACCCCATTTGACACATGAGAACCCTCAAGTTCCTCCTAAGGGGTCTGACAACTCCTTACAACACACTTGAGTAGTCAAATGTGTCAAAAGGGGTCATGAAGACTTCCTACGGGTCCTAGTATGCCTTATCACATGTTAGGACCCCTAGGAAGTCCCCATAACCCCTTTCAACACATTATAACCCTTAAGAGTGTCCTAAGGGGTCCTATGCCCCCTTAGGACACACTTAAGAATTAAAATCTATCGAGAGGGGTCATGGGGACTTCCTAGGGGTCCTAGTACACCTTATCAGGTGTTAGGACCCCTAGAAAGTCCTGATAACCCCTTTCAACACATTAGAACCCTCAAGTGTGTCCTAAGGGATCCTACAACACCTTGGGACATGCTTGAGCATTACAATGTGTTGAAAGGGGTCATGGGGACTTCCTAGGGGTCCTAGTAAACCTTATCATAGGTTAGGACACCTAGGAAGTCCCCATGACACCTTTCGACACATTAGAACCCTCAAGTATTTCCTAAGGGGTCCTATGACCCATGGGAAACACTTGAGTATTCAAATGTATCCTAAGGGGTCCTACGACCCCTTATGACACACTTGATCATTCAAATGTGTCAAAAGGGGTCATGAGGACTTCCTAGGGGTCCTAGTACACCTTGTCACATGTTAGGACACCTAGGAAGTCCCCATGACGCCTTTCAACACATTAGAACACTCAAGTGTGTCTTAAGGGGTCCTACGACCCCTTAGGACACACTTGAGCATTCAAATGTTTTGAATGGGGTCATGCGGACTTCCTACAGGTGCTAGTAAGCTTTATCATGTGTTAGGACCCCTAGGAAGTCCCCATCATGCCTTTCGACACATTACAACCCTCAAGTGTATCCCAAGGGGTCCTATGTCCCCTTAGGACACACTTGAGCATTCAAATGTGTCGAAAAAAGTCATGACTTCGTAGGATTCCTAGTACACCTTATCACATGTTAGGACCCCTAGGAAGTCTTCATGACCCCATTCAACACATTAGAACCCTCAAGTGTTTTGTAAGGGTCCCTACGACACCTTAGGACACACTTGAGCATTCAAATGTGTCAAAAGGGGTCATGAAGACTTCCTAGGGGTCCTGGTACAGCTTATCATGTGTTACAACCCCTAGGATGTCCTCATGATCCCATTCGACACATTAGAACTCTCATCTATGTCCTAATTAGTCTTACGACCAATTAGGACACACTTGAGCAATCAAATATGTCAAAAAGGGTCATGAGGACTTCCTTGGGGTCCTAGTATGCCATATCACATGCTAGGACCCCTAAGAAGTCCTCATGACCGCATTCGACAAATTAAAACCCTCAAGTGTGTCCTAAGGGGTGCTATGACCCCTTAGGACACACTTGAAGGTTCTAATCTATCGAATGGGGTCATGAGGACTTGGTAGGGGTCCTAGTATGTGTTAATAATGGGTTAGGACCCCTAGGAAGTCCCCATGACCCCTTTTGACAAATTAGAACCCTCAAGTGTGTCCTAAGGGGTCCTAGGACCTCTTAGGACACACTTGAGCATTCAAATGTGTCAAAAGAGGTCATGGGGACTTCCTAAGGGTCCTAGTATCCCTTATCATGTGTTAGGACCCCTAGGAATTCTGCATGACCCCTTTCAACACATCAGAACCATCAAGTGTGTCCTAAGTGGACCTACAACCCCTTAGGATACGCTTGAGCATTCAAATATGTTCGAAGGGTTCATCGGGAGTTCCTAGGGGTCCTAATACACCTGATCACATGTTAGGATCCCTACGAAGTCCCCATGAGCCCTTTTGAAATATTAGAACCCTCAAGTGTGTCATAAGGGGTCCTACGACCCCTAGGACACACTGGAGCATTCAAATGTGTTGAAAGGGGTCATGAGGACTTCTTTGGGGTCCTAGTACCCCTTATCACGAGTTAGGATCCCTAGGAAGTCCCCATGTACCCTTTCAACACATTAGAGCCCTCAAGTGTGTCCTAAGGGGTCCTACGACCCCTTAGGACACACTTGAGCATTCAAATGTGTCAATAGGGGTCATGGGGACATTCTAGGGGTCCTGGGATGACTTATCACTTGTTAGGACCCCTAGGAAGTCCCCATGACCCCTTTCGACACATTAGAACCCTCATGTGTGTCCTAAGGGGTTGTAGGACACCTTAGGACACACCTGAGCATTCAAATTTATCGAAAGGGGTCATGAGGACTTCCTAGGGGTCCTAGTATGTCTTATCACATGTTAGGGCCCCTAGAACACCTCATGACCCCATTGAACACATTAGAACCCTTAATGTGTGCTAAGGGGTCCAATGACCCCTTAGGACACACTTGAGGGTTCTAATTTGTCGAATGGGGTCATTAGGACTTCCTAGGTCCCTAGTATGACTTATCACACATTAGGACCCCTAGGAAGTCCCCATGGCCCCTTTTGACACATTAGATCCCTCAATGTGTCCTAAGGGTTGCTACGACACCTTAGGACACACTTGAGCATTCAAATGTGTCAAAAAAAGTCATGAACACTTCCTATGGGTCCTAGTATTCCTTATCATGCGTTAGGACATGTAAGAATTCCCCATGACCCCTTTTGACACATTAGAAACTTTAATGTGTCCTAAGGGGTCCTACAACCCCTTAGGACACACCTGAGCATTCAAATGTGTCAAAAGGGGTCATGAGGATTTTCTGGTGGCCCTAGGATGCCTTATCATGCATTAGCACCCCTAGGAAGTCCTCATGACCCCTTTCAACACATTTCAATGCTCAAGAGTGTCCTAAGTAGTCATAGGACCCCTTAGGACACACTTGAGCATTCAAATATGTTGAAAGGGGTCATGGTGAGTTCCTAGGTGTCCTAGTACGCCTTATCACATGTTAGGACCCCTAGGAAGTCCCCATGACCCCTTTTGACATATTAGAACCCTCAAGTGTGTCCTAAGGGGTTCTACAACCCCTTAAGATAGACTTGGGTATTCAAATGTGTCGAAAGGGGTCATGAGGACTTCCTAGGGGTCCTAGTATACTTTATTACATGTTAGAAACCCTAGGAAGTCCTCATGACCCAATTCGACATATTAGAAGAATCAAGTGTGTCCCAAGGGGTCCTGCGACCCCTTAGGACATAGTTGAGCATTCAAATGTTTCAAAAGGGGTCATGAAGACTTCCTAGGGGTCCTAGCATGCCTTATCACATGTTAGGACCCCTAGGAAGTCCCCATTACTCTTTTAGACACATTATAACCCTCAATTATGTCCTAAGGGGTCCTACTACACCTTAGGAAACAATTGAACATTCAAATGTGTTGAAAGGGGTCATGGGATCTTCCTAGATGTCCTAGTACACCTTATCACCTGTTAGGACCCTCAAAAAGTCCCCATGACCCCTTTCGACACATTAAAACCCTGAACTATGTCCTGAGGGGTCCTATGAGCCCCCAGGACACACTTGAGAATTCAAATGTGTCAAAAGGGGTTATGATGACTTCCTAGGGGTCCTAGTATGCCTTATCACATGTTAGGAACCCTAGGAAGTCCCCATTACCCCTTTCAACACATTAGAACCCTCAAGTGTGTCCTAAGGGGTCCTACAACCCCTTAGTACACACTTGAGCATTTAAATGTGTTGATAGGGGTCATGAGGACTTCCTAGGGGTTCTAGTATGCCTTATCACTTGTTAGGACCCCTAGGAAGTCCCCATGACCCCTTTCAACACATTATAACCCTCAAGTGTGTCCTAAGGGGTCCTACGACCCCTTAGGACACACTTGAGCATTTAAATGTGCCAAAAGGGGTCATGAGGACTTCTTAGGGATCCTAGTATGCCTTATCACATGTTAGGACCCCTAGGAAGTCCCCATGACCCCTTTTGACACATTAGAACCCTTAAGTGTGTCCTAAGTTGTCCTACGAGCCTTTAGGATAGACTTGAGCATTAAAATGTGTCAAAAGGTGTCATGGGGACTTCCTAGGGGTCCTAGTAAGGCTTATCACAAGTTAGGACACACTTGAGCATTCAAATGTGTTGTAAGGGGTCCTACGACACCTCATGACACACTTAAGCATTCAAATGTATCACAAGGGGTCATGAGGACTTCCTAGGGGTCCTAGTATGCCTTATCACATGTGAGGACCCATAGGAACTCCCCATGACCCCTTTCGACACATTAGAACACTCAACTGTGTCCTCAGGGGTCCTAGGACCCTTTAGAACACACTTGAGCAGTCAAATGTGTCCAAAGGGGTAATGAGGACTTCCTAGGGGCCCTTAGGAAACACTTGAGGGTTCTAATGTGTCCAATTTGGTCATGAGGACTTCTTGGGGGTCCTAGTATGCGTTATCACACATTAGGACCCCTAGGAAGTTCTCATGACCCCTTTTGACACATCAAAACCCTTAAGTATGTCCTAAGGGGTCCTACGAGCCTTTAGGACACACTTGAGCATTAAAATGTGTCAAACGGTGTCATGGGGACTTCCTAGGGGTCCTAGTAAGGCTTATCACAAGTTAGGACACACTTGAGCATTCAAATATGTCATAAGGGGTCCTACGACACCTTAGGACACACTTAAGCATTCAAATGTATCAAAAGGGGTCATGAGGACATCCTAGGGGTCCTAATACACCTTATCACATGTTAGGACCCCTAGGAAGTCCCCATGACCCTTTTCAACACATTAGAACACTCAAGTGTGTCATAAGGTGTCCTACCACCCTTAAGAACAAACTTGAGCATTCAAATGTGTCCAAAGGGGTAATGAGGACTTCCTAGGAGCCCTAGCATGCCTTATCATGTGTTAGGACCCCTAGGAAGTCCCCGTAACCTCTTTTGACACATTAGAACCCTCAAGTGTGTCCAAAGGGGTCCTATGACCCCTTAGGAAACACTTGAGCATTCAAATGTGTTGAAAGGGGTCATCGAAACTTTCTAGGGTTCCTAGTATATCTTATGACATGTTAGGACCCCTAGGAAGTCCTCATGACCCCATTGAACACATTAGAACCCTCAAGTGTGTTGTAAGGGTCCCTACAACCCCTTAGGATACACTTGAGCATTCAAATGTGTCGAAAGGGGTACTGAGGACTTCCTAGGGGTCCTAGTATGCCTTATCATACTTTAAGACCCCTAGGAAGTCCTCATGACCCCATTTGACACATTAAAACCCTCAAGTGTGTCCCAATGGGTCATAGGACACCTTAGGACACACTCGAGGGTTCTAATGTGTCAAATGGGGTCATGAGGACTTCTTAGGGGTCCTAGTATGCCTTATCACATGTTAGGACACCTAAGAAGTCCTCATAATCCCATTCAACACATTAGAATTCTTAAGTGTGTGCTAAGGGGTCCTACATTTCCTTAGGACACACTTGAGCATTCAAATTTTTTGAAAGGGTTCATGAGGAATTCTTAGGGCTCCTAGTATGCCTTATCACGTGTTAGAACCAATAGGAAGTCCCTGTGACCCCTTTCATTACATTAAAACTATCAATTGTGTCATAAAGGGGTCCTACCACCGCTTAGGACACACTTGAGCCTTCAAATGTGTCAAAAGGGGTCAGGAGGACTTCCTAGGGGTCCTAGTACACCTTATCACACATTAGGGCCACTAGGAAGTCCTCATGACCCCATTCAACACATTAGAAATCTCAAGTGTGTCCTAAGGGGTCCTATGACCCCTTAAGACACACTTGGGCATTCAAATATGTTGAAATAGGTCATGAGGACTTCCTAGAAGTTTGAGTATGCCTTATCAGGCATTAGGACCGCTAGGAAGTCCCCATGACCCCTTTTGACACATTAGAACACTCAAGTGTGTCCTAAGGGGTACAATGACCCCATAGGACACACTTGAGCATTCAAATGTGTTGAAAGGGGTCCTGAGGACTTCCTAGGGATCCTAGTACACCTTATCACACGTTAGGACACCTAGAAAGTCCTCATGACCCAATTCAACACATTAGAACCCTCAAGTATGTGGTAAGGGTCCCTATGACCCCTTAAGACACACTTGAGAATTCAAATATGTCGAAAGGGGTCATGGGGATTTCCTAGGGGTCCTCGTATGCCTTATCATTTGTTAGAACCCCTAGGAAGTCCTCATGACCCCATTCGACACATTAGAAACCTCAAGTGTGTTCTAATGGGTCCTATTACCCCTTAGTACACACTTGAGCATTCAAATTTGTTGAAAGAGGTCATGAGGACTTCCAATGGGTCCTAGTATGTCTTATCATGGGTTAGGACCCCTAGGAAGTCCTCATGACCCCATTCCACACATTAGAAATCTCAAGTGTGTCCTAAGGGGTCCTACGACCCCTTAGGACACACTTGAGCATTCATATGTGTTGAAAGGGGTCATGAGGACTTCCTATGCATCCTAGTATGTCTTATCATGGGTTAGGACCCCTAGGAAGTCCTCATTACACCATTCGACATATTAGAACCCTCAAGTGTGTCCTAAGTGATCTTACGACTCCTTAGGACACACTTGAGCATTCAAATGTGTCAAAAGATGTCATGGGGACATCCTAGGGGTCCTAGTATGCCTTGTCAAGCGTTAGGACCCCTAGGAAGTACCCATGACCCCTTTTGACACATTAGAACCATCAAGTGTTTCCTAAGGGGTCCTACAACCCCTTAGGATACACTTGAGCATTCAAATCTATTAAAGGGGTCATCGGGAGTTCCTAGGGCTCCTAGTACACCTTATCACATGTTAGGACCCCTATGAAGTGCCCATGAGCCCATTTGACACACTAGAACCCTCAAGTGTATCCTAAGGGGTCATGAGGACTTCCTAAAGGTCCTAGTATGCCTTATCACAAGTTAGGATCTCTAGGAAGTCCCTATGAACCCTTTTGACACATTAGAGCCCTCAAGTGTGTCCTAAGGGGTCCTATGACACCTTAGGAGACACTTGACCATTCAAATGTGTCGATAGGGGTCATGAGGACTTCCTAGGGGTCCTAGTACACCTTATCACCTGCTAGGGCCCCTTGGAAGTACCCATGACCCCTTTCGACACATTAGTACTCTCAAGTGTGTCCTAAGGGTCCTACGATCCCTTAGGACACACTTGAGAGTTCAAATGTGCTGAAAGGGGTCATGAGGATTACCTAGGGGTCCCAGTATGCCTTATCACATGCTAGGACCCCTAGAAAGTCCTCATGATGCTTTTCGACACAATAGAATGCTCAATGTGTACTAAGGGGTCCAATGGCCCCTAAGGACACACTTGAGGGTTCTAATGAGTCGAATGTGGTCATGAGGACTTCCTAGGTTCCTAGTATGCCTTATCATGCATTAGGACCCCTAGGAAGTCCTCATGACCCCATTCAACACATTAGAACCCTCAAGTGTGTCCTAAGGGGTCCTACGAACCTTGAGGTCACACTTGAGCATTAAAATGTGCAAATAGGGGTCATGAGGACTTCCTAGGGGTCCTAGTATGCATTATCACATGTTAGGACCCCTAGGAAGTCCCCATGACCCCTTTCAAGACATTAGAACCCTTAATGTGTCCTAAGGGTTCCTACGACCCCTTAGGAGACACTTGAGCATTCAAATGTGTCGAAAGGGGTCATGTAGACTTCCTAGGGGTATGACTATGCCTTATCATGCGTTAGGACCCCTAGGAAGTCCCCATGACCCCTTTTGACACATTAGAACTCTTAATATGTCCTAAGGGGTCCTAACACCCCTTAGGACACACCTGAGCATTCAAATGTGTCAAAAAGGGTCATGAGGACTTCCTAGCAGTCCTAGAATGCCTTATCACACATTAGGGACCCTAAGAAGTCCCTATGACCCCTTTCGACACATTAGAAACTGAAAGTGTATCCTATGGGGTCCTATGACCCCTTAGGATAGACTTGAGCATTTAAATGTGTCAAAAGGGGTGATGAGGACTTCCTAGGGGTCGTAGTATGCCTTATTACATGTTAGGACCCCTAGGAAGTCCCCATGACCCCTTTCGACAGATTAGAACTCTCAAGTGTGTCCTAAGGGGTCTTATGACCCCTTAAGACACACTTGGGCATTCAAATGTGTTGAAATGGGTCATGAGGACTTTCTAGGGGTTTGAGTACTCCTTATCAGGCATTAGGACCCCTAGGAAGTCCCCATGACCCCTTTTGACACATTAGAACACTCAAGTGTGTCCTAAGGGGTCCTATGACCCCATAGGACACACTTGAGCATTCAAATGTGATGAAAGGGGTCCTGAGGACTTCCTAGGGGATCCTAGTACACCTTATCACATGTTAGGACCACTAGGAAGTCCTCATGACCCCATTCAACACACTATAACCCTCAATTGTGTCCTAAGGGGTTATAGGAACCCTTAGGACACAATTGAGGGTTATAATATGTTGAATGGGGTCATGAGGACTTCCTAGGTGTCCTAGTATGCCTTATCACTTGTTAGGACCCCTAAAAAGTCCCCCTAACCCCATTCAACACATTAGAACTATCAAGTGTGTCCTAAGGGGTCCTACGAACCCTTAGGAGACACTTGAGCATTCAAATGTGTCAAAAGGGGCCATGAGGACTTGCTAGGGGTCGTATTATACTTTATTACATGTTACAACCCCTAGGAAGTCCTCATGACCCCATTTGACACATTAGAAAAATCAAGTGTCCCAAGGGGTCCTGCGACCCCTTAGGACACACTTGAGAATTTAAATGTTTCAAAAGGGGTTATGAGGAGTTCCTAAAGGTCCTAGTATGCCTTATCATGCATTAGCACCCCTAGGAAGTCCCCATGACCCCTTTCGACACATTAGAACCCTCAAGTGTGTCCTAAGGGGTCCTATGACCCTTTAGAATACACTTCAACATTCAAATGTGTCGAAAGAGGTCATGAGGACTTCCTAGGGTTCTTAATATAGAAGTCCCCATGATCCCATTTGACAAATTAGAACCCTCAATGTGCCATAAGGGGCTCTATGACCCCTTAGGACACACTTGAAAGTTCTAATGTGTCAAATGGGGTCACAAGGACTTGCTAGGGGTCCTAGTACACCTTATCACATGTTAGGACCCCTAGGAAGTCCTTATGACCCCATTTGATACATTAGAATCCACAAATGTGTCCTAACGGGTCCTACGACCCATTAGGAAACACTTGAGCATTGAAATGTGCCAAAATGGGTCATGAGGGATTCCTAGCGGTTGATGTATGCCTTATCATGCGTTAGGAGCCATAGGAAGTACCCATGACCCCTTTTGACACATTTAAACCCTCAAGTGTATCCTAAGGGGTCCTACGACCCCTTAGGATGCACTTGAGTATTCAAATCCATTTAAAGGGGTGATGAGGACTTCCTCGGAGTCCTAGTATGCTTGATCACACATTAGGACACCTAGGAATTCCCCATGACCCCTTTCGACACATTCAAACCCTCAAGTGTGTTCTAAGGGGTCCTACGACCCCTTAGGACACACTTGAGCATTTAAATTTTTTGAAACGGTTAATGAGGACTTCCAAGGGGTCCTAGTACGCCTTATCATATGTTAGATCCACTAAGAAGTCCTCATGACCCCATTCGACATAGTAGAACCCTCAAGTGTGTCCCAGGGGGTCCTACGACCCCTTAGGAAAGACTTGAACATTCAAATGTGTCGAAAGAGGTCATGAGGACTTTCTTGGAGTCCTAGTACCCCTTATCAAAATGGGTCATGAGGACTTCCTAGGGGTCCTATTATGCCTTATCTTGTGTTAGGTCCCCTAGGATGTCCCCATGACCCCTTTCGACACATTAGAATCCTTAAGTGTGTCCTAAGGGGTCCTATGACCCATTAGGAAATACCTAACCATTCAAATGTGTCGAAAGGGGTCATGAGGACTTCCTAGGGGTCCTAGTATGCCTTATCATGTGTTAAGACACCTAGGAAGTCCCCATGAACCCTTTCAAAACATTAGAACCCTCAAGTGTGTCCTAAGGTGTCCTACGACCCCTTAGGACACACTTGAGCATTAATATGTGTTGAAATCAGTCATGAGGACTTCCTAGGGGTCCTAGTATGCCTTATCATGTGTTAGGAACTATAGGAAGTCCCCATGACCCCTTTCAGCACATTAGAACCCTCAAGTGTGTCCTAAGGGGTCCTAAGACTCTTTAGAATACACTTGAGAGTTCTAATGTGTTGAAAGGGGTCATGGGAACTTCCTAGGGGTTCTAACCTATGATAAGGCCTACTAGCACCCCAAGGAAGTCCTCATGACCCCTTTCAACACATTTGAATTCTCCAGTATGTGCTAAGGGGTTGTAAGACCCCTTAGGACACACTTGAGGTTTATAATGTGTTAAATGGGGTCATGAAGACTTCCTAGGGGTCCTAACATGTGATAAGGCATACAAGGAACCCTAGGAAGTCCTCATGAAACCTTTTGACACATTTGAATGCTTAGGTGTGTCCTTAGGGGTTGTAGGACCCCCTAGGACATACTTGAGGGTTCTAATGTGTTGAATGGGGTCATTAGGACTTCCTAGGGGTCCTAGTATGCGTTATCACATGTTAGGACCCCTAGGAAGTCCCCATGACCCCTTTCAACACATTAGAACCCTCAAGTGTGTCCTAAGGGGTCCTATGACCCCTTAGGGCACACTTGAGTATTCAAATGTGTTAATAGGGGTCATGATGACTTCCTAGGGGTTCTGGTATGCGTTATCACTTTCTAGGACCCTTAGGAAGTCCCCATGACCCCTTTCGACACATTATAACCCTCAAGTGTGTCCTAAGGGGTCCTACGACCCCTTAGGACACACTTGAGCATTTAAATGTGCCAAAAGGGGTCATGAGGACTTCTTAGAGATCCTAGTATGCCTTATCACATGTTAGGACTCCTAGGAAGTCCCCATGACCCCTTTCGACACATTAGAACCCTTAAGTGTGTCCTAAGTGGTCCTGCAACCCCTTAGGACACACTTGAGCATTCAAATATGTCAAAAGGGGTCATGAGGACATCCTAGCCATCCTAGTATGCCTTATCATGTGTTAGCATCCTGAGGAAGTCCCCATGACCCCTTTCAACACATTAGAACCCTCAAGTGTGTCCCAAGGGGTACTAGCATCGCTTAGGACAAACTTAGGTATTCAATTGTATTGAAAGGGGTCATGAGGACACTCTAGGGGTCCTACTATGTCTTATCACATGTTGGGATCCCTAGGAAGTCCCCGTGACCCCTTTTGACACATTAGAACCCTCAAGTGTGTCCTAAAGGGTCCTAGGACCCCTTAAGACATAGTTGGGCATTCAGACATGTTGAAACTAGTCATTGGGACTTCCTAGGGGTCCTAATATGCCTTATCACATGTTAGGAACCCTAGGAAGTCCTCATGACCCCATGCGACACATTAGAACCCTGAATGTGTCCTAAGGGGTCCTATTACCCCTTAGAAAACATTTGAGAATTCTAATGTGTCCAATTTGGTCAAGATGACTTCCCAGGGGTCCTAGTATGCCTTTTCACACATTAGGACCCCTAGGAAGTTCTCATGACCCATTTTGACATATTAGAACCCTTAAGTGTGTCATAAGGGGTCATATGAGCCTTTAGAGAACACTTGAGCATTAAAATGTGTCAAAAGGTGTCATGGGGACTTCCTAGGGGTCCTAGTAAGGCTTATCAGAGGTTAGGACACACTTGAGCATTCAACTATGTCCTAAGGGGTCCTACGACACCTAAGGACACACTTAAGAATTCAAATGTATCAAAAGGGGTCAGGAGGACTTCCTAGGGGTCCTAGTATGCCTTATCACATGTTAGGACCCCTAAGAAGTCTCCATGACCCCTTTCGACACATTAGAACACTCAAGTGTGTCCTAAGGGGTCCTACGACCCTTTAGAACACACTTCAATAGTCAAATAATTTGAAAGGGGTAATGAGGACTTCCTAGGGGCCCTAGTATGCCTTATCATGTGTTAGGACCCCTAGGAAGTCCCCCTAACCCCTTTTGACACATTAGAACCCTCATGTGTGTCCCATGGGGTCCTATGATCCCTTAGGACACACTTGAGCATTCAAATATGTTGAAAGGGGTCATGAAGACTTCCTAGGGTTCCTAGTACACTTTATCACATGTTAGGACCCCTAGGAAGTCCTCATGACCCCACTGAACACATTAGAGCCCTCAAGTGTGTTGTAAGGGTCCATACAACCCCTTAGGATACACTTGAGCATTCAAATGTGTCGAAAGGGGTCTTGAGGACTTCTTAGGGGTCCTAGTATGCCTTATCATGCTTTAGGACCCCTAGAAAGTCCTCATGACCCCATTCGACATGTTAAAACCCTCAAGTGTGTCCCAATGCATCATAGGACCCCTTAGGACACACTTGAGGGTTCTAATGTGTCGAATGGGGTCATGAGGACTTCCTAGGGGTCCTAGTATGCCTTATCACATGTTAGGACACCTAGGAAGTCCTCATAATCCCATTCAACACATTAGAATCCTTAAGTGTGTCCTAAGGAGTCCTAGAACACCTTACGACACACTTGAGAATTCAAATGTGCCGAAAAGGTTCATGAGGAATTGCTAGGGGTCCTAGTATGCCTTATCATGTGTTAGAACTAGTAGGAAGTCCCTGTGACCCCTTTCGACACATTAAAACCATCAAGTGTGTCCTAAGGGCTCCTACGACTGCTTAGGACACATTTTAGCATTCAAATGTGTCGAAAGGGGTCATGAGGACTTCCTAGGGGTCCTAGTACCCCTTATCACATGTTAGGACCCCTAGGAAGTCCTCATGACCCCATTCGACACATTAGAACCCTAAAGTGTGTCCTAACGGGTCCTATAACCCCTTAGGACACACTTGAGAATTCAAATATGTCAAAAGGGGTGATGGGTATTTCCTAGGGGTCCTTGTATGCCTTATCACATGCTAGGACCCCTAGGAAGTCCTCATGACCCCATTCGATACATTAGAAAGATCAAGTGTGTCCTAAGGGGTCCTACGACCTCTTAGAACACACTTGAGCATTCAAATCTATCGAAAGGGGTCATGAGGACTTCCAATGGGTCCTAGTATGTCTTATCATGGGTTAGGACCCCTAGGAAGTCCTCATGACCCCATTCAACACATTAGAAACCTCAAGTCTATCCTAAGGGGTCCTACGACCCCTGATGACACACTTGAGCATTCATCTATTTTGAAAGGGGTCATGAGGACTTCCTATGGGTCCTAGTACATCTTATCATTAGTTAGGACCCCTAGGAAGTCCTCGTTACACTATTTAACACATTAGAACCCTCAAGTGTGTCCTAAGTGGTCTTACGACCCCTTAGGACACACCTGAGCATTCAAATGTGTCGAAAGAGGTAATGGGGACTTCCTAGGGGTCCTAGTATTCTTTATCAAGTGTTAGGACCCCTAGGAAGTCCACATGACCCCTTTCGACACATTAGAACTATCAGGTGTGTTCTAAGGGGTCCTACGACCCCTTAGGATACACTTGAGCATTCAAATCTGTCAAAAGGGGTCATCAGGAGTTCTTAGGGCTCCTAGTACACCTTATCACATGTTACAACCCCTATGAAGTGCCCATGAGCCCTTTTGACACATTAGAACTCTCAAGTGTGTCCTAAGGGGTCATGAGGACCTCCTAGAGGTCCTAGTATGCCTTATCACAAGTTAGGATCCCTAGGAAGTCTCTATGAACCCTTTCAACACATTAGACCCCTCAAGTGTGTCGTAGGTGGTCCTATGATACCTTAGGAGAGACTTGAGCATTCAAATGTGTCGATAGGGGTCATGAGGGCTTCCTAGGTGTCCAAGTACACCTTATCACCTGTTAGGACCCCTTGGAAATACCCATGACCCCTTTCGACACATTAGAACTCTCAAGTGTGTCCTAAGGGGTTCTATGATCCCTTAGGACACACTTGAGCATTCAAATGTGCCAAAAGGGGTCATGAGGACTTCCTAGGCATCCCAATTCACCTTATCACATGCTAGGACCCCTAGAAAGTTCTCATGACCCCTTTCAATACATTAGAACCCTCAATGTGTCCTAAGGCTTCCTACGACTTGTTAGGACACACCTAAGCATTCAAATGTGTCGAAAGGGGTCATGAAGACTTCCTAGAGGTCATAGTATGCCTTATCATGCATTGGGACCCCTAGGAAGTCCCCACGACCCCTTTTGATAGATTAGAACTCTTAATGTGTCCTAAGGGGACCTATGACCCCTTAGGACACACCTAAGAATTCAAATGTGTCAAAAAGGGTCATGGGGACTTCCTAGCGGTCCTAGGATGCCTTATCACATGTTAGGACCCCTAAGAAGTCCCTATGACCCCTTTCGACACATTAGAACTCAAAAGTGTATCCTAAGGGGTCCTACAACTCCTTAGGACACACTTCAGCATTTAAATGTGTCAAAAGGGGTCATGAGGACTTCCTAGGGATTGTAGTATGCCTTATTACATGTTAGAACCCCTAGAAAGTTGCCATGACCCCTTTTAACACAATAGAACTCTCAAGCATTTCCTAAGGGATCCTATGACCCCTTAAGACACACTTTGGCATTCAAATATGTTGAAATGGGTCATGAGGACTTCCTAGGGGTTCGAGTACGCCTTATGAGGCATTAGGACCCCTAGGAAGTCCCCATGACCTATTTTGACATATTAGAACACTCAAGTGTGTCCTAAAGGTTCTTATGACCCCATAGGACACACTTGAGCATTCAAATGTGTTGAAAGGGCTCCTGAGGACTTCCTAGGGATCCTAGTACACCTTATCACATGTTAGGACCCCTAAGAAGTCCTCATGACCCAATTCAACACATTAGAACCCTCAAGTGTATTGTAAGGGTCGCTACAACCCCTTAGGACAAAATTGAGCATTAAAATGTGACGAAAGGGGTCATGAGGACTTCCTAGGGGTCCTAGTATGCCTTATCACATGTTAGGACCCCTAGGAAGTCCTCATGTCCCCATTTGACACACTATAACCCTCAATTGTGTTCTAAGGGGTTATAGGAGCCCTTAGGACACAATTGAGGGTTATAATGTGTTGAATGTTGTCATGAGGACTTCCTAGGGGTCCTAGTATGCTTTATCACTTGTTAGGAGCCCTAGAAAGTCCCCCTGACCTCATTCGACACATTAGAACCCTCAAGTGTGTCTTAAGGGGTCCTAAAAACCCTTAGGACACACATAAGTATTCAAATGTGTCGAAAGGGCTCATGAGGACTTGTTAGGGGTTGTACTATACTTTATTATATGTTAGAACCCCTAGGAAGTTGTCATGACCCCATTTGACACATTAGAAAAATCAAGTGTGTTCCAAGGGGTCCTGCGAGCCCTTAGGACACACTTGAGCATTCAAATGTTTGAAAAAGGGTCATGAGGAGTTCCTAAGGGTCCTAGTATGCCTTATCATGCATTAGCACCCCTAGGAAGTCCCTATGACCCCTTTGAACACATTAGAATCCTCAAGTGTGTCCTAAGGGGTCCTATGAACCATTAGAATACACTTGAACATTCAAATGTGTCGAAAGGGGTCATGAGGACTTCCTAGGGGTCCTATTACAGAAGTCCCCATGATCCCATTTGACAAATTAGAACCCTCAATGTGTTGTAAGGGGTTCTATGACCCCTCAGGACACACTTGAGGGTTCTAATGTGTTGAATGGGGTTATAAGGACTTGCTAGGGGCCCTAGTACACCTTATCACATGTTAGGACCCCTAGGAAGTCCTCATGACCCCATTTGATACATTAGAACCCTCAAGTGTGTCCTAAGGAGTCCTATGACCCCTTAGGAAACACTTGAGCATTCAAATGTGCCAAAATGGGTCATGAGGGATTCCTAGCGGTTGTAGTATGCCTTATCACATGTTAGGACCTGTAGGAAGTACCCATGACCCCTTTTGACACATTAGAACCCTCAAATGTCTCCTAAGGGAGCCTACAACCTCTTAGGATGCACTTGACCATTCAAATGTGTTGAAAGGGGTGATGAGGACTTCCTCGGGGTCCTAGTTTTCTTGATCACACATTAGGACCCCTAGGAATTCCCCATGACCCCTTTCGACACATTCAAACCTTGAAGTGTTTCCTAAGGGGTCCTACGACCCCTTAGGACACACTTGAACATTTAAATATGTCGAAATGGGTCATGAGGACTTCCAAGGGGTGCTAGTATGCCTTATCATATGTTACATCCACTAAGAAGTCCTCATGACCCCATTCAACATAGTAGAACCCTCAAGTTTGTCCGAGGGGGTCCTACGACCCCTTAGAAAACACTTGAACATTCAAATGTGTCGAAAGGTGTTGTGAGGAATTTCTTGGGGTCCTAGTACCCCTTATCAAAATGGGTCATGAGGACTTCTTAGGGGTCCTATTATGCCTTATCATGTGTTAGGTCCCCTAGGATGTTCCCATGACCCCTTTTGACACATTAGAAACCTTAAGTGTGTCCTAAGGGGTCCTACAACCCCTTAGGACATACTTGATCATTTAAATGTATCGAAAGGGGTCATCAGGACTTCCTAGGGGTCCTAGTATGCCTTATCATGTGTTAGGACACCTAGGAAGTCCCCATGAACCCTTTCAAAACATTAGAACCCTCAAGTGTGTCCTAAGGTGTCCTACGACTCCTTAGGAGTCACTTGAGCATTCAAATGTGTTGAAATGGGTCATGAGGACTTCCTAGGGGTCCTAGTATGCCTTATCACGTGTTAGGACCTCTAGGAAGTCCCCATGACCCCTTTCAACACATTAGAACCCTCAAGTGTGTCCTAAGGGATCCTACGAACCCTTAGAATACATTTGAGAGCTCTAATGTGTCGAAAGGGGTCATGGGAACTTCCTAGGGGTCCTAACATGTGATAAGGCCTACTAGGACCCCAAGGAAGTCCTCGTGACCCCTTTCAACACATTTGAATGCTCAAGTGTGTGCTAAGGGGTCGTAAGACCCCTTAGGACACACTTGAGGTTTCTAATGTGTCAAATGGGGTCATGAGGACTTCCTAGGGGTCCTAACATGTGATAAGGCATACTAGGACCCCTAGGAAGTCCTCATGATGCCTTTTGTCACATTTAAATCCTCAGGTGTGTCCTTAGGGGTCGTAGGACCCCCTAGGACATACTTGAGGGTTCTAATGTGTTGAATGGGGTCATCAGGACTTCCTAGGGGTCGTAACACTTGATAAGGCATACTAGGATGCCTAGGAAGTCCTCATGACCCCTTTCGACACATTTTAATGCTCAAGTGTGTCCTAAGGGGCCATAGGACCCCTTAGGACACACTTGAGGGTTGTAATGTGTCGAATGGGGTCATGAGGACTTCTTACAAGTCCTAACATGTGAAAAGGCATACTAGGACTCCTAGGAAGTGCTCATGACCCTTTTTGACACATTTGAATGCTCAAGTGAGTCCTAAGGTGTTGTAGGACCCCTTAGGACACACTTGAGGGTTCTAATGTGTCAAAAGGGGTCATGAGGACTTCCTACGAGTTCTAACATATGATAAGGCATACTAGGACCCCTATGAAGTCCTCATGACCCCTTTTGGCACATTAGAACCCTGAATTGTGTCCTAAGGGGTCCTACGACACGTTAGGACAGACTTGAGAATGCAAATGTGTCAAAAGGGGTCATGAGGACTTCCTAGGGGTCCTAGTATGCCTTATCATGTTTTATGACCCTTTTGAACACATTAGAACCCTCAAGTGTGTCCTAATTGGTCCTATGACCCCGTAGGACACACTTGAGCATTCAAATGTGTGAAAAGGGGTCACGAGGACTTCCTAGGGGTCCTAGTATGCCTTATCACATGTTAGGACCCCTAGAAAGTCCTCATGACCCCATTCAACAAATTAGAACCCTAAAGTGTGTGCTAAAGCATCCTACGACCCCTTAGGACACACTTGTGTATGTGAATTCAGTACCTAGCTGTAGACACAACACTTGAATAAAACATTAGAGGTTAGCAAAAATCAAAATCTGTAAGTAATTGAAATTATGCTAACCATGTGATTTACTGCCTTGTACTAGGTGCGAGTATGGTATTCTTAGATCGAAATCGAGACCAGTGACCATGCAACACCCAAACGATTGATTTAAGAGGAGGAACACAATGAAATATGAATGCAAATTAATCTATATTTTTGTATTTTCTATGCAATAAGAATGAGAAACTGTATGAATCTAAGTTGTAATGTATGAAATTGAGTTTGAATGTAGATTTATTCTAAGAAATGCTATGAATGCATATAAAAATCTATGATATGAATCTATTAATGCTCAAAATAATAAATGAAAATCTCACAATAGCCTTGATTCACAAAAGATTGATTCTTCAGTCACGAATTCGCTAGAGTGAGGATGCAATTTTGAGGTGTTGATTATGAAAAGCTTAACCTTGATTTTATAGAAATCCAAGGCTTGAGGATGCATAAGAAAAAAACCATAAATCACTCTTGATAAACTCAGGTTGATTTTTGAGTTATCAAGAAATTAAGAATAAATAAACTCATAAAATTATGCAAAAGCAGTTTTTATCTCAAAATAGAGTTTTAGTTTTTTTTTTTCAACTCGTCATTAGATGTTGAGTTTAGAAATTTAACAAATTGAAATTGAAAATTGATTTAAAGTTAACTACTTTTTTTATTGTGCATGATTTAATATGAATTAATTTAATAAATAAAGTGATTTATTTTCCACTTAACTAATTTTGAATTAAAACAATTGATTTATGGGTTAATCAATTATTAAATCAAACTTTATTCCAATTAAATCATTAAATTTGACAACTTTGATTTTAAATCAATTAAATAAATATCCAATTGATTATTTGTAGGAATTTTGATTTATTGTCAAAATAAAAACAATATTAATTAGAAATAAATGTAATTAAATCTAATTAAATAATTAACTAGCAGTATTAATCTAATTAATTAAATATTCATCATATTCAATTAATCAAATTTAGGATAAATGAGATTTATCACCAAATAATATTTAATTAAAGATAATTAGATAAATTAGGAATATTGAGGAAATATTCCTTGATGCGAGAATAAAGATAAAATCAATTAAGATTTTGATGTGAAGATGTGCCTTAGGGTAGGACTTTTGTATTGATTTCGTTAGAATTGAAGATGTAGGAGGTTAATGAACCTATAGCTGATTTTTGGGGTATTACATTTTGCCCCTCTTTGAATTACTGTGCAAAGCATAGTGGTTCAAAGAATAGTCTGTGTCTGATATATATGTATGAGACTGAATTGAAAGTGTAGACACCTAAAAATCCTTTAGAAAATAAAATATTTTTATTTTTTGAAAAATTCCTGATGACATCATCATTTGTTAATTAATTATTTATTTTTATGTCATTAAATCCCTTTTTCTTAATTAAAAATATTTAATTAAGAAATCCCTTCCAAAAATGTTTAAATCTTATTTAAACATTATCTCCTTATTTATTAATTATTTTAATTAATAAATTGACCAAAAATCCCAAAATAAATAATTAATTTATTTTTTGCCCAAAACTTGACCAATTTTCTTTAGACCACTAACCTCTTCCAAAATCTTCTAATTCCTTCTTAATCTCGATTAAAAGGCTAATCCCCTCTTTTCTAACCCTAATCCCAATGCCAAATATTTAATTAAGATTAAATATTTAAATTTCATATTTATTGAAAATATTTCAATAAATATTCCCAAAAGTTAAGCTTTTGGAATGAATAAACTTTTATTCCATAAAACCTAAGAAAACTCTAGACTCTTCTAGAAACTTCTCAACCCAACCTCTTCACCCATCCTAATCCTAAAATCCCCTAATCCTAATCCTAATCCTCCCCCTAACCTTGTCACATTCCCTAAACAAGGTTAGCCAACTCCTAAGCTTGACCCAAAGTCAACAAACTTCTAGAGGCTTCTCTTACATGCATTGAAGGCATTTAAGGCCTCCTTATCCCTCTTACATGCATTTATGGTGCATTTAAGAAGCCCCTCACCCCTTTCTTACACCCTTTGACCTTAGGCACATTTCCCAAATTGTGCACATTCCTCCCATCTTTCAACCCAATGCCCTTGTGACACTTGTCACAAGGAGGTGATCCCTAAACTAGCACAATCCATGTGCTCCCCTTTGAGTGAATCTTGGCCTCTCTTAAGGATTTCAATCCTGGCCACTCATTCTTCCTTCCAAATCCTATAAATACCCCTCCTTTCAAGAGCAAAACCAATTAGCTTACTTTCATTCTCATGCATTGTTATAATGTCATTTTCATGTTAGATCTTAGCAAATCATTCTAATTTAGTTTACTTTCAAGCATTTTTAGCTCATCATAGCTTAGTAATAATGGATTAACATAACTTTTCTTATTGTTTTGCATAGCATAGCATCATATCACATCTCTAATTTGGTCTAAAATCAATCTTAGATTCCTCATCATGTAGCTTAATCTTCATTAAAGCATTTTTGGATCCTTGAGGCCTTAGGGGCAAATCAGGTGTTCTATACCTGTTTTTGTGCCATTTTGGGGTTTTCATGGATTTCAATTCATCTTAGAATGCATTTAGAGAATTCTCCAAGTGCTTAGATAGCACACCCACATCCCTCTTATCAGAGCAAATCAAACAGTGCTTGGGTGCACCTATTTTTGGCTCAATCTGAGGTGGCTAGCTTAGAGTTTCTTTGTTTTTGTTTTGATTGTATGCTAGATTAAACTCTTAATGTTTGATTGATTTGAGCCTTTCAAAATAGATAATAGGTACCCTCGAAAGCCTTTCTCACAGAAAGACTAACTGATTCTGAGATAGAAATTGATTGAAATATTTTAAGATTCAAGATTTAAGATTTAGGTCTTGAATGACAAAAGATAATGTCAACTATAGCAACAATGAACCGGTGATTACAAAAAAGTGTCAAAATGCCTGATTCTGAACCTTATGATTATGAAGAAGTGAGTGACTAATTCTAGACCTGAATGTCCTTGTATGAATCATATTAGTATCACATCCTGAACCCATCAGTTATGAAGAACCAAGGAAATAACACTACTAAACTGATGGTTACAAAAAGTTGATATAGTTTACAAGATAGATTTAGGATACCAGATTGATATGGATTTTGATGAATCTGATATGCCCCAAGAAATAAAAGATTTTCCCCAAGTGAAAAGGACTTTTGATGAATCAATAACTAGACGTGGTTGTTGTCTTGATCACTAAGGGAAAAATTTTATTACAGATTTAGATTACAGACTTGAATGATGTGCAATACCATGCCCCCTTCAGGATTAAAATTGAAATCTGACAAGAAAAGTCAGTGTTGAATGGTTTAGAAGCATGTTAATTGATTTGAGAAGTGGTTATACATGTTTGAGAATGTGTTCTGCATCGTTTAGAGGTCTCGGAGACCAAGTTTGACTAGGTTAAACCATGAGTTGACCATAGTTGACCAAGTTGAAATTTTGATAGTTTGATGTAAGATAATCAGTTAAGTTGAATTCTAGATTTATGTGATGATTAAAGGTTGATTATGCAAGTAGTTTAATAATATGAATGATCTCAGATTTTGATTTTGATCCTGAAAAAGGATTCTACTTGCTATTTCATTGGATGGACCTTCGTATGAGACTCAACTCCTATGATATGTTTAGAATTTTTTGCATTTGAAGAATTGTTTAAGTGTTCAAGCAATTTTTGAGATCATGCAAAGTGCAAAATGAAATGCAAACCTAGGACCTGGGACCTAGTCATTGAACATGTGTCGATTCATTCTCATCATTGAACTTTTTAGGTAACTAGATAAATCAATACAATGCCCACTAGTTAGGAAACTATAGACATATGAATATTGATTTGTATGTGCAAGAATCAATACAATGCCCATTTGTTAGATAACCATGGACATATGAATATCAATTTTATTTCAAAATTTCAGAGTAGATATAACCACCTAGGCACAAATGCCAGGATGACCTGATTATCATGTCCATTTTAATATTTCAATTTGTATAAGCATCAAAACATAGACATCATGATGACCAGAATATGCCTTGCATTACAAACACATCAAGCAGTTAAGAGATCCTTCTAAATCCAATGTGAATTACTTGTAGTGACCCTTTATCATTCACATCCTTAGGTAAGATTGTGTTCCATAGTAGGAGTAAGAACTTTCTAAAAAAGACAATAGTGAGATCAAACTTCCTTGAATTTTCTAGGTATCAATGGTCGAGGTACTCATGGCCATCCAATTCAAGATAGAGGCTCTTATAGACGAACACCATTTCAATCTAGAATTCCCAAATTTGTTAGATTTTCACATACAAGAAGAAAACAAAGAAAAGATGATGCCCCCAGTCATGACTCTCTAAATCTTGTAAAGGACATCATCAAAGAGCTCATGGGAACAAAATATGCAAAAATCTCAATGTGAATTAGTAAGCATACAAGGAGATAAAAGCATGAAGCATAGATTGTTTTCATTTTGATGTTTGATTATGTTGTTGTAGATGCAAAATCCTTTCTGGAGAGGAGACTGACTAACTGACTTAGATGAAGCTTTAAAGGACTCTGATTGGATATGAATTGGCTAAGATGTACTAGAGGCCATAGGATATGACATTGACTAACCCCAAGTGTTAAGCATTGATAGGATACAGATGCTTGAGCTGATTGGTGTACAGAATGACTTATTGAAAATAGGAATGCAGGAACAAACCAAGAGATATGTACAAACTAAAGAAAGACTGAAAGCTGGGAAAGACAAAGATTGTGCTGATAGATGGAGCATTTTTTAACAAGTGGTGCCCGTTTGCTGGGTTTTCACCATCTTAGTAGAGATTCTATTTTTGCTACCAAGGCACCTATTTCCAAGTTTTCACCAAGACACTTTTTCTTTTTCTCATTTTTTTGGATTTTTTATTTTTTCAAATTTTTTGTACTTTTGATAATTTTTACTTTTTTTCTGAATCATCAAGGCACCTATTGCTAGGTTTTCACCAAGATGTTCATTTTTTCAAGACATTTTACCATAGACTAAATGCCTTAGGCGTAGAATTTCTTCAGATGGAGAATGTTGATTGGTTCTCAGAGCTGTTCTCCTTTAGTCATTGAGAGTTAATAGGCACCAGAGCCAAAATTAGTAGTGATTACAAAGTGACCCAGCCAGTTGGGTTCAAACTTCCCCTTGCGCTCTCTATGTGATTGATTTTTAGGATTCTCTCTCAAGACTAGATCGCCAACCTAAAATTCTCTGTGTTTGACTTTCTTGTTGTAGCCTCTAGACATTCTTTTCTGATACACTCTGAGATGATCATACACTACTTGTTTGCACTCATCTAGTAGTTCAAGTTCCTGCAACCTAGACACTCTTTAGTCATCATTAGTTACTAGACCATGCATTTTGATTCTTAGTGATGGGATTTTTACCTCAATAGGTAGTACCGCTTCAGACCCATAAACTAAAGTGAAAGGTGTAGCCCCAGTAGGTGTTTTGATACTTGTTCTGTAGGCCCAGAAAGCTGGATTGATCATGAGATGCTAGTCTCTTCCTATTTTATTCACTGTATGGTGCAAGATTTTCAATAGATTCTTGTTTGAAGCCTCTACTTGTCCATTCCCTTAAGGATAGTAGATAGATGACCAATGTTGTATAATCTTGAATTTGGCACATAAATCATCCAAATCTTTATTCTTAAATTGTCCACCATTATCTATGACTATAGAATGTGGAATACCATACCAGCATATGATGTAGTTCAAGATGAACATAGATATTTGTTTTCTAGTTGCTTGTGTTAAAGAGAATACTTCTACCCATTTCATGGAATAATCTATAGCTGTAATAATGTGGGTATGCCCATTAGAAGAATGAGGATGTATGGATCCTATAAGATCAAATGCTAATTGATGAAAAATCCATTATGTAGTGAAGGGGATTAGATCTCTCCTTGGAGCATGAATTAAGTTGCCATGCACTTGGCACTATTGATAGTTCTTAGAAAACTTGATAGACTTTTTCTCCATTTTTGGCCAATAGTACCCAACCTTAATAATTTTTTGGCTAGTGTTAAACCAATCGAGTGTGACCCACAAATACCATCATGGACTTCCTCTAACACACGTTGAGACTCTTCCCACTCTAAACATCTAAGTAGCATACCATCTAGACCTCGTTTGTACAGATCATGACCAATGATTGTTAATATGATTTAGAACAAAAGAGAGGGGGGGTGAATCAGTTTTTCTCAGGTCCAGATGTATAAAATAATCTTTCAAACTCTTCAACAAATTAGATCTAATAACCAACACCTACTCAGTCATTACTGATTGCATAACAGAAACATATAACAGTGTAGTCCACTTATCTAATAGCATCTAACTTGTAAAACATAAAAATGTTCAAACCAAAACATTCAGACAAGTATCAACACTAGGATTTATAGTGGAAACCCAATTAGGGAAAAACCACTTTGTAACATGTTACTATTATGTTCACTCTTCTAAAGTGAGCTTGATAAAAAGCCAACCCTATCAAAGGTTACAAACACACTATCAGGTGTGACCCAGTTAAAGGATTTCAACCACTCTGTTAAAAGTGTGCCTTGTTATAGGACTTACATACACTCCATTAGAATGCAACCTTGTTCAAAGGATTTATACCTATGACTATTAGGTCAACCTTTTTTAAAAGGATTTTGACTGTTACAATGGTTAGAAAGTAGCAGTATTATTGATCTGAGAAACATACAACTTACTTTGCAAATATAAGATCCAATTCTATACACATATGCTGGCTTACTAACTATGAACCTTTTCCATCTCCATCACTAATCTACTCAGAACCCTTCAAGTGATCACAACACTTCTCCTTCAGCCTTTTCTACTTAGACAATCAATAACAATACTTCTAGCATTCACTTCTTTCCATTTGCATATTCAACCTCTCACTTAGGTTTTCTTAATACTACCTCTATTAGGTCAATACATCTTTTGTTGCTTAATCTCCTTCATAAATCTTAGGGTTAGGTTAGATTTATTGAATTTGTCCTACATTATGTTCTTCAGTTTATCTTTGAAATATCTCAAATCTCTTAAAGATTTACAATAAAATGTTTTACAGTGCATTAAATTCTTTCATACAATCAATAAATAAAGTCAACACATTTTATATAATTCAAGAATTCAATGATGTCAGCTGGAAATATGAATTCTTCAACAAATGAAAAATATTGATGCTTGGTCAATACTATGTCCAACTTGTTGGTCTTCTCTAGAAAGCTCGGTCACCACATAAACTATTCCCTTGGCTAATAATATCTTCCTTGGCAATTAACTAGTGTTCGATGAACACTACTTTTACTCGGCATTCACTAGCTCGATCGACACAAACAACACTCGGCTTAAACTAGATTTCTTCACTTATGCTCGGTCAAGCCTACCAGTTTAGTGTTCATAATTACTAAGATAAACAATACATTATCTTATCATTGTGCCACATAATCAAGTACTCATTAAAGTATCAAGATAACTCAACCTTTCCTTAGGTGTTTTTGTTACCAACCTTGCCTATCCCCTTAGCAACACTTAAATAGATATAGTACTTTCTTAAATAGCAATAGTCTTACCAATTAAGGTTTGACATCAATGACAATACAACAACTACTTCAATTGTAGTTTCCAACAATGATGACATATCGGGAGGCATTATAGATAAGGTATCTCTTTTCATGACGGTTAAAGGTATCGGGAATGATTTGGTCTTTGAGATAGGAGAATAGGTTTTTATATCTGGATGAATCATAGCCTACAATAGTGCAAATCATGTGGGTTTTAGGGGAGTCATATGTAGGATAAGATAGTGCTTCCACCAGGAACTCATAGCATAGCTCATGTTTAGGCTGCTATAATAAAGTAGATAGCGTTTCCATAGCATCAGCATCCTTATTCTCTATTCTAGGAATTTGCTCAAAGGTGATAGATACGAAGAATGTAATAAGCTTTTCATCTTTCATTTGATACACTTCATTGACTTGATGGATAACAAGTTTCGAGTCTCCATGAATGTGTAATTCTATTACTCTCCACTCAATTGCCATTTTCATACCATTAAGAAGGGCTTCATATTCTACAATATTGTTTGTGCAAGGAGACTTGATCCTAAATGCTTTTGGGATTGAGTATCCTTGAGGAGTTATAAAAAATATGGCTACTCCAGATCCATTCTGTGTATAGGAGCCATCAAAGAATAACTGCCATTCTCTAGAAGAAAGATTCATGATAGAGGAGTCTGGAAATTCCATTTGCATTGGTGTGTCATTGAAAAAAGGTGCATCTACTAATTGATCAACAATAACTTTTCCTTTAATGGATTTTCTTTCAACATATTCAATGTCAAATTCACTTAAGAGCATGATCCATTTGTCTAATCTACTTGTTAGGGAAGCTTTGCTTAGTAGGTATTTTAGTGGATCAATCTTAGCTACTAAATGCATGGTATGAGCCAACATATAATTTCTTAGTTTCTATGATGAAAATATCATAGCTAGACAAGCCTTTTCAATTATAGAATAATTCTTTTCATATGCCACCAATGTTCTACTGATATAGTATATAGCTCTTTCCTTCCTGTTCTCATCATGTGCAAGCAATGCCCCCAGTGATGTATCTGTAGTGGAGACATATAAGATCAAAGGATTCCCTTGAATAGGAGGCATCAATATAGGAGGATTTGATAGATATTTCTTGATATGATTAAAATTCTTTTCACATTCCTCGCTCCTTGCAAAGGTCACACCTTTATGTAATGTCTTTGTAAAAGGTTGTGATATGTCTGCTAGCTGAGATATGAAGTGTCTAATAGATTGAAATCTCCATTGCAATGACCTTATTTAACTAATATTCTTTGGGGGTTGCATCTCCATTATAGCCTTGACTTTATCTAGATCAACTTCAATGCCTTTCTTTGAAACTATGTATCCTAAGAGTTTTCTAGAAGTGACACCAAAAGCACACTTCTTAGGATTTATTTTGAGACTAAATTTTTCCATTCTATCTAGTATCTTGCTCAATTCATTTAGATGTTTAGCTCTAATCATAGATTTTGCTAAAGTATCATCAACATAATCCTCCATAGTTCAATGCATCATGTCATGAAAAATAGATGTCATAGCTCTTTGATATGTAGCACTAGCATTTTTAAGCCCAAATGGCATGACATTCCAACAGAAGGTACCCCACAAACATGTGAAAGCAATTTTCTCTTGATCTTCTGGAGAAATTTTTATTTGATTATATCCAGAAAAACCATCCATTAAAGAATAAATCTCAAAGCCCATAGTCATGTCCACTATCATAGCAATGTTAGGTAATGGAAAATCATCCTTAGGGCATGCCTTCTTTACATCTCTAAAATCTATGCATACTCTTATTGATTTGTTTAGTTTTGAAACATGTACAATATTAGAGATCTATTCTGCATAATCAATAACTCAGATAAATTTGGCTTTTAGGAGCTTCTCTAATTCAGCTTTTACCAAGAGTGCAACATGTGGATGCATCAATCTCAATTTTTTCTTAACAGGTTTAATGTTTGGAGCTATAGATAAATGGTGCATTATAAGATCAGGGTCCAATCCTGGCATATCTGAATATTTCCATGCAAAGTTGATCTTTTTCTCTGTTAAGAATGTTGTAAATTTTTGCTTTTCTTTTCTGATAAAGATTGTGCTACATGGATCAACTATGGTTCTTCTGTTGTTCCCAAGTTGATGGACTGAGTGGGCTCAATTAGAAGTGGAGATCTATCCTATAAATGACTCAGAAGGACATCAAATATCTCATCCTTAGGCACTTCAGAGAGGTTTTCACCATCAGATACATCTTATATTTTTACCTTTGTAGGTTTTGAGACTACCACAAAGTGGTTTTCACCCTCAGAACTCCTTTTCTTTTTATTTTTATTCTTATTCTTTTGACTAAGATACTTGATGTTTGAATCCATCATGCTGATGCTCAGCTCACTGATGGAAGTCTTCATGGGCTCAACTGCAATTAGTTAGCCAGAAAGGGCATAGTCATTCAGGAAAGTAAAGATACCTTGGCTTGGATTTGTGGAAGTTTGGTCAAGAAGGTTAGGATGTTGGATAGTCAAAGTGGGAAAAGATTGAGAGAGTGTTTATGGATATGGATCTTTCATCATTGGTCCTAACCCGACACTCAAGTTCAAAGGTGATATTACAACTCAAAAAGTTCAATTCGTAAATAGGCTCAATGTCATTGTGGGATTCCAATTCAGCCATAGGTGGATTAGAATTGATAAGTTAATCATTTCTCTCTAGACTTACATTGGCTTTAGGTGCATATTGGAGAATAACATCAACATGTTTCTCTCTAATAAGCTCATCTTCCTCTAGAATGGCTCCCCATTCATAATCATTAGATTCTTCATCTATGCCTCTAGGAAATCTAAGAACATGAATAAAGTCAGGATGAATACCCCAAGAAGGGTTTCCCTCAGATTCTGATTTGAATTCATACTCATGGGAATTTTTCTTATAATAACTACCACCTTCCTCTTTTTTTGTTTGATTGTCTTCAAGATTAGCTAGTTCTTGTGGTGCAACTATCTCTTTCTCTATAGTAGGTTCTTGTGTTTCTACTACATTAATTCTTTTTATTGGATCATCTTTAGCTTCAAGGAGGTATTTTATTTCTTTAGGAAAATTCTTATAAGGAATGAGATCTTCAGTGGTGTCTGAATCATCACTATCAGATTGTTCTATTGTTTCTCCCTTTGGTTTATTTGTTGTGGATGGCTCAATCTATTCTAAGACATGTGGGGAGTTCTTGCTAAGAGAAAAAGGCTTCTTCTTATATCCTAGACCTATTGTATTCTTTTTTTCCTAGCCATGATGATCAAGAGGTGACATAAGACCTTTACCTTGCATTCCTAGAGGTCCTTTTCCTTTATATCCCATTTTTCTGATCAATTTGTCTCCTGGGCCATATGACTTAGAAGGGATATTCAGTATTTTAGCATCACATTTTTTAACAACTTGAGATTTAGGTTCATCTTTGTATATCCATGCGAGCACAACTTCATCCTCTTCAAACTCATGGTTAGATACTTGTTCTACAACAAAATTTCCTTTATATGCCTCAAGAGGTTCTTTAAACTCTAGTTTGGACTGTTTTAGAATTTATCCATAGGACTTAGGTGAGATAGGGAGAGATGTCAAAGATAAGACTGGCTCTATAGTATATTGTCCCATACCATTTTCTTTGATCTTAACCTCTTTAGAAATGTCTTCCATCTTGGATGTTGAAGCTACATCTATTTTCTTAGTGGAAGATTCTCTATTATTAGGAACAAGTTTATCATCACTCTCTTTCAAGGTATTGTAAGTTGTATATAGATCAGCTGGAATCATCACCTCTACTCCTTCATAAAGAAATTTCAAACATTGATGGTACGTAGAAGGAATAGCTTTCATTTCATGTATCTAGCATCTCGCTACAAGGATATTGTAAGCCAAAGGTAAATCAAGAACTTGACATATAGTATCTCTAATGACAGGACCTTCTCTGATAGGTAGGACAATTGTTCCTTTTGAAGATCTTTCTTGCTCATCATATGCTTTGATAGTTATCTTCTTTCTAGGATCAATGGCCATTTTTGAAAATCCCAATTATGTAATCAAGTTGAAAGAACAAATGTTTAGACCAATGCCCCCATCTATCAACACATGTTTGACACGATGGTTTTGGATCAAGACTTCAATATAAAAGGGCTGGTTATGTGGATGACTCAAGGAGTTATCATCTTCCTCTAAAAAGGAAATGTACTATGGAGATGTAAGATGACCAACCATAGTCTAGAATCTGTCTAAATCAAGGTTATCAGGAACATTGGATCCAAGCAGAGCTTTGTCTAGAATGGTTCTATGAGCTAGAGATATCTGAAGCAACTCAAACATGGATATTTTTGCATTTGTGTGCTGGAGTTGTTGAACAATACTATATGAAGTAGGCCTCATGTCTTTAGGATTTGAAGATTTAGATGTAGCCTTCTATTTAGAAGAAGATGAAAGATTGAAAGGAACCTTAGGGACATTGGATGAATCTAGTATTTGTCCTTGCAGATGTGCCTGAGCTTGTGATCGAGTAATTGCATTTGTTGATTGATTCTCTCTATCTCTTCTTACAATTTTGATGACATTGCAATGCTCAAATAGGCATGGTTCAACTATATTGATAACAATATTGTTTCCAGAGTAGGCATAATTGACTTTAGCACCCATATTAGGCTGAGAAGAAGAATCTTCTTTACCATGTTTAGGAAATGGTTTTTTGAATGTTGTATGATCATTATTGCTCTTATGATTGTCAATCATGATGTCTCCTTTATCAATTTTGTCTTGTATGATGTGCTTCAAGAAAACGTTGTTATTAGTCTTATGACCCTTATTGCGATGGAATTCACAGAAGTCGGTCTCCCTCCACCATTTTGGTTTAGGTTCAGGATCAAAGACTTTCATCTCAGGAAAGTAGATGATTTTGTTTTCCAATAGAGTTTTCATGGAAAATTCCAAGGACTCTCCAAGAGGAGTGAATTTTCAATTAGGATCTGTAGCCCAAGGTCTATAATCAGATGACTTTTTGTTAGATTTAGATGTTTTAGATTCAGCAGCTTTGATGGATTGGGTGCCTTAGATGGGGCATGAATATTATAAACAACACCATTTGTGATGATGCCTTTATTCTTATTCCAATTTTTATTCTTGTCTTTAGAACTAGATCCAGATTCATACTTGTCCTTTTGAAGTGATATGTATCCTTTTTGCACAAGTACTTTCTCAATTTTGATTGCATTTTCTACCATCTTATAAAAGGATGTATGCTTTTGCATTTGCAAGTGGTAGTTAAGTTCTGGAACAAGATTGTTGATGAAGATTTCTAGCTTCTTAGTTTCTGGAATGGGTCTAGCATATAGAAAAAATTTCTTCCTCTATCTCTTGAGAAATGTCAGGAATGGTTCACCTAGATATTGTTTTTGATTGTAGATGTTGATCATGGTGACAGGATGTTAAATATTGTAGGAGTATTATTGACAGAATAGTTTGATTAACTCCTCAAAAGTTCTAATAGTTGGAGGCATTCTAGAGAACCAATGAATGGTTTCTCCTCCTAGAGATCGAGGGAAGAGATGCATTAAGTAGGTTAGTTTGTGCATGAGCTACATGGATTGAGTACAGAATTCTCTGATATGATCTTGAGGATCAGAGTTTCCATCATACTTATCATACTTAGGCATTTCCACTTTTTTAGGGAATGGTGGCATGTACAAGTCTTTATCGAATGGAAAAGGGCATAGAGCTTCCATGGAGAACTCCTTAGGTTCCTTTTCTTTTTAAATTTTGTTAAGTTTGACTTGCATGACATGCATCTATTTCATCATAGCCATGATAGGAGTTTTTTCCTCATGTGTAATGATATCTTCCACATTAAAGTTTGGAGGAAGTTTAGCTCCTTGATGAGCTAACTCTAGAAACTATGCTTCTCTATCTTCTTTCAAGAAATGTTTCATCATTCTTTTGAAGTTATCATCATTTTGATATTGGTCAATTTCAAAAGGTGTGGGATCTTGATCCATACCATGTTGAGACTGATGTCCTTGGGACCCATAATGTGTCCCTCTGTGAGACATGTTAGGATTTTTAGGGCTCCCTGGATTAGATCGAGGTGGAGTTCACTGATTACCTCCATGAGTTGATGGAGGGGGTATGTAACCAATTTTCAATCAAAAATTGCCAAGACTGTCATCTTCATAAAGACCAAAATTGTAGAGTTGTTCAAGAGATGGACCCTTTTGAGTAGTCAAAGGTACAATGTTAAGTGCTTCTCCAGATTTCTTGTGAGAGGAAGCTCTAGTTTCCATGATTAACCTTGGGTGAAGCAAAAGAATAAGATGAAGACAACCAAAGAATGAATTGATTCAAGAAGATCGAATGATGCAACCTTGTCAAGATAAAGACTTGTACATGCCACCATTCCCTAAAAAAGTGGAAATACCTAAGTATGATAAGTATGATGGAAACTTTGATCCTCAAGATCATATCAGAGAATTCTATACTCAATCCATGGAGTTCATGCATGAACCAACCTACTTAATGCATCTCTTCCCTCGATCTCTAGGAGGAGCAACCATTCATTGGTTCTCTAGAATGCCTCCAACTATCAAAACTTTTGAGGAGTTAATAAAACTATTCTATCAACAATACTCATACAATATTCAACATCCAGTCACCATGATCGACATTTGCAATTTGAAACAATATCCAGGTGAACCATTCCTGACATTTCTCAAGAGATGGAGGAAGAATTTTTCTCTATATTCTAGGCCCATTCCAAAAACTGAGAAGCTAGAAATCTTCATCAAAAATCTTGTTCCAAAACTTAACTACCACTTTCAAATGCAAGATCATACATCCTTTGATAAGATTATAGAAAACGCAATCAAAATTGAGAAAGTACTTGTGCAAAAAGGAGACATATCACTTCAAAAGGACAAGTATGAATCTGGATCTAGTTCTAAAGACAAGAACAAAAACTAGAATAAGAATAAAGACATCATCACAGATGGCATTGTTGATAATATTCATGCCCATCTAAGGCACCCACTTTCAATCTCACTATTGGCACCCAAGCCATCAAAGCTGCTAAAGCTAAAACATCTGAATCTAACAAAAAGTCATCTGATTATAGACCTTGGGCTATAGATCCTAATCTAAAATTCACTCCTCTTGGAGAGTCCTTTGAATCTACCATGAAAACTCTATTGGAAAACAAAATCATCTACTTGCCTGAGATGAAAGTCTTTGATCCTGAACCTAAACTGAAATGGTGGAGGGAGAATGACTTCTATGAATTCCATTGCGATAAGGGTCATAAGACTAATAACTGCATCTGCTTGAAGCACATCATACAAGACAAAATTGATAAAGGAGACATCATGATTGACAATCATAAGAGCAATAATGATCATACAACATTCACAAAACCATTTCCTAAAGATGGTAAAGAAGATTCTTCTTCTCAACCTAATATGGGTGCTAAAGTCAATTATGCCTACTTTGGAAATAGTGTTGCTATCAATATGGTTGAACCATGCCTATCTGAGCATTGCAATGTCATCATAATTGTAAGAAGAGATAGAGATAATCAATCAACAAATGTAGTTACTTTTTCACAAGCTCAGGCACATCTGTAAGGACAAATACCAGATTCATCCAATGTCCCTAAGGTGCCTTTCAATCTTTCATTTTCTTCTAAATAGAAGGCTACATCTAAATCTTCAAATCCTAAAGACACGAGGCCTACTTCATACAGTATTATTCAACAACTCTAGCACACAAATGGAAAAATCTCCATGTTTGAGTTGGTTCAGATATCTCCAGCTCATAAAGCCATTCTAGACAAAGCTTTGCTCGGATCCAATGTTCTTGATAACCTTGATTTAGAAAGATTTCAGACTAAGGTTGGTCATCTTACATCTCCATAGTACATTTCCTTTTTAGAGGAAGATGATAACTCCTTGAGTCATCTATATAACCAGCCCTTGCATATTGAAGTCTTGATTGAAAACCATCATGTCAAACGTGTGTTGATAGATGGGGGCGCTAGTCTAAACATTTGTTCTTTCAGCTTGATTACACAATTGGGATTTTTAGAAATGACCATTGATCCTAGAAAGAAGATTACTATCAAAGCATATGATGAGAAAGAAAGATCTTCAAAAGGAACAATTGTCCTACCTATCAGAGCAGGTCCTGTCATTAGAGATGCTATATGTCAAGTTCTTGATTTACCTTTTGCTTACAATATCCTTATAGGGAGACCCTGGATAAATGAAATGAAATCTATTCCTTCTATGTACCACTAGTGTTTGAAATTTCTTTATGAAGGAGTAGAGGTGATGATCCCAACTGATCTATATACAACTTGCAATACATTGAAAGAGTGTTGATAAACTTGTTCCTAATAACAAATAATCTTCCACTAAGTAGCTAGACATTGCTTCAATATCCAATATGGAAGACATTTCTAAAGAGGTTAAAATCAAAGAAAATGGTATGGGAGAATATACTATAGATCCAGTCTTATCTTTGACATCTTCCCTTTCTCGCCTAAGTCCTATGGACAAATTCTGAAACAGTCCAAACTAGAGTCTAAAGAACCTCTTGAGGCATATAAAGGAAATTTTGTTGCAGACCAAGTATCTAAATAGGAGTTTGAAGAGAATGAAGTTGTGCTCACATTTCTATACAAAGATGAACCTAAATCTCAAGTTGTTCAAAAATGTGATGCTAAAATAACGAATATCCCTTCTAAGTCATATGGCCCAGGAGATAAATTGATCACAAAAATGGGATATAAAGGAAAAGGACCTCTAGGACTACAAGGTAAAGGTCTCCTATCACCTCTTGATCATCATGGCCAAGAAAAAAAGAATACAACAGGTCTAGGATACAAGAAGAAGCCTTTTTGTCTTAGCAAGAACTCCCCACATGTCTTAGAATAGGTTGAGCCTTCCACAACAAATCAACTAAAGGGAGAAACAATAGAACAATCTGATAGTGATTATTCAGACATCACTAAGGATCTCATTCCCTATGAGCATTTTCCTAAAGAAATAAAAGACCTTCTTGAAGCTGAAGATGATCTAGTAAAAAGAATTAATGTAGTAGAAACACAAGAACCTACTATAGAGAAAGAGATAGTTGCACGACAAGAACTAGCTAATCTCGAAGACAATCAAATAGACAAAGAGGAAGGTGGTAGTTATTCTGAGATAGATTCTCATGAGTATGAATTCAAATCAAAATCTAAGGGTAACCCTTCTTGGGGTATTCATCCTGACTTTACTCATGTTCTTAGATTTCCTAGAGGCATAGATGAAGAATCTAATGACTATGAATGGGGAGCCATTCCAGAAGAAGATGAGCTTATTATAGAAAAATATGTTGATGTTATTCACCAATATGCACCTAAACCCAATGTAAGTCTAGAGAGAAATGATGAACTTATAGAGTCTAATCCACCGATGGCTGAAGTGGACTTCCACAATGACATTGAGCCTATTCAAAAATTGAATTTTCTTGAGTTGTAATATCACCTTCAAACTTGAGTGTCAGGTTAGGACCAATGATGATAGATCCATATCTGTAAACACTATTTCTCAATCTTTCACCACTTTGACTATCCAAAATCTTGAACTTCTTGACCAGACCTCTACAAATATGAGGCAAGGTATTTATACCTTTCCCAATGATTATACCCTTGCTTGCTACCTTAATGTAGTTGAGCCTATGATGACTTCCATCAGTGATACAAGCGTTAGCATGATAGAGTCAGACATCAAGTATCTTAGTTAGAAAAATAAGAATAAGAATAAAAAGAAAAGGAGTCCTGAGGGTGAAAACCACTTTGTGGAAGTCTCAGAACCTACAAAAGTAAAAATAAAAGATGTATCAAAAAATGAAAACCTCTCTGAGGCACCTAAGGATGAGATATTTGATGTCCTTTCGAGTCATTTATAGGATAGATCTTTAGTTCTAATTGAGCCCACTCAATCCATCAACTTGGGAACAATAGAAGAACCACAGTTGATCCATGTAGCACAATAATTATCAAAAGAAGAAAAGCAAAAATTTACTACATTCCTAATAGAAAAGAAGATCAACTTTGCATGGAAATATTTAGATATGCTAGGGTTGGATCCTAATCTTATAATGCACCATTTATCTATAGCTCCAAACGTCAAACCTATTAAACAAAAATTAAGAAAGATGCTTCAACATGTTGCACTATTGGTCAAAGCTGAATTAGAGAAACTACTAAAAGTTGGATTCATCTATGTTATGGATTATGCTGAATGGATCTCTAATATTGCACATGTTTCAAAACTAGACAAATCTATAAGAGTGTGCACAGATTTTAGAGATTTAAACAAAGCATGCCCTAAGGATGATTCTGCACTACCTAACAATGATATGATAGTGGACATGACTACGGGTTTTGAGATGTATTCTTTAATGGATGGTTTTTCTAGATATAATCAAATAAAAATTACTCTAGAGGATCAAGAGAAAACTGCTTTTACATGTGTGTGGGGTACCTTCTATTGGAATGTCATGCCATTTGGGCTTAAGAATGCTAGTGCTACATATTAGAGAGCTATGACATCTATTTTTCATGACATGATGCAATGAACTATGGAGGATTATGTTGATGATACTTTAGCAAAATCTATGATTAGAGCTTAACATCTAAATGACTTGAGCAAGATACTAGACAGAATGGAAAAATTTAGTCTCAGACTAAATCCTTAGAAGTGTACTTTTGGTGTCACTTCTAGAAAGATTTTAGGATACATAGTTTCAAAGAAGGGTATTGAAGTTGATCCAGCTAAAGTAAAGGCTATAATGGAGATGCAACCTCCTAAGAATATTAGTCAAATGAGAACATTACAAGGGAGAGTACAATCTATTAGATGCTTCATATCTCAGCTAGTAGACATATCACAACCTTTTACAAAGACATTACATAAAGGTGTGACCTTTGCATGGAGTGAGGAATGTGAGAAGAATTTTAATCATATCAAGAAATATCTATTAAATCCTCCTATCTCGATGCCTCCCATTCAAGGGAAGCCTTTGATCTTATATGTCTCCACTATAGATACATCATTGGGGGCATTGCTTGCACAACATGATGAGAACAAGATGGAAAGAGCTATATACTACATCAGTAGAACATTGGTGGCATATGAAAATAACTATTCTATGATTGGAAAGGCTTGTCTAGCTATGATATTTGCATCACAAAAATTGACACATTATATGTTGGCTCATACCATGCATTTAGTAGCTAAGATTGATCCACTAAAGTACCTATTAAGCAAAGCTGCCCTCATGGGTAGATTAGCCAAATGGGTCATGCTCTTAAGTGAATTTGACATTGAATATGTTGAAAGAAAAGCTATTAAAGGTCAAGTTATTGCTGATCAGTTAGTAGATGCACCTTTGTTTGATGACACACCAATGCAAATGGAATTTCCAGATTCCTCTATCATGAATCTTTCTTCTAGAGAATGGCAATTGTTCTTATACACAGAACGGATCTGGAGTAGGAATTTTTTTTATCACTCCTCAAGGGTACTTGATACCCAAAGCATTTAGATTAAAGTTCCCTTGTACAAATAATATTTCTGAATATGAAGCCCTTTTGAATGGTATGAAAATAGCAATTGAGTGGAGAGTAATAGAACTACACATTTAGGGAGACTCACAACTTGTAATCCATCAAGTCAATGATGTATACCAAATGAAGGATGAAAAGCTCATTCCATATAAGAGAATGGTAGATGATCTAAAGAAATATTTCATATCTATCACATTTGAGCAAATAACTAGAACAAAGAATAAGGTTGTCGATGCAATGCCAACATTATCTACTTTATTACAGTAGCCTGAACATGAGCTACACTATGAGTTCCTGGTGGAAGCACTATCTAATCCTACATATGACTCCCCTGATACCCATATGATCTACACTTTTTTGGGTCATGATTCATCCCAATATAAAAACCTATTCTCCTATCTCAAAGACCAAATCATTCCTAATACCTTTAACCATCATGAAAATAGATACCTTATCCATAATGCCTCCTGATTTATCATCATTGGTCATGATCTATACAAACGAGGTCTAGATGGTATGCTACTTTGATGTTTAGAATGGGAAGAGTCTTAATGTGCACTCGAGGAAGTCCATGATGGTATTTATGGGTTGCACTTGAATGGTTTAACACTAGCCTAAAAACTTATTAGGGTTGGGTACTATTGGCCAGAAATGGTGAAAGAGTCAATCAAATTTGCTAAGAATTGTCAAAAGTGTCAGATACATGGTAACTTGATTCATGCTCTAGGGAGAGATCTAATTCCCTTCACTACACAATGACCTTTTCACCAATGGGAATTTGATCTTATAGGATCCATATTGTACACACTAGATTGTGCACTTCTCTAAGCCATTACTTCCAAGAGAATCCCTGAGTGGGAAACCTTGAGAAAGTGAACTAGAGCTCCCTAGGCATGGAGTGCAAGGGTGTTAAGAATGCTCTTAGCTAGAGCTATTAAGCCTATAACCTTGCTAGTAAACCATGAAATGGGAGATTCAATGAGACAAGGGCAAGAAATGCCAATATCCTCAAGAATCAAGATGGAAATGCAATGAAATGCTTAGAAATGAAAATGCAAGCTAAGCTATGAAAGGAAAGATAGAAGTATTACAGATCCTTTCTAATTAAGCTATGTGAGCTAATCTAGAGCATGAAAGGAAACTAGATTAAGAATGCAATGAAAGAAACTAAGCTATGATGCAAGAATGAAAGCTAGATGCAAGAAGGTCTTCAAAAGCTCCAAAGTCTCCAAGAAATCCTGTAGCATAAGATTAGCATAAAAAGTTGGGGGTCTAGAATGAGAAGAGAACTCTTCTTTTATAGGAATTGAAAACGAATGGACCATGGAGATTAAGAGGAAAAAGATTTAATCAAGGGTGGAGCTTGAAAGAGGAGGAATCCATGTGCACAAGTTTCCTCCAATGAGAAATAAGTGTTGACTTTTGTGCCCCATATGAGAAAAAATGGGCTTTTCTTATTTTTATAAAATAAGAATAATCCTTTATTTGTGCAACTTAGGATAAGACGAAAAGTGGGGGTTTTTTATTTAATAAAAGAGGAGGAAATTCCTTTTAATTAAATAAAGACTTAGGATAAAATGGTTAGCCCATAGAAAATAATCAAATAAATGATAGAACTAGGATTTGATCAAGAATAATCAATTGATGATTTTAGCAAATAATGCTAGCAAGGGGCTAATATTCTAGATGACCAATTTTGGGTGATTACATTTTCCCCTCTTTGAATAATGTGTGATCAATCTACAAACACATTATGTCAAAGAATAGATTAGGCAAGAAGGCAATAGATAGATATCTGACTCCAAAGAATGAAGTGCAGAGATATAGAAAATCCTACATGGTCAGCCTGGTAGCGATAGTACTAAACACTTAGGAAAGAGATGGACAGTATCAGAACTTGAGATGAGAACTAACATGTCAAGCGCAAAGATAGATCGATCAGAGAAAATGGAATGGTCAAACATATGCTCTGGAGTATAGCCAATAGGATATGATGTGTCTGCCCCCCTAAGATCAAAAGAGAAATTAGGTAGAGGGAATGCAGAAGCAAGAGAAACATGATCAAATCACTAGAAATCATTATCGAAGATGAAAAAAAAGAGAATAAACATCAAGCAGTGAAGATATGCCCCAGTCAAGACCTCAGAGAGAGATGAATGAAATGAATGAGAGAGATGGGGATGAAGAGGTAAATGCCCTAGTGAAGATGGAAGGATCAAGCCTCAAAAGGTCAACCAACTACGCTGAAGAAGGAGAAATGCAATTTTGGTGATCAAGGTGAACCTAGATTTTGGTTTCGATCCTGAAATGAATAGAAAATGATGTGATATGAAAGACAAGAAGTGAAAGGTGAGTGTAGTTTGACTAATAAGTCTTTTAGAGATGAAGGAGAGCTCTCTCCATATGCAAGATGCAAAACTAACTATCATGAACTCAAGAATGCAAGCTACTATGAAAAGTGGTTTACTTGCAAGGTTACAAAGCCATTAGACTCTAATAATAATCATCGAGCATTGTTGGTAGCATCGCAAGATCATAAAATACACACCAATATAACTATGTGAATTTGAATATGATCTATATCAGATAGGAATGTGGAAATCTCACCTAGGCATCAAAGACATATAGGTCAAGATGACTAGTGCAGTGAGGTTCCCTAAGTTTGATGTAGCAAGATTATACTCGCATCGAGAGACAAGGAAAGTCAAGATGGCTATAAGTATGCACTTGTGAAAAACAATCAAGGATAATACATTGTAGATCTTATTGTCAAGTGGAACAAGCATAAATGCTAATGATAGCTAAGATCAACAAAATATACCCACAGGTAGAAAATAAATCATGTTCTCATGCCCCCCAATCTTCTAGCTTGGCATCATTGAAAACTATTAGGGAGAGAACACTCATCAAATAAATCATCATAGATAGCACACAAAGAAATAAAGTCATGCAAATTTCTATAAGTCAAGTTTTTAAGTGCATGTGTGTAGGTCATAGAGTCAAAATTTGAGTATCACATCTACCAGTGAGAATTATTGCATCATTCTAGACTACGGATAGGATATCTGATAAGTGTTGAGAAACACTTGATGCTAGGGAAGTGTTGAGAAAAATAGTTAGGGTGGTGTTGAAAAACACCATTGGAACCAAGTTGTCTAAGAAACCCAGACACACAAAGAGACCCAAGATAAGCTAGAACAACATATGCCCCCTAGACTAAGACAAGAGTCAATTCTAGGCTAGGAGAGGCAAAGCAAGAAGTGGAGCGAAGAAGCACTACACAAGACTGATAGACATTGGTGCAAGGGTCTCAAGCAGCACCTATTTCTAGTTTTTCACCACTTGATAGATTTTTTCAGGACTTTTTTTCAATTTTTTTGTATTTTGCTACCAAGGCACTTTTTCTATTTTTAAAATTTTTTTTATTTTTTTGGTGAGACATCAAAGTGCCTATTGCTAGGTTTTCACTATGATGCTCATTTTAAAAATACTTTATATGCTTTTTAGGATTTTTTCAGCATCATATATGATTATTTTTTTGAATTTTTTCAGGATCAATAAAAACATGTACAAAGAGCTCAAGAACCTTAGGCATATAACTTTTTCAGATGTAGAACATTGATAGGTTTTGTAAGCTCTTCTCCCTCAGGGGTAGATAGATGATAGGCTCCAGACCCAAATGCTACTATGATAATATAAGGTCCTAACCAATTTGGATCAAACTTGCCTTTATGCCCCCTATTCTACTGATTTTTGGGATTTTCTTTGAGAACTAGCTGACCCACGTGGAACTCTCTAGGATGAACATTCTTATTGTAAGCAGTAGACATTTTCTTCTGATAAGTGTGCATGTGATAAAAAATGGTCATGTGGCATTCTTCCAAAGTGGTAAGCTCATGCACTCTCATGGCCCTTTGGTCTTCATTAGTAATCAAACCATGTAGAGAGACTCTTAGTGAAGGTATTTCAACCTCTAATGGTAAGACAACCTCAGAACCATAGACCAAGGAAAAAGGTGTGGCACCTGTAGGAGTGCGGATAGAAGTTCTGTAAGACCATAGCATGAGATTGATTTGCAGATGCTAATCCTTGCCTTATTTGTGCAATGTTTTGTGGAGAATTTTCAGAAATGTTTTGTTTGAGGCCTTAGCTTGGCCGTTCCCTTGAGGGTAGTAGACAGAAGACCAATGTTGTTTTATTTTGAACTTTTGGCACAAGTGCTTTAGGTCTTTATTTTCAAACTGACCACCATTATCCGTGACTATGGAAGAAGGAATACCATAGTGGAAAATGATGTGATTCAAAATAAATAGGGCAACATGTTTTTCCATAGCTGTAGATAGTGGGACAGGTTCAACCCATTTAGTGAAATATTCAGTAGCTGTAATGATGAACTTATGCCCACTCAAAGAACTAGGATAAATTTTTCCTACCAAGTCAAATGCCCATTGCTGAAATGGTTAGTAAGTAAAAGAGGGAATGATCTCGCATCTAGGAGCATGAATGAGATTCTTGTGTAGTTGACATTTCTTGCATGACTTGGCATATTGAACAACATCAATTTGCATAGTAGGCCAATAGTAACCAGCCCTAAGCAATTTCTGAGCTAGCTTAAGACCGTTAGAGTGTCACCCAAATATTTCATCATGGACTTTAGCTAGTGCTTTTTTTGACTCCTCTATTTCTAGACACCTAAGGAGAGTTTCATCTAGACCCTTCCTATACAAGTCACTAGAGATGAGGGTAAAGTGTGAGGCATTACAGATGAGTTGGCACTTCTCATTGCACGTTAGATTTTTAGGGATAACTTGATCTTGAAGATAGGAAAAGATGGTGGAATAGAAGGATGAGTCATGAATGACCATAGTGTAAATGACATGGTCATCAAGGGAATTATAGGCAGGATAGCACAATTCTTCCACCAGGAACTCAAAGCATGATTCATGCTCTTCCAGTTGTAGAATGGATGCCAAAGTAGCCATGGCATCAGCAGCCTTGTTCTCAACTCAAGGAATTTTTTGAAATGTAATAGATGAAAAATAATTACTTAGTGAGTCTATCATCCTCTTGTAGGGAATCAACTTGTTATCCTTTATTTGGAAATCATCATTTACTTGGTTTATGACAAGCTGGGAATCTCCAAAGATATGCAACTTAGTGATCCTCCATTCAAGGGAAAGCTTAACATCATTCAGAAGGGCTTCATATTTAGCTATGTTATTGGTGCATGGAAAGAGAAGCTTATAGAATTTAGGAATGGTGTATCCATGAGGAGTAATGAACAAGATTCCAGCACCACCCCCTTTCTATGTATAAGAACCATCAAAGAACATTTTCCATGCACACCCTGTGATATGCATGATGGAAGCATCTAGGAAGTCTATCTGAAGAGGAGCATTATCAATTATGGGGAACTCAGCCAATTGATCCAAAATTTCTTTCCCTTTAATAGCTTTCCTTTTGACATACTGAATGTCAAATTCTGAGAGAATCAACATCCATTTAGCAAGTCATCCAGTAAGTGTAGCTTTACTCAAAAGATACTTTAAAGGATCAATTTTGGCAACCAGCTGCGTAGTATGCACAAGCATTTAATGTCTAAGTTTTTGAGATGCAAACACCACTGCTAAACAAGCCTTTTCAATTCTAGTGTAGTTGAGTTCATAAGCAACCAAAGTGCAATTGATATAGTAAATAGCTCACTCTTTTCCCATATCATCATGTTGTGCAAGGAGAGCTCCTAAGGAATTTGTCATAGTAGAAATGTATAGTATCAAAGGTTTCCCTTGGATAGGTGGCATAAGAATAGGAGGTCATGCTAGGTAATCCTTGATCTATTCTAGGTTCTTTTGACACTCCTCATTCCATATACAAGTAGCTCTTTTATGAAAATTCAAATTGAAGGGTTGAGCTATGTCAGCTAACTGAGAAATGAACTACCTGATAGATTGGAGATGGCCCTCGAGACCCCTTAATTGTTTGATGTTGTGAGGAAGTGGCATCTCCATGATAGCTTGCACTTTTTTTGGGTCTACTTCTATCCCTTTTGTTGATATGATGTACCCTAGTAGTTTCCCAAAAGTGACACCAAAAGTGCATTTTTTAGGATTTAATCTGAGTTGGAATAATTCCATGTAGTCCAATATCAAACTCAAATCAGATAGATGTGTGCTCCTTTGTTGAGATTTAGCAAGTGTGTCATCAACATAGTCTTCCATGTTCTTATGCATCATATCATGGAATATAGTGGTTATACCCCTTTGATAGGTTGTACCAGCATTCTTAAGACCAAAGGGCATGACATTCCAACAAAAGGTACCCCATGCATAGGTGAATGCTATCTTCTCTTGGTCTTCAGGGGAAATTCTAATCTGATTGTATCCGGAGATGCCATCCATAAGGGAGTACATTTTGTAGCCCACCATCATGTCCACTATCATGTCAATGTTTGGAAGTGGAAAATCATCCTTAGGGAATGCTTTATTTTGGTACCTAAAATCAATGCATACGCAAATGGACTTGTCATGTTTGGAAATAGGGATAATGTTAGAAATCCACTCAACGTAGTCGATAGCTATGATGAAGTTGGCTTTTAGAAGTTTCTTGAGTTCAGCCTTAACTAGTAATTCCACATGGGGATGCATCTTTCTAAGCTTCTGCTTGATAGGTTTTACCCCTAGAGAAATGGAAAGATGGTGCATGATAAGCTTAGTGTTTAAACTAGGCATGTTAGAATATGTCCATGTGAAGATGATATTTTTCTCTTGAAAGAATGCGGCAAATTGTTCTTTCTCCTCTACTGAAAGGGACTAAGCCACATGTATGATTTTAGGAGAGTTGTCTATCTCTAAGTTGATGGGTTGCATAGGCTCTATTAGAACCGAAGATCTTTCTTGAAAATAGCTGGGAAAACTACCAAGTACCTCATCCTTAGGTGCCTCAGAGAGGTTTTCACCCTTAGATACGTCTTTATTTTTACTATTTTTAGGTTTAGATATTGCCACAATGTGGTTTTCACCATTCGACCATTGCTTTTTTCTTTTGATTTTATGACTGAGGTACTTGATATCTGATTTAGTCATGTTTGTCATTGGTTCACTGGTGGAAGAGGTAATGGGTTCAATGGCATTGAGGTAGTAGGCAATCTCATAGTCATTTTGGAAAGAAGGCAATGTGGGTCATTGATCCTAGGTAGACCAATCTATGAGACTTGAGTGTATGAGAGGAAGAGAAGTGATAGGTTCAAGAGCATTTATGTGATATGTGTCATCTCTAGTGTCGAGAGAGGTTGAGCCTATAGAGTAAGCTCCAAAAGTGTCAAGATCTAGATTTGACATAGAAGGACCAGAATGGTCCACTAAAACAATATGTGGATTGAACTCATCAAACCCTACATGAGACTCATCAACTACATCAGGTTGGGTACTATAAGTATGAACCACATCAACTTCCATATCCATTATGGAAGATCCCTCTGAGAGAGTATCCTATTCATACTCATTTGAATCCATTTTTGAGCTTCTACTAGGATGTTTGCACCAAGAAGGCTTAGGATGCCAAGAAGTAGAGGCACCCAAGTCATTATGTGTGAGATCTCCTCTTTTGACCAATCATAAGATATTTCTGCATTATCTACTTCAAGGTGTAGAGGCTTTAACTGTGTCCTCATCAGGTATGCATTCTTCTCCCCAAAGGAGTGAAGTAGAAGGGAGACTATCTACTATTAGAGCCATAGTGTGTAGGGGTGACTCATCTATATCTATGTCTAAATCACTGATTATGGGAGCATTTTTGGAATAGTTAGGGAGGTCATTGTTAGCACTGTATCCTAGACCTGTGGTATCTTTAGAGCCATTGGTATGACTCAAAGGCTCAGCTAGAGCATGTCCATTATCATTTATAGGTCCGTGACCTTGATAGCCCCTTTGCTACAAAAATTTATAGCCTTTACCATAGTGCTTAGGGGAGATAAGAGTAGCAATTGTCATACTTCTCTCTTCATCTCTATAGATCCACTCCCTAACAACTTGTTCTTCTTTTTCTACCTCTAGGGGTATGGATGAATGAACAAAGGTATCAAAGAATGTCATAGTGGAAGTGGAAGGCTTCATCTTGTCAAAGGGTCTCCCATATGATTTAGGAGAAATAGGCATAGCCGTAATCAAATCCAATGTGTATTCACCCATACCAATGCTCATCATCTTTAATTTTTTCTCAGCAATAATTAGGGATACATTAGGATCATGAGAAGGTTTTTTGTGAGGAAAAAACATCTCAGTAGCAATTATAGTATTGATAGCTATAGCATTATCCCTAGGAATCACAATTTCAGTGCCATTGTATGGAAACTTGACACATTGATGGTAGGTGGAAGGGACAGCTTGAATGTCATGGATCCAAGGATGACCCAGAAGAATGTTATATGTGAGTGGGATGTCCAACACTTGGAACACAATATCTTTCATGACAGGGCCCACTCGAATAGGAAACATAACAAGACCTTTGGAAGATCTTTCCACTTCATCATATGCTTTTATAGTAATCTTTCACTTAGGATCTATAACAAATATTGACAAACCCAACTATTGCACCACATGGAAAGAAACAATATTTAAACCCGCACCATTGTCTATCAGGACTTGGTGGAATTAGGTATGGTAGACTTGGACTTCAATGTGTAAAGTAAGATTATGGGGGTGGCTAAGAGATGTGTCATCCTTTACAAAAAAAGATAGGTAGTGGGGAGATGAGATATGGTTGACCATAGCCTAGAACCAATCTAGATCAATTTCATTGGGGACATTTGCTATATGCAAAACTTTCTCAAGGATCATCTTGTGCAAAGGGGATAACTCAAGGAAATAAAAATTGGATATCTAGGTAGGTGTCAGTTGCAATTGGTGCATAAGGTCATAGCTAGACAAGACTAAAGGAGCCGCTTGTTTGGAAGAAGAGGCTTGCTTGGGATTATGTGCAATTTTAAGGACAATTTTAGCTTGCCCCCTAGTAACAACATTCAGTGTCTCACTTTGGGAAGATGAACCATCCAATGTTTGCAAGACCAACTTTGGCATACCATGATTGGCATTATTATCATCTTGAGATCTCATCATAAGAACACTCTCGACGGGTTCTACCATGTTGATCATAGGTGAATCAGGAGTATATGTATAGTTGATCTTTGCATCATGATTCTTCTTATTTTCTTGAGAGCATTCCCCCTTTTTGTACTCAGGTAGAGGGGTCTTGAAAGCCTTGTGATTAGAATTTTTAACTAAGCCATCTGTGAGAATGGTGCCTCCATCAGTGAGATCTTGGATAGCATCTTTAAGCTTAAAACAATTGTCCATCTTATGTCCCTTATTTCTATGATAGTGGTAGAAATGATCTTCTCTCCACCAATCAGGCTTAATTGGTGGATCATAGGGATGAGAATTGTTAGGAAGTGTAAGATACTTGTTGGAAACCAAAGTCATAAGAATCACATCGTATGGTTCAGCCAACTTGGTGTAAACCCATCGGTGGTATTGCTTCTTTGGCTTGTATGCATACTAAGGCTTAGGAGCACTATGAGTGTTGGCAACCTCTTGTTGTTTTTCTATGTAGATAGCATTAGAAAGGTTGAAAGTGGGCTCTTTAGCTTTTGGGACATCTACAACCCCATCATTAACAACATACTTGTTTCTATTCCAAGGTTTTCTCTTGTCCTTGTCATTGCCTCTAGTATCTTTATTAATAACAATATCCCCCTTTCTTATGGCCACATCCTCAATTTGATATGCACTTTCAACCATGTCATTTAAAGAGGAGAACAGTTGTTTCCTTAGATCATAATACAACACTGGCTTACGAGGATATAGAGAATACAATGACCTCCATTGTTGTAAGTAAGTGGCAAATGGCTCACCTTGATTTTGCCTTAGAGCATTGAGATCTAGCATCATGATAGGCTTTTGGATGTTGTATGAGTAATGCTAGGTGAAGCACCTAGCTAACTCATCAAAGGTCTTAAGAGGTGGTGTCAACTTCACAAACTATTCCAAGGCTTGTCCTCTTAAACTTCTAGGGAACAGTTGTAGAAGAAATGTGTCTTTGTGAAGGAAGTCCATGCTAAGAGTGTAAAAGTGATGCACATGGTCATGGGGGTCATTATTTCCATCATACTTGTCATATTTGGGAACCCCAATATCCCTAGGAAATAGGACCATGTATAGACTCCTATCAAAGGGAAGAGCACAGATAGACTCTACAAAAGAGACCTTTGGAGGCTCCTTTCTATTGCCATTTGGGGAAGATGTTGATTTGTCCATTATAATTCCTCTCTAAGGATTTCCAATTCTATTGGCACTCTTTCTTAGACAATTTTTTGGACATCATAACTGGGAGGAAGCTTGTATCCTCTAGAAGTCATGAATTGAAAATATTGGTCTCCATTATGCTCTAAAAGCTTATGGATCATTCGTTGGGAGACCTCATCTTGTTCAAATATCATAAGCTCCTCACTATAAATTTCATCAGTGGCCGCTTCCTCATGATGATAGGGAGGGGGTCTAGGAGGTGAAGAAGGTACAACAAAAGTTCATCTCAGAGGAGACCTAGGTGGCGTGTTGTTGCCATAGTTTCCATTAGTACCAAAAAGTGGTCTATGCTCATAGCCACTAGTCTTGGGTTTCTCATGAGACATTCCTCTCATAGCCATGCATCTAGTAGCATCCATTTTGTCTAAACATGCTTGGTTGTCCTTATGCTCAAAATGTTCTTGCAAATGGTGGAACTTTTCTTGTTCAGTGAGAGTGAGTGAGACATTGTGTGTGCTTTTGGAGGTCTTGAATGTGGAAAAAAGGAAGGCTCCTTTGTACCATGGGGTGACCTTAGAATCCTCAAATTGGTTAGGACTAGAATTATAATTGTTATTTGGCACTCATGAGCATCTGGTTGAAGAAGGTAACTATGTATAATTGAACGGAGGGTGACTCTCCTGCTGAAATTGAGACTGAGTTGTAACCAACATGAAAATAATTGTTGGTTTGACTAATATAATGAGAAAAAATTTCTTAGATATTGAGATAAGAAAAGCTAATGAAAATCAATTGTCAAGATAGAACAATATATATGGCTCATCAAAGGTGCTCAAGAACTTACAACAATCAATTGACTCATGCCGAGAGATGAGCAAGAAGCTTGATTAGCAAGTAGCTATAGAGGTAACCATGGTATGACAAGTGATCAAGAGTAGCATTTGTTAGGCTCAAACCCAATAGTTTTAGCTCATTTTTTTTAGTCTAGAGAAAACCTAAGCATGCAGATAACAAACCAGCTTCAGGTAAGAATAGGAAAAGACACTCTAGGATAGGTTAAAATTCAAGTTTAGTAGCTCTGGATTGCAACAGCAGCATGACAAAAGAATAACTCAGGACTCTTGATTGAGGGTGTGCAATGATGTTTTAGTATCATATGACTCTTGACTAGTGAATGTGAAAAACTTAGTTTTGAAAGCAATTTGGTCAATGTTGTAAGTTGCAAGTACAATTTCTTGGTTTCAAGCACAGTAATATCAAGAAATAGACAAGTTTGCAAATAGTAGGTGATCAAACATGTCATAAAACACTTGCGTGAGAGAAAAAGAAACCTTGCCAAGACAAGCAATTATGATATCAAAATGAAAAATTATATGAGCACTACCATGATGTTTTATGTTTGAGAACATTTGCATGGGTAGGTCACAGAGAGAACACTTCAAACACTTACTACCTAGAAGGAAAAAGGCTTAATAATTAACAACTTGGCCCACACTTGATGTCCCATCACCTCACACAAAGTGGTTACCCACAATAGATGTTGGCTTTGTCATGGAAGTACCAATGACACAACCAAAGGAACACAGATGGTGATTAGTCTTGGGGTGATTTGGGTTAGTCCACTAGGATCAATCCTTGCACCAAGATGTTAAGCAAAAAAATTAGGTAGCTTCTATCTATGGTTCTTAGTAAGGGCTTCTATTCATAATACTCCTCTTTCTCCCCAAAAGGACTCCTTACCTTGTGGCAAGTAATAGACCTTGTGGCCACAAGAGTACCTTAAGCATTCTTGCTCAACATTTTCCTCATGGTCACAATCCCACAAGTACTCACATTGAGCAAAGACAAGTACTATGTCTACCAAGGTTTTGTGTCCTTGATAGCCTTGAGTTTATAGTGGGTTGGAATAGCTCGGTATTAGCTTGCCCCCACTTGGGTCATTCCTCTTGATTGCTCAAGAGCAGGCCTGCTAAAGGATTCTAAAACTAAACAAAGAGTGGATCAACCTTTGAGTTTCAAGATTTTTGTTTCACCTCAAGGGTGAAGAGCATACTCTCCTAGCTCAAAAATTTCTCCCAAACACACCAAGCAAAGGTTCAATTACCCTCTTGCTTTCAAAATCCAAAGATGGGTCAAGATTTTTGTTTCACCACAAGGGTGAAGAGCATACTCTCCTACCACCAAAAGATTCCTAGAACAAGATATTAAGTTCCTATGAAAAGAAACAAGTAGTATATGCCACACTTAAAATGAAAGTAATTTAAACAAGCACTTGATTTTTTTTTATGCTTTGGGCAGCCTTGTAAAAACAATTAGTAGCCCTTGTGCATTTGGAGCTTTGACATGCATTCTTTTTAGAAAATATTCAATCAATGAGAGCACCTACAAGAACAACTTGTTAGCTCCACAATGGTTATCACATCAAAACTAAGTAAAATCTACAAGTAAACCTTTGTCTAGCTACAACAAATCAAAAATTTGAAAGTAGAAAACCTAAAAATAGCAAGCAAAACTAGCAACTCTGGAATTCTAGGTCTCTACTGTCATGGAATTCTATGTGAGATAGTACTCAGGGTCATGTGAGAAATTACCAAACCACGTGTGAGAAAGCACAAGCCCGCGCAAGAACATATGAAGGTGCATGTGAGAAAGTACATGGGCTCACATGAAAAATTACATAGGCCAGCGTGATAAAACACCATTATCACATGTAGAAGTGATAATACCAGAAAAAATTTGCATGATACAGTGAGAAACTTTTCACAAGATTCTATAACAATGACACATGGAAGTACAGACAGCATATAGAAATCGTAAAAAAAAAAAAAAGTCAAAACATGCAGCAGTGTTGCATAAAAAGAAGGACAAAATAAAGTTGTTCTGTCCCACGGTGGGTGCCAAAAATGTACACACTAGATTGTGCACTTCTCTAAGCCATTACTTCCAAGAGAATCCAAGAGTGGGAAACCTTGAGAAAGTGACCTAGAGCTCCCTAGGCATGGAGTGCAAGGGTGTTAAGAATGCTCTCAACTAGAGCTATTAAGCCTATAACCTTGCTAGTAAACCATGCAATGGGAGATTCAATGAGACAAGGGAAAGAAATGCCAATATCCTCAAGAATCAAGATGGAAATGCAATGAAATGCTTAGAAATGAAAATGCAAGCTAAGCTATGAAAGGAAAGATAGAAGTATTACAAATCCTTGCTAATTAAGCTATGTGAGCTAATCTAGAGCATGCAAGGAAACTAGATTAAGAATGCAATGAAAGAAACTAAGCTATGATGTAAGAATGAAAGCTAGATGCAAGAAGGTCTTCAAAAGCTCCAAAGTCTCTAAGAAATCCTACAACATAAGATTAGCATAAAAAGTTGGGGGTCTAGAATGAGAAGAGAGCTCTTCTTTTATAGGAATTGAAAATGAATGGACCATGGAGATTAAGAGGCAAAAGATTTAATCAAGGGTGGATCTTGAAAGAGGAGCAATCCATGTGCATAAGTTTCTTCCAATGAGAAATAAGTGGTGACTTTTGTGCCCCATATGAGACAAAAAGGCCTTTTCTTATTATTATAAAATAAGAATAATGATTTATTTGTGCAACTTAGGATAAGAGGAAAAGTGGGGGTTTTTTATTTAATAAAAGAGGAGGAAATTCCTTTTAATTAAATAAAGACTTAGGATAAAATGGTTAGCCCATAGAAAATAATTGAATAAATGATAGAACTAGGATTTGATCAAGAATAAGCAATTGATGAGTTTAGCAAATAATGCTAGCAAGGGGCTAATAGTCTACATGACCATTTTTGGGTGATTACACATACATCCTCATTCTTCTAATGGACATACCTATATAATCACAGCTATAGATTATTTTACAAAATGGGTAGAAGCAATCCCTTTGACTGAAGCAACCAGCAAGAAAATTTCTATGTTCATTTTGAGCTACATCATATGTCAGTATGGTATTCCACACTCTATAGTCACATATAATGGTGGACAATTCAAGAATAGAGACTTAGATGATCTATGTGCCAAATTAAAGATTACACAACTTTGGTCATCTATCTACTATCCTCAAGGGAATGGACAAGCAGAGGCTTCTAACAAGAATCTATTGAAAATCTTGCACTGTACAGTTAATAAGACAGGAAGAGACTGGCATCTCATGATCAATCTAGCTCTCTAGACCTATAGAACAAGTATCAGAATGCCCACTGGGGCTACACCTTTCACTTTATTTTATGGGTTTGAAGTGGTACTACCTATTGAGGTTTAAATCCCATCACTAAGAATCAGAATGCATGGTCTAGTAGCTGATGATGACTACAGAGTGTCTAGGTTGAAAGAACTTAAACTACTAGATGAGCACAGACAAGCAACATATGATCATATCAAAGTATATTAGAAGAGAATGTCTAGAGACTACAACAAGAAAGTTAGACACAAAGAATTTTAGGTTGGCGATCTAGTCTTGAGAGAGAATCCTAAAAATCAATCACATAGAGAGTGCAAGGGGAGGTTTGAACCCAACTGGTTGGGCCCCTTTGTAATCATTGCTACTTTTGGCTCTGGTGCCTATCAACTCTCAATGACTGAAGGAGAACAGCTCTGAGAACCAATCAACGTTCTCCATCTAAAGAGATTCTACGCCTAAGGCATTCAGTCTATGGTAAAATGTCCTAAAAAAATCTTTAAAATCTAAAAAAGTCCTAAAAAAATGAACATCTTGGTGAAAACCTAGCAATGGGTGCCTTGATGATTCACAAAAAAAGTAAAAAATATCAAAAGTACAAAAAAATTGAAAAAATGAAAAATACAAAAAAATGGGAAAAAGAAAAAATACAAAAAAATGAGAAAAAGAAAAGTGCCTTGGTGAAAACCTGGAAACAGGTGCCTTGGTAGAAAAAATAGAATCTCTACCAAGATGGTGAAAACCTGGCAAATGGGCACCACTTGTTTCAAAATGCTCCAGCTATCAGCACAATCTTGGTCTTTCCCAGCTTGCAGTCTTGCTTTAGTTTGTACATATCTCCCAGTTTGTTTATGCATTCCTATTTTCAATAAGTCAGTCTATACACCAATTGGCTCACATGTCTGTATCCTATCAATGCCTAAAACTTGGGGGAAATCAATGTCATATCCTATGGTCTCCAATATACCTTAGATGAGTCATGTCCAGTTAGAGTCCTCTGAAGCTTCATCCGAGTCTATCTGTCTATCTCCTCTCCAGAAAGGGATTTTGCATCTACAACCATGCAATCAAACATCAAAACTGAAAACAATCTATGCTTTTACATGATTTTATCTCCTTGTATGCTTACTAATTCGCATTGAGATTTATTCATATTGCGTCCCTTCGAGCTCTTCGATGATGTCCTTTATGGGATTTAGAGAGTGATGACTAGGGGCAGAATATTTTCTTTGTCTTCTGCTTGTATGTGAAAATCTAACAACTTTGGAAATTCTAGATTGAAATGGTGTCTATCTGTAAGAGCCTCTATCTTGAATTGGATGGCCATGAGTACTTCGACCATTGATACTCAAAAAATTCAAGGAAGTTTGATCTAACTATTGTCTTTTTGAGTGAGTTCTTTCTCCTACTGTGAAACATGATCTTGTCTAAGGATGTGAAAGATAAAGGGTCACTATGGGTAATTCACACTGGATTTAGAATGATCTCTTGACTATTTTATGTGTTTGAATGCAAGGCATATTCAAGTCATCACAACATTTATGTTCTGATGCTTATACAAATTTCTATATCAAAATGGACATGATATTTAGGTCATCTTGGCGTTTGTACCTTGGTGCTTATATCTAATCCGACATTCTGAAAATAAAATCAATATTCATATGTCCATGGTTTCCTAACCAATGGGTGTTGTATTGATTCTTGTGCATAAAAATTGATATTCATATGTCTATGGTTTCATAACTAGTGGGCATTGTATTGATTTATCCAGTTACCTAAAATTTCAATGATGAGAACAAATTGACACATGATCAGTGACTAGGTCCTAGGTCCTAGGTTTTCATTTCATTCTACATTTCATTTTGCACTTTTCATGATCTCACAAATTGCTTGAACACTTAAACGATTCTTCAAAAAAAAAAATGCTAAAAATGACTATAAGAGTTGAATCGTACACAAAGGTCCATCGAATGAAACATCAAGTAGAATCCTTTTTGGGGATCAAAATCAAAATCTGAGATCATTCATATTATTACCTGCTTGCATAATCGACCTTCAATCATCATAGAAATCTAGAATTCAAATGATTATCTTACATCAAACTATCAAAATTTCAACTTGGTCAACCATGGTCAACTCATGGTCAAACCTAGTCAAACTTGGTCTTCAGGACCTCTAAACAATGTAGAATGCATTCCCAAACATGTATAACCATTTCTCAAATCAATTAACATGCTTCTAAACTATATAATGCTAACTTCTCTTGTCAGATTTCAATTTTTATCCCGAAGGGGGCATGGTATTACACATCATTCAAGTCTGTTAATCTAATTCTGTCAATCAAATCTTTCTCTTAGTAATCAAGACAACAACCATGTCTAGTTTTTGATTCATCTAAAGTCCTCATCACTTGGGGAAAATCTATTGATCCTTGGGGCATATCCATATCAATCTGGTATCATAATCTATCTTGTAAATTGTATCATCTTTTCGTAATCATTGGTTCATTAGTGTTATTTCCCTGGTTCTTCGTAACTGATGGGTTCATGATGTGATACTAATATGATTCATACAAGGACATTTAGGTATGGAATCGATCATTCACTTCTTCGCAATCATAAGGTTTAGAATCAGGCATTTTGGCACTTTTTTGTAATCACCGATTAATTGTTGCTATACTTGACATTATCTTTGGTCAATCAGGACCTAAATCTCAAATCTTGTATCTTTAAATCTTTCAATCGATTTCTATCTTGGAATCGGTTCATCTTTAAAAAAAAATCAATTTCATACATCTTTACCATACACAGACTATCTTTGAACCATTGCGCTTCACACACTAATTCAAAGAGGGGCAAAATGTAATACCCCAAAAATGGGCTATAGGATCATTAACCTCCTATATCAACACATTGAATGAAATTGATACAAAAGTCCTAACCTAAGGCACATCTTCACATCGAAATCCTAATTGATTTTATCTTAATTCTACATCAAGGAATATTTCTTAAATATTCCTAATTTATCTAATTAGCTTTAATTAAATATTATTTGGTGATAAATGTTATTATTTATCCTAAAATTGATTAATTGAATATGATGAAGATTAATTAATTAATTTAATTCTGCCACTTAATTATTCCTGCAAATAATCAATTGGATATTCATTTAATTGATTTAAAATCAAAGTTGTCAAATTTAATGATTTAATTGGAATAAAGTTTGATTTAGTAATTGATTAACTCATAAATCAATTGTTTTAATTCAAAATCAGTTAAGTGGAAAATAAATCACTTTATTTATTAAATTAATTCATATTAAATCATGCACAATCACAAAAGTAGTCAACTTTAAAACAATTGCTAATTTAAATTTGTAAACTTTCTAAAACTCAACATCTGATGATGAGTTGAAAAAGAGAACTAAAGCTTTATTTTGAGATAAAAACTACTTTTGCATGATTTTATGAATAAAAAATTCTTAATTTCTTGTTAACTAAAAAATAAGCTTATTTTATCAAGAGTGATTTATGGCTTTTCTCAATGAATCCTCAACCCCTGGATTTCTATAAAATCAAGGCTCAACTCTTCACAAAGGTCTGCACAATTTTTGGCTAGCAATCAACACTCAAATTTGCACAATTACTCTAGAGAATTGGCGATTGAAGGATTAAGCACTTGCGATAGGCGATTTGTGAGATCTTTCATAGTTGATCATAGCTTTTGCATAGTTTCATATCATAGCATTCTTAGATTAAATCTACATTCAATTTTATACATTATAGCTTAGATTCATACAATTTCTCATTCTTACTACATAGAAAATACAAAAATATAGATTAATTTGCATTCATATTTCATTACTTTCATCATCTTAAATCCTTGATTTAGGTGTTGCATTTCCACTGATCTCAATTTCAATCTAAGAACATCATACTTGCACCTACTAGAAGGCAGTAAATCACTTGGTTATCATAGTTTCCATTAGTTAAAGATTTCTCTTTTTTCTAAACTATAATATTTTACTGAAGTGTTGTGTTTATAGCTAGGTACAAAGTTCACACAGATAATTAGAACCCTCAAGTGTGTTCTAAGGGGTCCTATGACCCCTTAGGACACACTTGAGAATTCGAATGTGTTGAAAGGGGTCATGAGGACTTCCTAGGGGTCCTAGTATGCCTTATCACATGTTATGACCCCCAAGAAGTCCTCATGACCCCATTCGACTCATTACAACCCTCAAGTGTGTCCTAAGGGGTCCTATGACCCTTTAGGACACACTTGAGCATTCAAATGTGTCAAGAGGGTTCATAAGGACTTCCTAAGGGTCCTAGTATGCCTTATCACATGTTAGCACCCCTAGGAAGTCCCCATGAAGCCTTTCGACATATTAGAACCCTCAAGTGTGTCCTAAAGGGTCCTACAACCTCTTAGTACACACTTGAGTATTCAAATGTGTCAAAAGGGGCCATGAGAACTTCCTAGGGGTCCTAGTATGCCTTATCACATCTTAGGACCCCTAGGAAGTCCTCATGACCCCATTTGACAAACTAGAACCCTCACGTGTGTCCTAAGGGGTCCTACAAATTGTTAGGACACACTTGAGCATTCAAATGTATCAAAATAGGTCATGAGGACTACTTAGGAGTCCTAGTATGTCTTATCACATGTTAGGACCCCTAGGAAGTCCTAATGACCTATTTTGACATATTAGAATCCTGACGTATATCCTAAGGGGTCCTACAAACCCTTAGGATAGACTTGAGCATTCCAATGTCTCAAAAGGCATCATGAGGACATCCTAGGGGTCCTAGTATGCCTTATCACATGTTAGGACCCCTAGGAAGTTTTAATGACCTCTTTTGACATATTAGAACCCTCAAGTGTGTCCAAAGGGCTCCTATGAACCCTTAGGACACACTTAAGCATTCAAACGTGTTGAAAGGTGTCATGAAGACTTCCTAGGAGTCCCAATATGCCTTATCATGTGTTAGGACCCCTAGGAAGTCCTCATGATCCCTTTTGATATATTAGAACACTGAAGTGTCTCCTAAGGGGTCCTACAATGCCTTAGGAAACATTTGCACATTCAAATGTGTTGAAAGGGGTCATGAGGACTTCCTAGGGGTCCTAGTAAGCCTTATCACATGTTAGCACTCCTAGGAAGTCCTCATGACCCCTTTCAACACATTAGAACACTCAAGTGTGACCTAAGGGGTTCTACGACCCCTTAGGACACACTTGAGCATTCAAATGTGTTGAAAGGGGTCATGAGGACTTCCTAGGGGTCCTAGTATGCCTTATCATGTGTTATGACCCCTAGGAAGTCCTCATGACCCTTTTCAATAGATTAGAACCCTCAAGTGTGTCTTAAGGGGTCCTACGACCCCTTAGGACACACTTGAGAATTCAAATGTGTTGAAAGGGGTCATTAAGACTTCCTAGGACTCCCAGTACACCTTATCACATGTTAGGACCCCTAGAAAGTCCTTGTGACTCCATTTCACATATTAGAATCCTCATGTATGTCTTAAGGGCTCCTATGACCCCTTCAGACACACTTGAGTATTCAAATGTGTCGAAAGGGGTCATGACGACTTCCTATGGGTCCTAGTACACCTTATCACACATTAGGACCCCTAGGAAGTTCTCATGACCCCATTTGACAAATTAGAACCCTCAGGTGTGTCCCAAGGGGTCCTACGACCCCTTCGGAAACACTTGAGCATTCAAGTGTCTTGAAAGGGGTCATGAGGACTTTCTAGGGGTCCTAGTATGCCTTATCACATGTTAGAACACCTAGGACATCCCCATGACCCCTTTCAACACATTAGAACCCTCAAATGTGTCCTAAGGGGTCCTACGACCTCTTAGGACATAGTTGAGCATTCAAATGTATCGAAAGGGTTCATGAGGACTTCCTAGGGGTCCTTGTAGGCTTTATCACATGTTAGGACCCCTACGAAGTCCTCATGACACCATTCAACACATTAGAACCCTCAAGTGTGGCCTAATGAGTCCTACAACCCCTTAGGACACACTTGAGCATTCAAGTGTGTCAAAAGGGGTCACAAGGACTTCCTACGGTTCCTAGTATGCCTTATCACACATTAGGACCCCTAGGAACTCCTCATGACCCCTTTCGACACATTAGAACCCTGAAGTGTGTCCTAATGGGTCATACAACCCCTTAGGACACACTTGATCTATCAATTGTCTCAAAAGGGGTCACAAGGATGTCCTAGGGGTCCTAGTATGCCTTATCCCATGTTAGGACACCAAGGAAGTCCCTGTAGCCCCTTTTGACACATTAGAAGGCTCAAGTGTGTCTTAAGGGGTCAGATGACCTCTTAGGACACATTGGAGGATTCACATGTGTCAAAATGGATCATGAGGGCTTTCTAGGGGTTCTAGTATGCCTTATCATGCATTAGGACCACTAGGAAGTCCCCATGACCCCTTTTGACACATTAGAACCCTTAAGTGTGTCGTAACGGGTCCTAAGACCCCTTAGGACACACTTGAGCATTCAAATGTATCGGAAGGGTGATGAGGACTTCCTAGGGGTCCTAGTACACCTTATCATGCGTTAGGACCCTTAGGTAGTCCCCATGACCCCATTCGACATATTAGAATCCTCAAGTGTGTTTTAAAGGGTCCTATGACCCCATAGCACACACTTTAGCATTCAAATGTGTAGAAAGGGGGCATGAGGACTTCCTATGAATCCTATTATGCCTTATCATTCATTAGGACCCCTAGGAAGTCCCCATGACCCCTTTCGACACATTAGAACCCTCAAGTGTGTCCTAAGGGGTCCTACGACCCCTTATGACACACTTGAGAATTAAAATGTGTTGAAAGGGGTCATCAGGACTTCCTAGGGGTCCTATTATGCCTTACCATGCTTTAGGACCCCTAGGAAGTCCTCATGACACAATTTGACAAACTAGAGCTGTCATGTTTTTCCTAATGGGTCCTATGACCCTATAGGACACACATGAGCCTTCAAATGTGTCAAAAGGGGTCATGAAGACTTCCTAGATGTCCTAGTAGGAAATATCATGCATTAGGACCCCTAGAAGGTCCTCATCAAGCCTTTCAACACATTAGAACCCTGAAGTGTGTCCTAAGGGGTCCTACGACCCCTTAGGACACACTTGAACATTCAAATGTGTTGAAAGGGGTTATGAGGAATTCCTAGAGGTCCTAGTACACCTTATCATGTGTTAGGACCCCTAGGAAGTTCCCATGACCCCTTTCGACAAATTAGAACCCTCAAGTGTAGCCTAAGGGGTTCTATGGCCCTTTACGACACACTTGAGCATTCAAATGTGTCGAAAGGGGTCATGAGGAATTCCTAGGGGTGATAGTACACCTTACCACATGTTAGAAGCCCTAGGAAGTCCTCATCACCCCTTTCAACACATTAGAACACTCAAGTGTGTCCTAAGGGGTCCTACGACCCCTTAGAACACACTTGAGCATTCAAATATGTCGAAATAGGTCATGAGGACTTCCTAGGGGTCCTAGTATGCCATATCACATGTTAAGACCCCTAGGAAGTCCTCATGACCCCTTTTGACATAATAGAACCCTCAAGTGTGTCCTAAGGGGTCCTACAACCCCTTAGGACACACTTGAGCATTCAAATGTGTTGAAAGGGGTCATTAGGACTTCCTAGGGCTCCTAGTATTCCTTATCACTTGTTAGGACCCCTAGGAACACCTCATGACCCCATTCCACACATTAGATTCCTCATGTGTGTCCTAAGGGGTAATACAACCCCTTAGGACACACTTGAGCATTCAAATGTGTCGAAAGGGGTCATGATGACTTCCCAGGGGTCCTAGTATGCCTTATCACATGTTAGGATCCCTAGGAAGGTCTCATGACCCCATTCGACACAAGAGAAGGCTTAGGTGTGTCCTAAGGTGTCCTACAACCCCTTAGGACACACTTGAACATTCAAATGTGTCAAAAGGAGTCATGAGGACTTTCTAGTGGTTGTAGTACACCTTATGACATGTTAGGACCCCTAGGAAGTCCCCATGATCCCTTTTGACACATTGGATACCTCAAGTGTGTTCTAAGGGGTCCTACGATCTGCTAGGACACACTTGAGCATTGAAATGTGAAAAAAGGGGTCCTGAGGACTTCCTAGGGGTCCTACTATGCTTTATGATGTGTTAGAACCCTTGAGAAGTCCTGATGACCCCATTGAACACATTAGAACCCTCAAGTGTGTCCTAAGGGGTCCTACAACACCTTAGGACATTCTTCAGCATTCAAATGTCTTGAAAGGGGTCATGAGAAATTCCTAGGTGTCCTAGGATGCCTTATCATGCATTAGGACTCCTAGGAAGGCCTTATGACCCCATTCAACACAATACAACCCTCAAGTGTGTCGTAAGGAGTCCTACAACCCCTTAGGACACTTTTAAGCATTGAAATGTGTCAAAAGGGGTCATGCGGACTTCCTAGGGGTCCTAGTATTCCTTATCATGCGTTAGGACCCATAGGAAGTCCTCATGACCCCATTCGACACATGAAAACCCTTAAGTGTGCCTAAAGGGGTCCTATGACTCCTTAGGACACACTTCAGCATTAAAATGTGTTGAAAGGGGTAATGAGGACTTCCTAGGAGTTCTAGTACACCTTATCATGTGTTAGGAACCATAGGAAGTCCTCATGACCCCTTTCGACACATTAGAACCATCAAGTGTCTCCTAAGCATTCCTACGACCCCTTAGGACACACTTGAACATTCAAATGTGTTGAAAGGGGTAATGAGTACTTCCTAGGGGTCCTACTATGCTTTATGACATGTTAAGACCCGTAGGAAGTCCTCATTAGCCCATTTGACATATTGGAACCCTCAGGTGTGTCCTAATGGGTCTTATGACCCCTTAGGACACACATGAGCATTCAAATGTGTTGAAAGGGGTCATGAGGACTTCCTAGGGGTCCTAGTACACCTTATCACATGTTACAAGCCCTAGGAAGTCCTCATGACCCCATTCAACAAATTAGCACACTCAAGTGTGTCCTAAGGGGTCCTATGACCCCTTATGAAACACCTGAGGGTTCCAATGTGTCAAATGGGGTCATGAAGAATTCCTAGGGTTCCTAGTATGCCTTATCATGGGTTAATGCCCCTAGGAAGTCCTCATGACCCCATTCAATACATTAGAACCCTCAGGTGTTTCCTCAGGGGTCCCACAACCTGTGAGGACACACTTGAGCATTGAAATGTGTTGAAAGGCATTATGAAGACTTCCTAGGGGTCCTAGTATGCCATATCTCATGTTAGGACCCCTCAGAAGTCCCCATGACCCTTTTATACACATTAGAACCCTCAAGTGTGTCCTAAGGGGTCCTACGACCCCTTAGGACACACTTGAGCATTCAAATATGTTGAAAGGGGTCATGAGGACTTCCTAGGGGTCCTAGTATGCCTTATCATGTGTTAGGACCTCTAGAAAGTCCCCATGACCCTTTCAACACATTAGAACCCTCAAGTATGTTCTAAGGGGTCCTACTACACCTTAGGACACACTTGAGCATTCAAATGTGTCAAAATGGGTCATAAGCACTTCCTAGGGGTCCTAGTATGCCTTATCATGCGTTAGGACCCCTAGGACATCTCCATGACCCCTTTCAACACATTAGAACCCTGAGGTATGTTCTAAGGGGTCCTACAACCCCTTAGGCCACACTTGATCATCCAAATGTGTCGAAAGGGGTCATGTGGACTTCCTAGGGTTCCTAGTAGGCCTTATCATGTGGTAGGAACCCTACGAAGTCCTCATGGCCCCATTTGACACATTACAACCCTTAAGTGTTTCCTTAGTGGTCCTACGACCCATTAGGAAACACTTGAGCATTCAAATCTATCAAAAGGGGTCATGAGGACTTCCTAAGGTTCCTTGTAGGCCTTATCATGTGTTAGAACCCCTAAGAAGTCCTCATGACCCCTTTCGACATGTTAGAACCCTAAAGTGTGTCTTAAGTGGTCATACGACTGCTTATGACACACTTGAGCATTCAAGTGTGTCAAAAGGGGTCATTAGGCCTTCTTAAGGGGCCTAGTATGCCTTATCACATGTTAGCACCCCTAGGAATTCCCCATGACCCCTTTTGACAAATTAGAACCCTCAAGTGTGTCCTAAGAGGTCCTATGACCCCTTACGATAGACTTAAGCATTCAATTGTGTCGAAAGGGGTCATGAGGGCTTCCTAGGGGTCCTAGTATGCCTTATCTCATGTTAGGACCCCTCAGAAGTCCCCATGACCCTTTTTGACACATTAGAACCCTGAAGTGTGTCTTAAGGGGTCCTACAACCCCTTAGGACACACTTGAGCATTCAAATATGTCGAAAGGGGTCATGAGGACTTCCTAGGTGTCCTAGTATGCCTTATCATGTGTTAGGACTCCTAAGAAGTCACCATGACCTATTTTGACACATTAGAACCCTCAAGTGTGTCCTAAGGAGTCCTACGACCCCTTAGGACACACTTGATCATTTAAATGTGTTGAAAGGGGTCATGAGGACTTCCTTGGGGTCCTAGTACACCTTATCACATGTTAGGACCCCTAGGAAGTTCCCATGACTTATTTCGACACATTAGAAGCCTCAAGTGTGTCCTAAGGGGTCCTACAACCCCTTAGGACACACTTGAGCATTCAAATGTGTTGAAAGGGGTCATGAGGACTTCCTAGGGGTCCTATTATGCCTTATCATGCTTTAGAACACCTTGGAAGTCCCAATGACCCTTTTCGACACATTAGAATACTCGAGTGTGTCCTAAAGGGTCGTAACACCCCTTAAGACACACTTGAGCATTCAAATGAGTTGAAAGGGGTCATGAGCACTTCCTAGGTGTCCTATATGCCTTATCAGGCATTAGGATAGCTAAGAAGTCCTCATGACCCCTTTCAACACATTATAACCCTCAAGTGTGTCCTAAGGGGTCCTACGACACCTTAGGACACACTTGAGCATTCAAATATGTCCAAAGGGGTCATGAGGACTTCCTAGGGGTCCTAGTATTCCTTATCACACATGAGGACCCCTAGGACATCTGCATGATCCCTTTCAACACAATAGAACCCTCAAGTTTGTCCTAAGGAGTCCTAGGACCCCTTAGGACACACTTGAGAATTCAAATTTGTCAGAAGGGGTCACGATGACTTCCTAGGGGTCTTAGTACACTTTATCACACATTTGGACCCCTAGGAAGTCCTGATGACCCTATGCGACACATTATAACCCCCAGGTGTTTCCTAAGAGGTCCTATGACCCCTTTGGACACACTTGAGAATTGAAATGTGTCAAAAGACATCATGAGGACTTCCTAGGGGTCCTAGTATGGCTTATCTCATGTTAGGACCCCTAGGAAGTCCCCATGACCCCTTTCAACACATTAGAACCCTCAAGTGTGTCCTAATGGGTCCTACAACCCCTTAGAACACAATTGAGCATTCAAATATGTTGAAATGGGTCATGAGGACTTCTAGGGGTCCTAGTGTAGACACCTAAAAAGCCTTTAGTAAATAAAATATTTTCATTTTCTGAAAAACCTCTGATGACATCATTATTAATTAATTAATTAATTAATTAATTATTTAATTAATTAATTTATTTTTATGTCATTAATTCCCTTTATCTTAAATAAAAATATTTAATTAAGAAATCCCTTCCAAAAATGTTTAAATCAAATTTAAACACCATTCCCGTATTTATTAATTATTTAATTAATAAATTGACCAAAAAACTTTAAAATAAATAAAAAATTTATTTTAATCCTAAACCTTGGAAATATCTTTGAGATCCTAAACCTCTTCTAAAAATTTCTAATCTCACTTTAATTTTAATTAAAGGGTGATTCCACCATTTCCTAAGCCTAATCCCAACTCAAAAACATTTATTAATTATTTAATTAATAAATTGACCCAAAAATCCAAAAATAAATTATTTATTTATTTTTTGCCCAAAACCTTGCAAAATTCCTAAAGACCACTAACCTCTTCTAGAATCTTCTAATCTTTCTTTAATTATGATTAAAGGCTAATCCCATCATTTCCTAACCCTAATACCAACTCAAGATATTTAATTAAGATTCAATATTAATCCTCATATTTATTAAATTTATTTTTAATAAATATCTTCTCAAACCTAAAACCCTTAAAATAAATAAAACTTTATTTATTTCCTAAATTTCTTTTATCCCTAGAAAGCCTAGACTTTTCTAGAAAGTCTTTATCCTCATCCAAAGCCTAGACTCTTCTAGAAAGTCTTCATCCTTATCCCCTTGACTCAAACTCTAACCTTACCCCAAACTCTAACCTATCCTCCTAACCCAAACCTTTCCAAAAGCCTATAAATACTCCTCATTTCTAAGAGAAAAATATCCATTCACCTTTTATTTCAAGCATTGTTATCATGCTAATTTAGCTCTAGATTTAGTATAATCATTCTAATTTAGTTTACTTTCAAGCATTTTTAGCTCATCTTAATATAGAACTAATGGATTAACTTAGTTTGATTCTTGTTCATACATCATATCACATCTATTTTGGGCTTAAAAATATACTTAATCATTATTAGTTGCATAATCTTGAGTTCTTGAAACTTTAGGAACAATTTTGGGTGTTCTACCCAATATTGTGCCATTTATGGGGTTTTCATGAAGTTTAAATCCTCCAAATCTACATTAGGAAGATGCTCTAGGTGCTTTGAGAGCATACCCACATTCTTTTAAATGAGCAAATCAAACAGTGCATGGGCGCATCTATTTTAGCTCAATCTAAGGTGGCTTAGCTTAGATGTTCTTGTTTTGGATTGATTTCATGTTAAATTAGAACTTAATGTTTGACTAATTTGAGCCTTTCAAAATAGGTATAGATAGCCTTGCTCACATTCTGGCACACCTGGTGGGACCCACTTCACGAGTTCTTTGCAAACATTCGGATGGATTTTGGAGTGTTTTCATATTTTTCAAGCTTACGGAGCACTTTGAATTCTTCTTCCTCTTCTTGTCTTTATTCTTCTTCTATTCCATCCACTTCTTCTTCTTCTTCTTCTTCTTCTTCTTCTTCTTCTTCTTCTTGTGGGATCTTGGCCATATTTTTCTCAAAAAAATCCATAAGGAAGCAAAATCATACACACCTTGTTTTAGTGCTTAAAATGAACCCCCAAATCATTCTTGAATGTGTTAAGGAATAAAATTTGCAAAATTTGTTCTAACAAACAAGAAAAATCAATCAAAACATTTGCATCCTTGCAACATCAAGGTTTTAGATGCATTCATGAAAAAATTAGGAATATTTCAAGTTTTGGGTACTTTAAAAAAAAAGAAAAAGAGAACCTCAAATTTGCATCTCATTTCTAAAAACATTCAAAATCAATCCTAAAAGTGCATGCAAAAGCTCCTAAAATCAATCTTGAAAACTTTTTTTTTATTGAAAACTAACTTCATTTTGCAAAAATCTTGAATGTCTTCTTTCTCAAATTTCATGCATCAAACGAAATCTAGGAAACTTTGTTTTGAAGTCTAAAATGGAGCCAACAAATCTTGAATTAAACTAAGGGAAAGAACTTAAAGTCCTAAAGCATCATTGTCCATTTGAAAATCAAACCCAATCTTGAATGCATTAAAAGAACAAACATCTCTATTCCATCATTTTCAATACAAGAAAAGCACAAATTCAATCTTGAATGCCTTAAGGACAAAACAAAGAACTTCAAAAGTTCTAAATCAACATGATAATTCAATCTTGAATGCCCAAGTCAAAGCAACTGTAAACACTCGAAAGTCTTTTGGAAAAAGAACAAATCAAAGTCTAAACACTTGTATTTTCAATTGTTCAAATTCAAACATCACTTAATCAATTTGGGAAAAAGAAAAACTTGCTTGATGTGCATCTAGGAGCTTTACTTTTTCTGTAAATCCTTGTTAAAGAAAGCAACGTAGAACATTTAAACTTGGACAAGTTCACTTGTTTTACTTTTAACGAGGCCTATCTAGAGAGAAAAGCACTTCCTCTCTAGAGAATGACCTCAAACCGGTATCCCCCCCAGCCAGTATATAAATAAAGTGAAGGAAAAAAGTACTCACTTATATGTCCTAATCCACGCGTGTTCATGCCAAATACAGTGATTGGGGATGGTAAATATTCCTCCCCCAACATTATTGGCTAGGCTCTTAAGTGAGTCATGGGCGGTCAGCATAACCGGGTATCGAGACTCCATGAAACTATTAAAAACCTAATAAAATAGAGGCTACCCTATCTACATTTGAAAGCATCAAAATCCTTGTGCAAGGACCAATTCCAAGGGGTTTACCGGGTCACCTCAAGATTACTCACCATTTGTATTCCCTTCTAGGGGGTACCAAGCTATGGGCAAGTGATTTTGATACTCACTTTCCTTAAGTAGATCTTCTTGAAGTGCTTGACAGTCAAATACTTCATGAAAACTTTGTTGGAACATACACTTTTCAAAGCTTTATTAGAGTCAGTTATCCTATTTTTATCCCGCAAGGTTGCTTTGTCTCTTGTGGGGATTGCTTTTCCAAAAATCATTTTTTGAAATCTATCCTTTGCCATTGGAAAACATCAAACTGATCAACAAACTTGGTTTGAGATACTCAAAAATAATTGCAGAGAAACCCTTAGAATCAGATACCCAAAGCTTTTTTATTAGAATTTCCCTGAGATATGCCCAATTTGATCAAACATCTGAAAGCTAAATTGCCCAAATCCAAAGACTATCAAGAGAAGAAAGTCGCAGAGAGAAACCTTAAGAGCCATCAATCCTCTGTCTAAGCAACCCAAGCAGAATAAAAATATCAAGAAAAACTTGATAATATTGACTATAACGCAAGATTCAAATAGTTTTCCTATCAATTTTGAGTAAACCATTGCTATGTCCATCTTGAAAGAGAAGATTAGCCAGATCCATCACATGTCCCATCCTACCTTCAAATCTCAAATTCTATCTCGATAGTCCTTCATCCTAGTTTCATCCTAGTTTCATCCTTGCATCATCATCAAAACCTTAGTTGCACTCTAGAGTCCTTCTTAGTTGCATTCATCATCATCTTCCTACTAGCATCATAGGTCATCCATACTAGTTGCATCTGCATCATCCTTTTAGAAATAGCATCATCCCATCATCCTTCACCATCTTTTCATCAGCAATCCACAATCAGAATCCCAAATCCTTGATCCAAATTTGGCATCCATCATCCAAATCAGAACCCACCATCTTTTTACATCAAATCCAGAGATCCAAATCCACAAGCACTCAGTGTTCAAAACCTTTGAGTTGTTTCCATTCCCTATCTAAAATTAGAAATCATCCCCTTTTTGACAGAGCATTGTCTAAAGGAAATCCAACTTGTCCTTGGACAGCCTCATCATCTTGAGAAAGAGATTGGCTTACATTGATAAGAATCCAGTTAACCAAAGATCATTAGTCTATCCTAGGTTGGCCAAATCCTATCACTGATCCTCCATCAGGAAAAATAACAGCTCATTGTTGACATTTGGTAATCTTCCACCAGCATCCCACCAATCTTCCACCCAATCTTGACCCAAATCAAAGCATCTCACCAAGCCTCCATCATCACCAAGTGTTTCACCAATTTGTCACCATCTTCCATCAATCTTCAGCCATCCCTGATCCAAATCCAAACATCTCACCAATCCTTGCATTACATTCTAGAAGTTCATCATCCTTAGAAGTTCCTTAAGCTTGCATCCATCATTCTTTAGAATCTTTAGGAAACATCTTGCATACATCTAGCATCTACATCTCCATGCCTATTGAGACAAGATCTGGATCTAGAAAATGAAGGAACATGAATCCTTATCCAATCACCTATTCATCTAATCCCAACATTTTTACCAGTGCGATGGTAGCCTATGATCCCCAAGTACAAACTGACAATGCATGGGATGATCCCAATATCCCTTCAGCTCCTCTGGCAATAGAAACATTTGTGAATCATCCAAAGAATCCACCAGTAGTCAATGCACTCATGGCCCAAAACTAGCAAAGCATGTTTACTAACTTTTCACAAGCGCATACTCCCATTTTGCCATATCTCCACCCTCATATTCCCATAAGTACTATCCAAATCTCAGCACAAGTATACTCTCTGTTCATCCAACCATTCCCTAATCTGACCTTGCAAACATCTCAAGAAACCTCCACCATTCCCCTTCTTTTGCAAGGAAGCTTCACAAGTCCTATAACACAAGCTATAACACCATCTACTCCATTCCCTATCATAGGTACTTCATCAGCCGCCATGGCCTTTCAAGCTCTTGCTCAAATCCAACGCTTGTCACAAAATCAACTCCCACCTCTTACACAAACCTTTACACAAGTAGTTCCACCACCTTCCATGGGCCAAACAACACCTTTCACTCTAGGAGGGATGCAATCATCCTTCCCCTTCACTCCACAAGCTTCCACATCCACACCTTTTATGCCAGGAGGGATGCAATCATCTTTTCCTTTCACTCCACAAGCTTCAGCATCCACACCATCATTTCTAGGGTCAACGCAATCATTTCCCTCTTTCACCCAACAAACCTCTACATCATCTACTCTGGGGGTAGTGCAATCGTTCCCCCTTCATACTCAACAAAATTCCACATCAGCATCACCTTTTTCATGGGGAACACAAGCATCCTCTTCATTCTCCCCCTAGAAAGCATCTACCCAAGCACAAGCCCAACAAAATGCCTTCACCGCAAGAATGCCTTCCATGGGTTTTTCCAATCCACCACTCATGTCCCAAACTCCCATCACATCTACCTTCCCAGCATCCGCTACAACACAATTCCCATTGCACACTAGTTCTCATTAGGGCCTCACTCAAGAATACATGAAAGCCTTTGGCATACCAACCCACTCTCCTACATCCATGTTTGCAAACCAACAAGCCACCTTCTCACAAGCAGAACAACAACAACCATCACAACCTCAGCCAGCTTCATCCTTTGCAAGCTATCCATTCACCACACTGAGTGCTTTTCAGCAAGTTCCTCCACCTCAGCAGCCAATTTCCTCTCATTCCGCAAGTTATCTTGCCCAGCCACCCTTCACTTCTAGCTTCCCTATATTAGTTCCACCCTTAAGCAATGTGGGAATGCACCCAACCTATATCAGCCAACCAAAAAGCCAAGTTCAGCAAGGGCCATCCTATTAGCAAGTTGCATCATTCCACCAACCTCCCCCACAACAACCATACTTCCAGTCACAACAACAAACCTCCATCATTCCCAAGCAGCAACAAGCTTCCCCCTATCAGTCATAGCAGCAAGTTCCCATCATCCCACAACACTAGGAAGTAGTCCCATATCCTCCACCTCAATATACCCCCACACCATATCAGAGTATCCTCCCCAGAAAACATCACTTCAAAATCCACTCCAATCTACCTATCCCATTGGGAAATCTCCATATCCCACTCCACAATACCCACCTCAAATGGAAGCACTCATTCCAACACTGATCAATGTTGAGTGGGAAGCCATGAAGAACACTCTCAAGGAGCTTTAAACCAGTACTGAGAACAAAACCTACAAGTTCAAAGAGGTGTGTCCTTACCCATTTTACTGATCCATTGCTGCTATTCCTTTCCCCAAGCACTTTGAGACGCCTAAATTTGATAAATATCAAGGGAAAGGAGATCCATTAAATCATATTAAAGAATTATGTATGGCATGCCAAGAAGTGGCTTACAGTGATAATTACCTTTAACACCTATTCCCCAAAAGCTTGGGAGGAACTATTGTTGAGTGGTTTTACAAAATACCATGTGGGACTATCACAACTTTTGTTGAACTCTCTGAGAAGTTCATTTCCCATTATGCCAATAATGTTGAGAATGAGTTGACCTTGTTAGATCTCTGCAACTCAAAATAGAAAGAAGGAGAAATCCTAGTAGAATATTTGCAACAATGGAAAAATCTTATCACCAGGTTTTTCATACCAACCACCTGAGAAACATTTGACCAAAATCCTTTATTGATAATCTACATCCTAAACTATCCCATTTTATGACGATGAATTGTCTCCAAACCTATCAAGATATCGAGAGCAAGGGGATAGGTATCAAAAAGACCTTCCTAGATGAAGGCACAATCCGAAACTTCAAAAATGATTCCCAAAATAAACCCAACAATGATAAATCCCGCTATTGGAATCATAACAAAAATGTTGTTATCGATGGAGCCACTAATACAAACATGTCCAATTCATCGTAGCTAGTCCTACACCAACTCCTGCATACCAACAACAACAAGCACCTATCTATTAGCAATCTCCTCAGGTCCATCAACAACCTATGCAACAATATCATTCTCAGAATAATTAGTAGAATTATTAGCAACAAGCTCATCAAGCTTATCAAGGTAATCCAAACAATAAAGTCAATACCGTTAACACTACTCCCAATCAAAATAAACCTAGAGCTCAAAAATATCTGAAGAAGACCTTCACACTACTAGGTGAACCTTTGGATGTTATCTTTCATCGAATGGCCAAGGCCAACTTGATTACATATCCACCAATCCAGTCAGTTGATGATAACACTCCAAGCCCGATTGGTACAAAGATCATGAGTACTGAGATTATCATCATGTCAAAGGACACACTACCCTAAAGTGTGTGAGACTCAAAAAATATATCCAAGATCTCATTGACCAAAAGGAGATCCAGGTAGACACACCTGCTCAAGCCTCGCCAAATGCCAATTTGCAAATTTATCAGAATGTGTTCCCACAACACAATGTTGGGAACAACCAAACTAAAACCAATCATCCCCAGAACCATGACAAAGGAAAACAAGAAGATCACACTACCCCCTGCCTATATCAATTATGATAATATTGTTGGACATATAACCCAAGTTGAGCCCACAGTCAATGCCATCCATGTCAGAGGAGCAGGTAGTCAATGTGTTGTTACCACCCGTAGAGGTCGGATAACTGTTGCTAGTGCCCAACCAGGCTAGCACATAATGCACACAATGGATAGTACAACCTCATAGAACATCTTGGGAACACACCAGCCCAAATTTGCATCTTGACCTTCTCTGCACTTCACACCCCTCCATCAGGAGATCCTTGACCGAGCTCTCAAGAAGGACATGTCCCCACAGACATTAACACCACCCAGTTCGAGACCCTTGTAGGACATCTATCCACATCATGTGCCTTTATCCTTTAAACCATTAGACATACCAAATGTTGCACCTGACCACACTCTCCCTCTCTGCATCACCATTATGGTCAGAGACTTTGCCATCAAATAGGTTTTAATAAATAATGGCTCAGCCCTAAATCTATGTACTCTCAAATTCATTCAGCAGATTGGGTTCATGAAGGCTAATATATCACATGAAGTAATCACTATCAAAGCCTATGACAACTTGGAGCATACCTTTGAAGGTACTATTACTTTTCCCATTCAGCTAGGCCCAACAACATAGGATACTATTTTCCATGTTGTTGATCTTGACCTACCATTCAATATCCTCCTAGGCCGACCATGGATTCATTCCATCAAGGCTCTACCATCTACTTGCCATTAGTGCATCAAATTTTTGCATCAAGGTGCTAAGGTTACCATCCATGCCAACCCCCAACCCTTTTCATACTACCGTGTGATGGAAGCATCATTCCCTCATTCCACTCATTGTCTTGGAACCGACATTGGCACTCTGTTGCCAGCTCATCCCAATCCCATTGTGATCCAAAGACTATCCTCACCTCCACCCTCTCTTCCATCAAGATAAATAACTAGGGCTATGGTGAATACAACCTACATGATGCATTTGCCATAGGGTTCCTCCCACAAGATCCACATACCCAAGGGTACCCAAGTCACAAAGCAAGCCTGTTAAAGAGCTTCATGAAATCAAGAGAATCAGATCTATGACTTTTGAATCCCATGGCAACATAAACAGTCAAGAGATGGATCCTGATATCAATAGGTGGTTGTACAAAGATCCCCCACCACCTGGCACTCACTTCTTGGCTATTTCAAAGATAAATATCTGAAACAACATAAGTATACCACTGAACAATGGAACTATCAAGGCGGTGGTATAGGACCACAAGAAGGCGGCAACCGATATCCCATCACAGCATCAAAGAATCTTGAGCATTAGGGTCTTGGCTTTAATACCCCTTGCCTACATATACAAGAGCCCAATACCACAACTAGGGGAACCAACATGACTGGCGTTCCCCTCTTGAATAGCCAAGATGACCTCGTAGAGATCGAAGACATCCCTGAAGAGAAAGAAATCAAATCCTATGATAATATCTTTGACGATGACACCCTCCTAGGACTTCTGTCCTCCAACAACTTGCCATCAATCTCATAGAACTTCCCCTCACCCACCTTGAACTCATAGAATGGGACCAACCAAGTGTCACACACATCGATGAGTTCCAAAGCACGGAAGCACTCCTAGAATTCATGGGGGCATTAGGCCAGGCAACAGATCAAAATTCAAAGTCAAATCACATTTATAAGCTTGACCCAGAAGGATATTTTGGGGGGGAGGCAAGCTTTAGCTGCAAAAGAGGAATAGAAAGAGTAAAACATGAATCTTTATGTGAAAACCCCTTCTGGGGCACATTCTAATTCCAAAATAGTAAAAATAAAGAGCGTATCTTCTAGTGAAAACTTGGCAATTCAAGCGCTAGAAGATGAAGACTTGCCTCTTCCTCCCATCCAAGGTTATAGACCCAAGCAGTCACCAATCATCATAGAGGAAACAAAGCCAATCAACTTGGGTACAGAGGAGTGTCCCAAAATTACCTACATTGCAACATCTTTAACAAATGGTGAAGAACTATCTTTCACTGCACTACTTCAAGAAGCTACTAGGAACTTTGCATGGTCATATGCACATATGCCTGGACTTGATCCTAAACTTGTTGTTCATCATCTAGCTGTGGACCCTAATGTTAAGCCAATAAAGAAGAAGCTACACAAAATGCATCCCAAAGTAGCTCTATTGGTAAAATCAGAACTAGAAAAGCTCCTGGATGCAAAGATTATCAGAGTTATAGATTACTCAGATTAGATCTCCAACATGGTACCTATCACAAAGCCTTCTAGTGACATCCAAATTTGTACAGATTTCAGGGACCTAAACAAGGCATGTCCTAAAGATGATTTCCCACTACTACATAAACATGATCGTAGATCTTACAACAGGCCATGAAATGTTGTCACTAATGGATGGCTTCTCTCGATACAATTAGATTCATATAGCAGAAGAAGACCAACACAAATAGCATTCACCACTCCATGGGGTACTTTTTGCTATAACATGATGCCATTTGGTCTAAAGAATGTAGGAGCCACATATCAGAGAGCGATGACAACAATCTTCCATGGACATGATCCACAAGATTCTAGAAGACTATGTAGATGATATTCTTGCAAAATCAAAGACACGCCATGAACACCTTGACATTCTTGAGAGTGTGTTTGATCACCTACATCACTATGGGTTAAAGCTCAATCCAAAGAAATGTGTCTTTGGTGTTACATCTGGAAAGCTCCTAGGCTTTATAGTTTCACGACGAGGCATAGAGATTGACCCCAAGAAGGTCAAAGCAATAATAGAAATGCCTCCACCAAAAATGCTTAGACAACTCAGAAGTCTACAAGGAAAGCTTCAATCAGTGCGTCGATTCATTTCTCAACTAGAAAACAAGTGTTGACCTTTCATGCATCTCTTATGCAAAGACACAAGCTTCAAATGGGATCCCATATGTCAGAAAAGATTTGATAAGCTCAAAGAATATCCTAGCCAACTCTCCAATCCTAGTACCACTAGTTCCAGGACACCCTCTCATACTCTACATCTTGACAACCACTATAGCATTGGGGGCACTCTTAGTGCAACATGATGATGACAATAAAGAAAGGGCCATCTACTATATCAGCTAAAAATCTAGTTGGGCTATGAGCTGAATTATTCACCCATGGAGAAAGCATGCTCACAGTGGTCTTTGCCACTCAAAAGCTTAGACACTACATGCTCAGTCACACAATCAAGCTCATTTCAAAAGTGGACCCCTCAAATATCTACTATCAAGGAAAACTCTCACAGGCTATATGGAAAAATGGGTCATGTTACTCAGTGAGTTTGACATCCAGTACATAGATCAAAAAGAAATCAAAGGGCAAGTCATTGCTGATCAGCTAGCCGAGGCACCACTGGTGGATTCTTATCCACTAATTATGGAATTCCCTGATGAACACTTATGTATGATTGAAGAACAACCCATGTGGAAGCTATACTTTGATGGCTCCTACACATTACATGGATCAGGGGTAGGAATCCTATTTGTCACACCTCAAGGTGACTACATCACAAAGTCATTCAAGTTGGGATTTTCATGTACCAATAACATTGTAGAATATGAGGCACTCATCTCAAGTCTCAAAACAGCCATTCAGTGGAATATCACAGAACTAAAGTGTTTGGAGATTCACAGTTGATTATCAAGAAAGTCTCAGATGAATATCAGATGAAGGATGACAAGCTGCTACCCTACAAAGAACTAGTGGATAGACTGAAAGAGCATTTCCTAAATCTACAATTCACATAGATACCAAGATTTTAGAACAAAGCAACAGATGCAATGGCAACTGTTGGATCAATGTTATAAATCCCACACGATGCATCACAGTATGAATTCTTGGTCAAGCAGCTACACACACCAGCTTATGAGAACCATTGATGCAAAAATGGTGTGCCTTGGTTGGTCCTCAGTCCCCATGGTACCACGAAATCCATGCATATCTCCCCATCTCACCAATAACCAATGCCAAAAACCTTATTCGTAGAGCTTCCTGCTACACCTCTTGTAGCCAACACCCTTTATCATCGAGGATATCACAACATCCTTTCTAGGTGTTTAGATTCAAACAAGGCCATCTTGGCTTTACAAGAGGTCCACATTGGAATTTTTGGTGCCCACATGAGTGACATGGTTCTAGCTAAGTAGTTGCTTTGAGTTGGGTATTATTGGCCAACCATGGAACATGATGCTTGTGAGTTTTTCAAAAAATGTTTACCATGTCAGAAGCATGCAAATCTAATTCATGCACCAGCACAAGACTTGTAGCCCATTGCACCACCTTGGCTATTTTCATGTTGGGGCTTTGACCTTGTTGGCTTAATCACTCCCCTCTCCTCAGATGGACACAAGTACATAATAACTACCACAAAGTACTTCACCAAATGGGTTGAAGTAATTCCGCTCACCCTAACTACTGGCATACAAATATCCAAGTTCATCCTTTACCACATCATTTTCCACTTTGGCATACCATCTACCATCTTCACAGACCATGGCACACCTTTTGAAAACTAGCATGTGGATGATCTTTGTTCTAGACTCCACATCCATCACTATTTCTCTAGTCCATATTTCCCTCAAGGAAATGGCCAAGCTGAGGCAACCAACAAAACTATCTTAAAAATCCTCAAGAAGGTTGTCAATGATTCTGGTCGTGACTGGCACCTCCAAATCAATCCCACCCTTTGGGCCTACCACACTCTTATCACACTCCCCATAGGCACCACCCTATATTCCCTTGTATATGGTGCTGAAGCCATTCTACCAATTAAAGTTGAACTCCCATCATTGCGAGTCTCCATGAAGAACTACACCATTGATGTAGACTATCATGTGGCCATCTCACATAGCTAGACGTGTTAGATGGAAAAAGACAGCAAGGATATGATCACCTGGTTGCATACCAGAATCAACTCAAAAGAGTTATAACAAGAAGGTCCATCCTAGATAGTTCCAAGCTGGTGACATGGTCCTCAAAGACAAATTAGAAAGTCCAAGCAAACAGAGAAAAGAAAGGCAAGTTTGAGCCTACTTGGCTAGGCCCCTATGTTGTCACAACATGCTTTGACTCTGGAGCTTATCAACTATCTACACCAGAAGGTGAGCCTTTGCATGATCCAATCAACATCATACATTTGAAGAGGTTCTATGCCTGAACCAGATCCTACATATTCAAAAAATGCATAAAAATTGAAAAAAGAAAAAAAATACAAAAAAATCAAAAAAGAAAAAAGAAAAGAAAAATAATCATCCAATGGTGAAAACTTGGCAATTCAAGCAGCTTGGACAAAGTATGTTGGTGAAAACCTGGCAAACAGGTGCCATACATAGTGGACCCGAGTCATTATCTATCAAACTCCCATCCCCCCATCCCACCATCTCAGTCCTTTTTCTACCATCCCATCCCCATCCACCATCCCCCAACATTCCTCTTTTTTTATAATCCTCAAGCAAATCTGCAATCCCACCTGCACATATCTTGTACCTTATTTTTGTACCATATCTTGTATATCTTGTATAGCGAGATCTTCCTTTCCCCAATCCTGAGCTTCTGTACATCTCCATTGTCTATATCTTTTCCCATCTATTGTACATATCATCCCTTTTTGTTGTACATAGTCCTTGTCAGTCTTGCAGCAACATTTGATCAGAACTCTTATCCTACCCCAACCTTGTACTTCAATGACATCAATTGTTGACTATTCTTGATCACCGTGATTATACTTTGACTTCATCATTTGCCAGTGAAAAACTAGCACTCATTCTCTCATCAATCAGCGGGTTCTTGAAGATGTATCCTTTCTCCTGTCAGACGTAATCTTCTGCCAATCCCACCAGGTCCATGTCGATGCATCCTTCCCACATGTTCAGACCAATCTTTCCACCATCAATCAATCCATCACATCAAATCTCTCTCCTTGGAAAAGGATGTCTTTTTGGAGTTATCATTTTGATCTTGGATTTTTTCCTTTGGATCTTGTTGATCTTTTACGACTTCTTGTTGTTCTCTACTCAAAGTCACCACGATCCTTTCTATCATGGTGCGCAGCGAATGAGGATAATCTGGGGCAAGGTCTTTTGATCTTTTGCTTCTGCCTATGAGTCAGTCGTATGTTTGTGGTTTCTTCAGCATCATTTCCACCATGCCTCCTCAGGGTTTCATGTGTGATGCTAGGGCAACCTTGTGTGTCTTTTTAGCATCAGTCCTATGCAACACTGGTGACAAGGCCTCGTGATCCCAGTATCCTTGGTAGGTCTCTAGCATTTCTATATTAAACTAGGTTATGCTCTCCACAATTGCACCTGGAACTCCCAACATCCCCTGCATCTTGCATCATATAGATTAATCTTGCATCTTGCATCTCTCATGTAGCTGCATCTTGCATTTTGCATTCTATCTCATCTTGCATTCACCCATCTTTGTTCTTGGCAGTTTGGTTATTTATCTTCCCTTCTTCCTAAATTCTTCCACCTCTGTTTCCTTTCGAGAAAATTCCACAACGTTTACTCGCGTTCTTTTCTCAAGGAGGCACAATCCCTCATTCCTCTAAATTCTAGATTGGGGCATCTTATTTTCTTGTCTTTGACGCCATGGCACTTGCGACATCGCATCAAAGAGGGGCAAAATGTAGACACCTAAAAATCTTTAAGAAATAAAATATTTTTATTTTTTGAAAAACCCCTGAGGACATCATCATTAATAATTAATTAATTTATTTTTATGTCATTAAATCCCTTTATCTTAAATAAAAATATTTAATTAAGAAATCCCTTCCAGAAATGTTTAAATCAAATTTAAACACCATTCCCCTATTTATTAATTATTTAATTAATAAATTGACCAAAAAATCTTAAAATAAATAAAAAATTTATTTTAATCCTAAACCTTGGAAATATCTTAGAGATCCTAAACCTCTTGTAGAAATTTCTAATCTCACTTTAATTTTAATTAAAGGGTGATTCCACCATTTCCTAAGCCTAATCCCAACTCAAAAACATTTATTAATTATTTAATTAATAAATTGACCCAAAAATCTCAAAATAAATAATTATTTATTTTTTTGCCCAAAACCTTGCCAAATTCCTAAAGACCACTAACCTCTTCTAGAATCTTCTAATCCTTCTTTAATTTTGATTAAAGGCAAATACCATCATTTCCTAACCCTAATCCCAACTCAAGATATTTAATGAAGATTAAATAGTAATCCTCATATTTTATAAATTTATTTTTAATAAATATCTTCTCAAACCTAAAACCTTTGAAATAAATAAAACTTTATTTATTTCCTAAATTTCTTTTATCCCTAGAAAGCCTAGAGTTTTCTAGAAAGTCTTTATCCTCATCCAAAGCCTAGACTCTTCTAGAAAGTCTTCATCCTTATCCCCTTGACCTCAAACTCTAACCTTACCCCAAACTCTAACCTATCCTCCTAACCCAAAATTTTCCAAAAGCCTATAACTACTCCTCATTTCTAAGAGCAAAATACCCATTCACCTTTTATTTCAAGCATTGTTATCATGCTAATTTAGCTCTAGATTTAGTATAATCATTCTAATTTAGCTACTTTCAAGCATTTTTAGCTCATCTTAATATAGAACTAATGGATTAACTTAGTTTGATTCTTGTTCATACATCATATCATATCTATTTTGGGCTTAAAAATATACTTAATCATTATTAGTTGCATAATCTTGAGTTCTTGAAGCCTTAGGGGCAATTTTAGGTGTTCTACCCAATATTGTGCCATTTATGGGTTTTCATGAAGCTTAAATCCTCCAAATCTACATTAGGAAGATGCTCTAGGTGCTTTGAGAGGCATACCCACATTCCTTTAAATGAGAAAATCAAATAGTGCATGGGCACATCTATTTTAGCTCAATTTGAGGTGGCTTAGCTTAGATGTTCTTGTTTTGGATTGATTTTATGTTAAATTAGAACTTAATGTTTGACTAATTTGATCCTTTCAAACTAGATACAGATAGCCTTGCTCACACCTAGTATGCCTTATCATGCATTAAGACCCTTAGGAAGTTCCCATGACTCTTTTTAACACATTACAACACTCAAGTGTGTCCTAAGGGGTCCCTATGACCCCTTAAGACACACTTGAGCATTCAAATGTGTCAAAAGTGGTCATGAGGACTTCCTAGGGGTCCTACTATGCCTTATCATTCTGTGTGCTGCCTTATTCGGAAAACTTGCTCCTAGGATCAAGTCCATCTAATGACTGATCTTCCTGACTGGTGGTAATCCATCAAGTACATTATCGGATACAATATCCTGAAACTCATTCAACAAATTTGTAACTTCTACAGGAACATCTTCTACTTCCTCTTTACTAGCTTTTGGAATTAAAGCAAAACATACATGCTCATGCCTCATACCATCTAGGAAATTTCTTCCATCAACAAAAGTTATTCTTGCACTACCACATACCTTTTCTTTTGTGTCATTCAATGGCTTTAGCTTATGTCGCACTCCATCCTTTGTTAGGGAATAGGTATTCGCACGTCCATGTGTCAAGACCCCTTAGGACACACATGAGGATTCTAATGTGTTGAAATGGGTCATGAGGACTTCCTAGGGGTTGTAGTACACCTTATCACACATTAGGACCCCTAGGAAGTTCCCATGACCCATTTTTGACACATTAGAACCCTCACGTGTATCCTAAGGGGTCCTACGACCCCTTAGGACACACTTAAGCATTCAAATGTGTTGAAAGGGGTCATGAGCACTTTCTAGGGGTCCTAGTATGCCTTATCATGCGTTAGGACCCCTAGGAAGTCTCCATGAGCCTTTTTGACACATTAGAGCCATCAAGTGGTGTCCTAAGGGGTCCTACAACCCCTTATGACACACTTGAGCATTCAAATGTGTCTAAAGGGGTCATGAGGACTTCCTAGGGGTCCTATACACCTTATCACATGTTAGGACCCCGAGGAAGTCCTCATGACCCCTTTTGACACATTAGAACCCTCAAGTATGTCCTAAGAGGTCCTACGACCCCTTAGGACACACTTGAGCATTGAAATGTGTTGAAAGGGGTCATGAGGACTTCTTAGGGGTCCTATACACCTTATCACATGTTAGGACCCTGAGGAAGTCCTCATGACCCCTTTTGACACATTAGAACCCTCAAGTGTGTCCTAAGGGGTCCTATAACCCCTTAGGACACACTTGAGCATTTAAATGTGTCGAAAAGGGTCATGAGCACTTCCTAGGGTTCCTTGTATGCCTTGTCATGTGTTAGGATGCCTAGGATGTCCCTCATGACCCCTTTCAACACATTGGAGAGAGAGGAGAGAAAGAGAGGAGAGAGAAAGGTGAGTGAGATCTCTCTCTCCTCCTCTCTTTCTCTCCTCTCTCTCTCATCTCTCTCTCTCTAGGTGAGAGAGACAAAGAGAGGAGAGAGGAGAGAGAGGGAGAGAAAGGTGAGTGAGATCTCTCCCTCTCTCAAGGTGAGAGAGAGAGAGAGGAGAGAGGAGAGAAAGAGAGGAGACTCTCTCTCTCTAGGTGAGAGAGAGAGAGAAGAGGAGAGAAAGAGAGGAGAGAGAAGAGTGAGAGTGAGAAAGAGTAAGATATCAGATATCTGATATTATTAGATATCTGATTCTTTTCACTAGTGATAAAAAAAACAAGATTCTCTGGGTCCCTCGAGAGAGTTGCATGTTTTTTCCTGAATTACGAGATTTGAGTTGCAGGGAGAAGATAAAAAAACCACTTTTTTGGGTGATTTTCTCTATTATCAAAGGTATTTCATCTTTTTTTGGGGTGATTTTCTCAATTACCAAGGGTATGTCATCTTTTTTTGGGGTGATTTTCTCTATTAGCAAAGGTATTTCATCTTTTTCTGGGGTGATTTTCTTGATTACAAAACATATTTCATCTTTTTTTGGGGAGATTTTCTCTATTACCAAAGGTATTTACATCTACTTTTTGGTCTAACATGGGGAGTAGTAGTCGTCGAAAGCATAAATAGAAGAGGAGACTCACAAATGAAGATGTTGAATTGGATAGAGGAATGGATAGGGTTTCCCATCGGAATAAGAGAAAAGGAATGTTAAATATGAATGAAGATGTTGACATAGACCCACCTTTGAATGTGGTTTCAAGTGAAGAACATGAATTTGAAAATGAAAATGTAGGTTTTGAAAATTAGAATTTAGGGTTTGAAGATGAAAATGTAGGTTTTTAAAATGAACATGTAGATGTGGCCAATGGAAGTGTGGACATTTCCAATGACAATCCACCGATTGAATATGATGGAATTCACAATGATAATTGTGCAGAAGAACCAAATCAACATTACACATCTCTAAATTATATGAGAAATGAAGTCCCTTCAGAGGAAGAAAGACAAACTTCAAAATTGAGACCTTCAAGAAGAACTAAATGGTTACTTGAAATTGATGAGAAAATAATGAACAATTTTGATGGAAAGAGATCAGAAAGAACCATTCGGTTGTGGGTTTCAAAACTTTTTGATCAATTTTTTAGGCACAAGACGTTGGTTCAGCAATGTCAAATGTTTCTGAAATTGTTAAAGAGAAAGACTTGATGATCCTCTTCAAAATGATACATGGGCTTATGGTGGGATACTTTCACGTTGTGATAAGAAGCTTATCGATGTTGTGAAGGATCAAATTCAACTATTTTGGTAATCTAACTCAAGAGTGTCACCAAATGTGAAGGATGTCTTGAAGTTGAGATTTGGCATTCGAGACCGCACCCCACATCCCAAACATTATTTGGAGGTGAGTCAAACAATCCTATTCAAAAAAATTTGTGAGACACATCCAACATTGCAAATATGACAAAGAGCTTTTGAAGCCTTGAAGCCTTTTTTTTGTGTGCCTCTTAAGATTTGAAATACTTGTTGTTGCAAATATCATGTGGAGTTTTCAATGCACAATGAATTGTTACGATCCATTCATTCTACTTTGCATAGTAGTGAAATGTTGGAGGAGTGTCATGCAAGTGCTCTCCCAAAATCATCAAGAGACTTGCTAGATCATTTTTTATGTCCTAGAGATGATGAATTTTTCTTTTATAGAAAAGATTGCTTAAATGAGAAGTGGTCAGAGTGTGGTGGGCTAGTGAAGTTTATTGAATGTTTTCATGAGGGCTGTGAACACAATTTTGGAAAGACAATGTCCACAAAAAGGCATATGAAACCATTAAATATATATTAAAAAGTGGAGTTGAAGGCTCTAGATGTGAGTTGGTTACTAAAGAATGCAAGGTAGCTGATTTTATTTCAGATTTCAGGAAGAATCTTTTTTTACAAGTATGCAAGGCATAGTCACAGGTCTCATGGTTGGATCAAGAATTCAGGATGTGTAAGGACACTTTCCTGATTGGCATTATTATATCAGTTTTTGACTTTGAAGAGAACTATACATTGCAGCACCAAACAAGTTGCAAGCTCAATATTACAATTCTATTCAGGTTTCTATTTTTGTGCACATAACATATAGACATTCCCTTGATAGTTACAAAAGATGACTGGAAGATAATCAGAGAGTACCATTTTTATATGAGTGATGATAGATTGCACTTCATTTGAGTTTGTCCAACATTTCTTTGAGAATTATTTGAGTGGGTGTGAGAAAATTAATATTGCTATGGATAGACATCTCATTTAGTCAGATAATTGCACAGGGTCAATTCAAAAATGCTCATATGTTTTATTGGTTATGTAGAATGCATGTAGAGAGAGGTGTATCTCATATTTGGAGTTTTTTTGAGGCCGGTCATGGAAAAGGGGAGCATGATGGAGTAGGTGCATGCATAAAGAGAGCTCTAGTTAAGGAGCAACTGAGGATTTTAAGTGTAGAACTCATTGATGCCCATTCTATTGTTGATTGGTGTACTTTAGCATTGTCATAGGGGGGGACTCTTGATTTAGTGGTGCATAGATTCTTTTGGTGGTTGAGTTGGGCACAATAGGAGATAGGTTGGATTGTCAAACTGTGAAAGATTCTTCAAAAATGCATTCATTTCGAAGCTCAGATGCTGGTACATGGAAAATTTGGAGATGAGATTGACTTGTTATTGTCCGAGTTGTCTTTAGTGTGAGTTAAGTGAGTGGGTTGATACATGGGTTCCACATTATCTTACTCCTTTATCTCTCACAGTCTCTATAATAAATGATGACATGGATTGTTCACTTGAATACAACCATCTTTTAGATCTTCTATAGCCAGGACATGTTTTTTTCATTGGTTGCACCATAAGGGAATGATGAGAGATCAGATTATTGGTTAGCATGTTGTGTACAAGGAAAGAAGAAACTTGCACAACTGACGATAGATGATGATATGTTCACATATCCAATAGAATCACATGTTATTGTGGGAACATGGTTGCGCACATATATGATTAGAAATAATGGCATTCCTACGTTTGAAGACTTGGAGAAGCACAAAACCATTCTCATGTATTCACACCTTGTTATAGTAGCCAATGTTAAGTTGTTGAAACATTAAGGAAAACCAAAGACAAGGAACTTTGGACTATTAGTACTGCTGATCATGAAGCAATACTGATTACTCTCAAGCAAAGAGATGACCCTTCAGGCACACTTCCATAGGTAAGTTCAACTCAAGTTAAAATATAGTTATGTAATTTGCATATTTAGATGCCAAAAGGGAACTTCGTATATTCTCTATTAACTTTTCTTCTGCCTTCCTAATGTAGGTATTGGAGTGGAAAGGACACTTATTTTTTATATATAGTTGTGTAATTTGCATATTTAGATGTCAAATTTTGTATATAAAACCAACAATCTAATGTAATGTGCATAGTTAGATGCCAAATTTTGTATATAAAAACAACAATCGAATGTAATGTGCATATTTAGATGCCAAATTTTGTATATAAAAACAATAATTGAATGTAATGTACATATTTAGATGCCAAATTTTGTATATAAAAAATTAGATGCAAAATTAGAAATATAAAAGAGCCCATGGGGTTGATTTGAAAATATTAAAAGCTCACATTTGTATCATCTTAATGCCATGTAAAGCGCAAAAAATGTGTTTCCTTAGTATGAATGTTGTATCCTTATATAATTTGTATCATCTTAATTTTTTATCCTTACATTTCTATTGTCTTAATTCTATTACATTTGTATTGTCAAATGATGTAATAGTTGGAGTCATTGAGTCAAATTTGGTCAAATGTGTCCAAAATAAAATGATGATTCCCTAGTGAAGGGATGGTGTTGAAGGATTGCATCATGGCATTGAATGGACTATGCCATTAGCTTTGGTTGGGTAGGTAAATGCTAGGAACAATCCCATTTTGACCACTGAGTCAACATAACGTTCCAGAACATGTTGGACCAAAGTGTCCCCAAGGTGCACTAAGCACAATCGGGTAGAAAAATTTCAAGGCTCATAACTCGAACCCCGTGAGAGGTATCAAAGATTCATGAGGTGCTATAGGATGGAATTTTTGACCCCTACAATAACCTCTCTCCATTCTAGGAGATTTAAATTTGTTTGAATTTGGCACGCCAGTCTCGCTCGATGCCAAAACTTGTAGTGATAGTCAGTTGAAAGTTGCACCAATGGATTACTTCCAAACCGTTCATCCTGACACCGAATGGACTACTCCATTAGCTCTATTTGGGTGGATAAACACTAGGAACAACCCCATTTTGACCATTGAGTCAGCAGAATGTTCCGGACCATGCCGGACCAAAGTGTCCCCAAGGTGCACTAAGCATTATTGGGTAGAAAACTTTTGAGCCTCGTAACTCAGGCCCCATGAGAGGTATTGGAGATTCATGAGATGCTATAGGATTTAATTTCCAAGGCCTACAATAACCTCTCTTCATTCTGGGAGATTCAAATTTGTTTGAATTTGGCACTCCTGTCTCACTCAATGCCAAAACTTGCAGTGAGGGTCAGTTGAAAGTTGCACCAATGGATTACTTCCAAACCATTCATCCTGGCACCGAATGGAATATTCCATTAGATTTTTTTGGATGGGTAAATGCTAGGAACAACCCTGTTTTGACCACTGAGTTAGCAGAACGTTCTAGACCACGCCAAACCAAAGTGTCCCCAAGGTGCACTAAGCACGATTGGGCAGCGAACTTTCAAGCCTCATAACTCAGACCCAGTGAGAGGTATTGGAGTTCTAGGAGATGTTATAGGATGAAATTTTTGAGGCCTAGAATAACCTCTCTCCATTATGGGAGACTCAAATTTTTTTGAATTTGGCATGCCAGTCTCGCTCGAAGCCAAAACTTGCAGTGAGGGTCAGTTGAAAGTTGCACCAATGGATTACTTCCAAACCATTCATCCCAGCACTAAATGGACTATGACATTAGCTCTGGATGGGTGGGTGAATGATAGGCACAACCCTATTTTGACCATTGAGTCAACAGAATGTTCCGGACCATGCCGGACCAAAGTGTCCCCAAGGTGCACTAAGCATGATTGGGCAATGAACTTTGGAGCCTCATAAATTGGACACTGTGAGAGGTATTGGAGATCCATGAGATACTATAGGACAGCATTTTCAAGGCCAAAAATAACCTCTCTCCATTTTGGGAGATTCAATTTTTTTTGAATTTGGCACGCCAGTCTCGCTTGATGCCAAAATTTGCAGTGAGGGTTAGTTGAAAATTGCACCAATGGATTACTTCCAAACTGTTCATCCCAGCACTGAATGGACTATGCCATTAGCTCCAGTTGGGTGGGTAAACACTAGGCACAATCCCATTTCAACCACTGAGTCAGCGGAATGTTCCAAACCACACCAGACCAAAGTGTCCCCAAGGTGCACTAGGCACGATTGGGCAAAAACTTTTGAGCCTCATAACTCAGACCCCATGAGAGGTATCAGAGATCTATGAGATGCTATAAGATGATTTTTTTGAGGCAAACAATAACCTCTCTCCATTCTGGGATATTCAAATTTATTTGAATTTGGCACGCTAGTCTCGCTCGATGCCAAAACATGCAGTGAGGGTTAGTTGAAAGTTGCACCAATGGATTACTTCCAAACCATTCATCTTAGCACTAAATGGATTGCTCCATTAGCTCTGCTTGGGTGGGTAAATTCTAGGAACAACCCCATTTTGACCACTGAGTCAGCAAAACATTCTAGACCATGCCGAACCAAAGTGTCCCCAAGGTGCACTAAGCACGATTAGGCAATGAACTTTTGAGGCTCGTAACTCAAACCCCTGAGAGGTATTAGAGATCTATGAGATGCTATAGGATGGAATTTCTAAGGCATAGGATAACCTCTCTCCATTTTGGGATATTCAAATTTGTTTGAATTTGGCACGCCAGTCTCGCTTGATGCCAAAACTTGTAGTGAGGGTCAGTGGAAAGTTGCACCAATGGATTACTTCCAAATCGTTCATCCTAGCATCGAAGGGAATGTGCCATTAGCTCTGATGGGGTGGGTAAATGCTAAGCACAACCCCATTTTGACCACTGAGTCAATAGAATGTTTCAGACCAAAGTGTCCCCAAGGTGCACTAAGCACGATTGGGCAGTGAACTTTTGAGGCTCGTAACTCAGACCCCGTGAGAGGTATTAGAGATTCATGAGATGCTACAGGATGGCATTTTTGAGGCCTAGAATAACCTATCTCTTTTCTGGGAGATTCAAATTTATTTGAATTTGGCATGCCAGTCTCGCTTGATGCCAAAACTTGTAGTGAGGGTCAGTTAAAAGTTGCACTAAGCATGATTGGTTAGCAAACTATCAAGCCTCATAACTTAGACCTCATGAGAGGTATTGGTGATCCATGAGATTATACAAGACCATTTTTCTTAGGCGTTCCTAGTGTATTTGCAGGGGTACAAACAGAGTACTAATATTTTTTCCAAAAGACCAATATGTTTTGATATGGCCAAAAGGGTGTTTGATTATTGCCAAAAGGGTGTTTGATTATGTAATTAGGCTAGTTTGAAGTCTTTTAGCCATTGGGAGTAAAAGGTAAGTCTAAAAACCTTGAAACCACTTTAATAGATATCCTTATATACCTCAAATGATGAATTACATGTGTGAACACACGTACCACATAAAGCATACACATAAATTTTCTTAAGATATGAAGCATACATGTAGCACATAATTATAAAGCATACAACATGAATTCACTTAAGTCATGCACGTAGCCCATACATGTGAATTTAGGTTATGAATATTGTACTTGAATATACATGAATATACTTAAGGCATAAATTGTACACAAGAGTACATACACACAAGAATATTTACATACTAACAAGGAATAAATCAACACACAATTAAAAAATTAGATCAAATATCAAGTTTCATATATATCAAAATGAACAATAATTCTATCCTGATCACTATATGTCAACATATCTAGATACAATATGCCATACGCCATCTCAAAATATGTCATATGACATCTCAAAATAAGAAGTTCAACTACAAATATTTCTAAGACATCCTATTCTATTGGTGGATCATCAAAATGGAGCCTCTTTGAAGTACTCTTCGACTCTAATGGATCTTGCATTCAAACACAAAAGTGAAACCCCAAGTTAGATTAAAATTTAGAATCATAGTCAACAATAATAAATAAAATTTAAACTAAAATTGAACTCTCATATACCTCACCTCTTTGTCTCCTCCTACAGGTAGGAGACCTAATATATGTCCTAGGTAGTGTAGGAATAGTGCCACCAATGACGACTCCCACCTGTATATGCTTATGAACATGAGATTGATCTACGAGTTATGCTATTTAATGTTAAAAACTTGGTAGCAAATATATGTTTACAAAATAACTGAATTAACATTAAAACTTACCTCTGTTGAACTTTCTTCAGGGATTTTTGGCTGAGTCATCAGTGATACAAACCCTTGCCATTCTTGCTCCCTCAAACTAGGAGTGACCTACAAAAGTCAAACAGATACTTCATATTATCATAACTTGACCATATTATATATACTTGATAGAAAAATACACACAAATAACTTTAGAAATATATGTACCATGGGGCTATCACTTTGAATGGATATGCCTATGACTCTATCATGATGATAAGTTCTCATGACATCATCACATGCCACTCTCTATCAAATAAACCATGTAAATTAAAAATGAGTATGCACAATTAACAAGTATACATGTATGCATAAACAAACTAAATTACTTAATTACCTTTCCTATATCAACAGCTAAGACCTGCACCCCCTCACATTGGCCCCTGATGGCAACTAGTGACACCCGCATCAGTATGTAAAAGATGATCATAAAAATTAGAAAACAATGTACATATACTATTATCATAATTTAAAAGGAAACCAATGAGTACATTAAAACATATGTACCATGGAAGATTCAATACCAAATGATATGGCCAAAAGCATGGACCCCTCCACCTATGCCATCTCCTCCTCTTTCATCAACTGAACATAAATGTAACACATAAAAATACATAAGTGGGAAATTATTATAAGGAAATTCTACTAAAAATACAAACAATAAAATTTAAAAATAGTGTAAAAAGTGAATGGTTTGCCCTTACCATAATAGTGGGAGTCCATGGCACTGTAGGCTCCTAATGCACATCTCCATGACCTACTTCAGTGCCTGTAGTGTGCTATGTAGAGTCATCCCCATCAAAGCTGAAACTATATGTATCACTATCAGTCAGGGGACTGAGGCAAATATTCTTGCATATAACGCAAGTGTGGGCCACACAAACATGTGAGCTCGTGGAAGTGCCAGAAGCATCGGGACAAGGAGGCAAAAATGCTGTACTCTATGTAACCAGTAGATCACTCAATGCATGAATGGCTTGAATAGTCTATGAGTCGGCCGCAACAATAATGTCTGGATGCTACACTATGGGAGGTGGTGAAATCTTGGGAGGGGGGACATATGTGTGAGATTTCACCTGTTGTGACGATGACCTAGCTTGTGGAGCACCTAAACCTACACCTTGGTTTTGTGTTATACTCCAATAATCCACCTTGTGACTAAGCACAAATTCAACATACAATTTTCTAAGAAAATAAAATGGGACATCCAAATTTTTGTGAGGTGGTCTATCAAAAACCATCCACCAATGGTCACAAAATTTGTCATGTATTGCACTATTTGTGCACCATTTAATTGACAACTTGGTTTTTTTAGGGTCTACTTTTAGATCAGTTTTAGGATCCACAAAAAGATTAGCTATGTCATGTTTTTTTATATTTAGGTTCATTTGATCATAATCAAGCCCATCGTCAAACTGGGCGTGCATGGAATCACGCCAAAGAAGTGCAACATTATGTTGTTGTGCTAGTTTCTCCCTGTTTTCAATTATTGTGTTCAATGTCATAAACATGGGGTGCAATGTGGCGATATTAGCATATGCAATTTCCAATCCTCTAAGTTCATTTAGATTAGCTCCTATTAGATCTTCTAAACAATGAGGGTTTGTGACAGGTACGTCTTCTGGAGGTGGGTCTGGATTGTTTACGAGATCATTAGGAGGGTTTTCTAATTCCATGTCTAATAACAATGAAAAAAAATAGATAATTACAATGAATTTTAAAAAACAATACAAAAATTCATTGCTACCCTAATTTTTATATAAAAAACTATATAATTATATTTAAAAACAAAAAAAAAAAATTAAAACAATAAAAAATAGAAGCTTCACTTACCCAGGAAATTTGGGAAAAATCAGATAGGGGCTATGGGACCGGATATCCGAAAGCCTAGCTACATTCACATTTTTGCAATGAAAAAACATTGAACGCGGCTAGGTACAGTGATTTATATTCACTAGCAAATATTGAATATCTAATATTATTAGATATCTGATAATATCAGATATCCAATAATATCAGATATCCGATAATGCCTTCAGGTTTGGCTTTTGGTTTGGCAAGGTGTGCTGACACCTAGGCCTACCAAAAATTCAACAAATCTATTTGTGCACTTTTGGATGAGTGAAAATAAGTTTTTTTCACATTGCCACTTTTTGGCATACCATGATCCTGCACATACCCTCTACATAGATTAAGATGCATTAAGATAGATTTGAGTGAGAAGATACATTGTATATTTGATGTCGAGCATCAATATTTTAGCCTATAGTGACAGAGTTACTAGTGTTTGCCGAGCTCTTATGATAGCCGAGATGTGATGTACACCAAGCTATAACCGAATGGTTGTATTGACTGAACTTATGTTAATTGAGTTGACATGAGATTGCCAAGACAACTGTATCTCACCTAGAAAGTGTACGAGTCATTAATGAATCCCTAACCCAACCATTTGAAGTCTATAAAGTGGGAAGTTACCATTTATCCTCATTTCACTAGTGATTTGAGAGATTTTCAGAATAATTCTAGAGAAATTAACCAAACCGACTTGTGCTAAGCATGATTTATAGAAATCTTCACAACGTGCCATCGAAAAAAATTTGAGAACCACTTGTGTGAGGTATTTTACCAAGTTATTTATTTCAAAAATTGAACCCTTGAATTTGAAGAAATGGCATCTTCATCATCATCTGCAGTTAAGAAACAAGGGACGAAAGTTTTTAATATTCAACTTGTAAGGAACAATGCATGTAAGCCACAAAAATTCCAATCCATTCTAGAGAGCGCAATATTGGGGGATCTCATTGGAGCCCTATCATCTATCTCCTAGAATGTTTTGATGATCAATGACATTCGCTCATGCTATATGTGTAAGATTGGATAGATTGGAGACAATGAGATTAGAGAAGCATATGATAAACTATGTAGAAATGGGGTGTTGAAGCCTGAACACCAGAAGGTTTCCGAGCGAGGGTTGATGCATGCCCTTGATTTCCCACATAATTTCAAAGTTGAATGGATCAAAATTATACTAAGTTGAGTACATGACATGAAAATTTGGCTGGAAGATGGACCAGTTAAGATCACCAAAGAAATGATACACTAGGTAATTGGATACCCTACCCTCATAGGAAAGAAAACCATGAGATGTCAAAGAAAAGAGGAAATTCAAGAAAACACCCAGGTGGTGTGGAACAAATGGGGAATGACAATTTCAACTATCACAGACCTAGAAATTGATTTTGCAGTGAGGGTGATAGCTCATAAGTTTTATCAGTCTAGTTGGTTTGATAGTGTCCCGTGCAATGTAGTAGACCAAGCTTGGAAGATAGTAAAGAAGGATCATACATATGACCTCGTTGAGATTCAACTGACACAACTTGTTGAGAACCTCACATCCATCAAAAAAGAAAAGAATTCTATGTGTAAGTTCAGTTCTCTACTTGTCTATCTATTTTTCTACATACATAATAGTTTTCCTACTGTTGGGGATGTAGCATGGGATAAGAATAGACCTGTCACATTATAGATTAGTGAGTTTATTGATTAGATGGGTGAGAACTTTGAGAGTGTAATGAATAGTTATTTTTTTAAATTCAAGAGGAAGATAAGGACAAGAAGTAGGATCCATGTAACACTAGTAGAAAAGTACTACCAAGATATATGTTTCCTAGTTGATACAGATTTCACACATGCACAAGAAGTCATACTAAGGGTATTGTGGCTAAGGCCATTACCTTATGAAGTAAATATAGATGAGACAACAAAAAATATCATAGCTTTATTAGCTGAAGAATCTGACAAGAAGGCTACATATTTTGGAACATATGAGGAAGCTAAAACCAAGATAACCATGAGATTAAAATCTGCTACCATGGAGAGGAGAAGAAAGAAGAGAAGAAGAGGTAGATGCACCTTGTAATGAATCAAGGATTAGGAGAGGAAAATTCTAGTGAGTCAGAAGAAAGTGAAGAGGAGGAGACTGTGGTAGTTAAGAAAGGCAAGAAGGCATCACTTGTCGAGCCTATCAAGAAGAAAGTACATAAACCTAGTCCCATTTCCTCCCTGGTACTTAGGCCTAGAACTAGGGAATCTTCAACTATTATAGTTGTTGAGCCACAAAATAAGACCCCTAATTCAAGGAAAAGAAAACTAGTTTAGGCTAAGGCTATACCAATAAATATAAGGAAGAAGCCAAGAAGAAAGTTGATTTTGGAGAAAGATGATGAGGAAATAGAATTTGACGATGATATTAAGAAAAAGGCATTACCTTAGAGGAAAAAACTAACTATGGATGAGATATGCCACAACATCACAAGCACTACTAGTCTAGCAGGCTATAAGAAAATTAGATTTGAGACACTAAGCATTGAAGACAAGGAGAGAGTAGAACAAGCTATTCTTGAGATGCTCTGTATATTTAAGATGACACCATTATATTTGGGTAGTCATATTCCTAATGAATTGTACAAGAGGATAGCTCAAAAATAGGAATACGCCTTAATGACTGAGAAAAAAATCAAGGAGAGCACTCTTTCTTAGGTCATGCCTGACTTATCCCCTCAATATACCAAGCAATATATAGAGAAGTACAAAAATAGATTGGTACCCAAGATCCAAGCATATTTAGTATTACAACACAAAGTTGAAGAGATTGTGCAACAAATCACAAGATCATGGAAAATCATTTTTGGTCTTATAGTTGATAAGAGTGCACAACCAAGTGTAGGAAAATCCAGTGGAGTAGAACTAGACAATAAGGAAGATATTGTTGTGCCACTAAATGAGGAGAACGTAGCAAAAAAGAAGGATGGAACAATTGAATCATAGGATGTGATCACAATTGTTGACATCATTGAGGACTCTCTAGTGAAAACAAAAATATTGAACGAGGAAGAAATTAAGCATCATATACAAGCTGATGCAGCCAAGGACAAATTTCTACCAAGAACCTATCTGGTGTTAGTACAAGTACAATATTATCCATAGATTGAGAGCACATAAACTATTGAGTTTACCCTAGAAATCCCCCAAATATTCACAGCTGATCAACTAGTCTCACCAAGTGCTAATGCCAAGAAATATGACAAGTCGACAATAACACGAAATCCTACATCTACCGAGGAGACAAGCAAAGAGAAAGCATAATAGTTTGCATTAGTAGTAGTGAGTCCTCATGTGGAGGAAAAGGAAAAGGAAAAGAATGAGGAAGAGAAAGAACATGACACACAAGAGCCTAAGGAACAAGAGGCAATACAAGCTTTAATATAGATGTCGAGTGGGAACACACCTAGGATGAAGTCACAAAAGAAGAAGGAGAAAAATCCTAACATAGGTGACACTCGAAGAAGTTATAGTGATTCCTGGGTGGGACACTAATAACTTGACCTATGAACAAATGCAAATCTTGCAAGATCTGCTAAAGAAGAAGAGTAAACAGGAAGAGATGAGAAGGGAACATCAACAAAAGTAGGTACTACATGAGATAAAAGGTATTTTCATAGATGCTGTTGAGATGCATGATGTAAATGATTCTCCACCTATTCTAGAGAAACTTGTACATATTGTCAAGAAGGTTACTAATGATGACAATGGAGCCAATGATAAGTTTCTATAATGGTTAGAAAGGAAGTTTGAGACCAAGCTACTCAATAAGGTCTCTACTGACATTACAGTGAAATAGGTAGAACTCTCTACCTTAATAAAAAATTTAGAATAAGTTGTACAAAATGCCCATTCTTTGTACAAGAAGTTATGCAATGTGGAAGATTTTACAAAGGATAATTAGGATCTGATAGACAAACTATAGCTAGATCTAATGTCTACAGGTTACTTCCTAAGCATAGATGCAAGTTCCAGCTCTATACATTTTACCAGGTTATTACATTCCCATGGTAGATTAGCCAAGTTGGTGGCTAATGATCATAAAATAAGGGCTCAAATAATCTCTATTGAAATAGCATTGACACCTCATCTTGAGGTTATGCAGAGGGAGTTAGTCACAACAAAGGAATTAGTTCAGAAAGACCCTCATCTTTCAATTGTCGAGAGCCTAGTTGAGCTAGCTACAGAGCTAGAAATTAAGTCTAAGGTTTTGAAGTCTATAATGTCTGGTTGGGAAAATTCATTCGGGATGGTAATATAGATTCACAAAAAATTCTTGGACAAGCATTTCAAAATACCCACACCTTAGGAACTTGAAGTAACAAAAACAAGGGGAAATAACTGCCATGACAACATATTAAGCATATTGAAATGATAGAGTTCAGAAGAACAACAAAGAGAAGAAACAAGGAAATGAACATAGTGGAAACATGGTATGACATACTAAGTGTTGCAACTATATATATGTTTGGTTGTATGTCAATAAGGAGTCTTATGTATATATAATTTTGTTTTTGAAGACTAAGTCCAATCTTAGGTGGAGTATTCTACATAAGTTTTTTCTATTACTAAGTACTCTTGTAATGCAATGTAAATGTCATGACAAAGTGTTTTTTCCACTAATTTCAAAGGGGGATATTGTTGATCCCTATGTTTTTTGTCTATTAGTGTCTTACACTTAGTAATTTTCTAGGCAATGTTGGTCGGTCATCACTGTGACCGTATCATCATATATAGGTTGAGTTATATATATTGTACATTTATCGAGTAGTAGTTACTACCAAGAAAGTTAGTGGTCACTGAGTACTTCAGTATTAGCTGAGTCAGTTTATGTCAAGTTATGTAGAGATGTCAGTGTTGAGCACTAGGGTATGAAGAAAATTGAGTGTTGAGTGCCAGAGATATCGAATGTTGAGTAAGCCAGATTTGACATATGCTTTTGTTATGGCACAAACACTTAGGTAAACCATTTTGGCCGACATCAAAATGATATTTATTATTGACAGAGGAAATCACGGAGGTGATTATGTTTTAGAATTGTAATCATTAATCCCTATTTAATTCATGTAACCAATTAGAATTAGAGAATGGTTAAGTGACAAAAGTAGACAATCTAGATCATAGATCTCATATCATGGAGATGATTAATTGTTTATATAAGATGAGATCTAAACCCTAAAACATATCATGAGAGAGGAGAAGTGTATGAAGAAGATCTCATACTTGCAGAGTAGAAAAGTGATTAGATTATTAGAAATAGAGTTTAGTGACCAAGCATAGTAGTGAAGGACAAAATAGAGATATATTTGATAGAGGAGATCAAATCTATACTATAAGGAGAAGATCTGTAATCAGCATCATAGTGCAAACTGAAGGATCAAGTACTGAGACATTCTAACAGGTGAATCATGGTAAATATCTTAATAGAGTGGTTTTAATAGACCTAAGTAAATGTCTTAACTGAGTTCTTACTTTGATATAAGTTTAAATCCTTTTGCAAGGTAGATTGTATAAGTCTCAAAGCTCTTAACAAGATAGACCCCTAAAAGGGTATACCATCATTAATGATCAAACTTGTAGCCCTAATAGGAAAATTTAATACTATAGTAGTAAAGATTTGTGGGTGTCATCCCCACCCCAATTTTATCTTTCAAGGGTTTATGGGTAACCAAAATCATTATGTTATTCTTTATTTTCATGGATGATGATTAGGATATTAGACCTATTACAGTATTAAATTTGATGCTTATGTTATGTGAACTAGTTAATGTCAAAATGGGACAATTGGTAGATATCTAATTCACCCCCCTCGCCCCCTCTCAACATCTCACTTTTCCATAATATATTTCCAACATGATCATCACTTCTTTTTTGGTAACCATGTGTGTTTTTGAGTTTGTCTATGGAAGAGCCCCATCCTTTATGGGAAAGGTTCTAAATTAGTGCCAGGTTTTGTTATACCTTTTGAGATTCTAGAGAGGACTAGTCCTTCTTCCTATTGATTAGTTTTTCTACCTATACTATCATGCATCCATGATGTTTTTCATGTTTCTATGTTGAGACAATACATTCTCGATGTGACCCATGTTCTTGATTAGGGTGTCTTACAAGTAGAGGATGAGAAAATTTATTTGGATCCCATCTACATTCTTCAACATCAGAGGTTTACCCTCTGGGATAGATATATAGAGAAGGGAAGGGTCCAATGGGACCTGAGTGGTGAGACTTATTCTACATGGGAGGATGCTTCATGGTTGATATTTTTGTACCCTTATCTTTTTGTAGGCTTCAAGGAGTAATCCTATACCTAGAGGGGGGGATGTAGTGCCTCTAGTGATTTAATTCTATTATGTGATGATTATGATATGAGATATACTCTTGTTTGATATTTTGATTATCTACATGATTAGATGATACGATAACAACACTTAATTTTACTCTTACTAGTATTATAACTGATTAGATGCTAGATTATGTTACTATTCACTATTTTGATCATATATGCATAATGATGATATTGTTGTGACATCATGATATATGGTGTATTTGAAAACAATGGAATTATATATTATGATAATTATATTTTATTCCTTGTGTTATTATGATTTATATGTTATTAAACATTTCAGTTGCCCATTTTCACTAATATATGCTCATATTGTTGTAAATGAATTTTAAATTTTTTTTAATAAGAATTAAATGTTAATTCAAAAGATATGATTTCCAATACTACATTCACATAAGTTATATGCATTATGCTCTTTGTTCTTGTACAAAGTGAGACAAAGTCATAGTTACTCATTCGTGAGGCCCATACGATGGTGCCATTCTCCTTACCTATTTTCTATCATGTATATTATGTGCTTTGGCTATTTATATTATGATTAGAAATACTTGATGTTTTCATGTTTCAGTGAATAGTTACTAGATACATTCTACCTGAGCTATAGGATTTCAGTGTGTCTACATCCCTGACAGTGGCACATGAGATAGTTTCACTGACCTTTCATTACTAAGTTGATATCATTCTGTATGGAAGATGTACCCATGTTTATAATATTATCCCTTTGGTACATGTTGGTAAATTCAGACTTTATGATACATTTTTTGATAGACTAGTGGTGTGTTTGTGCATTAGAGTTCCCACATTTTTTGCGGAAGAGGCTTAATTAAAATGTTGTTTTTAACTAGTTTGGGGATTTAATATTTTATTGTAGGATAATTTTCCTAAATCAAATTCCATTTAATTATAATAGATTTTATTTAATTTGGGAAAGTCAATAGTTCATTGGAATTATTTACATGATTTTTTTGACTCACTTGTAGGCCTTTTGGGAAAAAAGTGCTATTGATTTGACAAAATGAGATATTTTAACTCACATTTCATTTGGGAGTTAGGTGAAGAATTCAAAATTGGCTCCAAATTATTTTGGAATAATTTATACTTTTCCTAGTATTGATTGACTGGGTTGTCATATTTTGTTGGGTAGCAGCGCAATGGAATTGTTTCACAAATACTCTTTTTTGTGTGGTGTTACTTTAGGATTTTGTGAGGGTTTTTTTAATTTTTCATCTTTTTGGGTTTCTCCTCTAGCTACAAGGTAGGGCCTTTATTATTTATTTATTTCTCAATTATTTGATCCATTTATTATTTGTAAATGAATTAGTTCTTGAGAGTTAGTACTCCCTATCATTTGTGTAGCTTCCAGTTACCCGATTGGCTTTCTACAAGAAACTATGGTTTGCATTTTAGGATTTGTAGTGTTGTGCTACCTAATTTTCCATAAGTGCCTCGATTTGAGACTTTATTTCATAAATGTGTTGGGTGCATAAGAACCAGTTTGTTTTTATTTTTTAAGTAGATTTTGAGTTTTAAATTTGGATGTTTTGTGGATGCATCAATTTGCATGCTACTCATTTTTGTTTGTTTCCATGTTTGATGAAAATGTTTTATAGGGTGTTATAGTACCCTAGGTTTGTGATAGTATTATGGAGATGGAATGTATTGAAGAAATTCAAAGAAATTACTATCATGATCTAATTATACCTATTTCATGTCAAAAGTTTATTTTGTACCTTGTTAGTTTTTGCTCACATTTGGGATTTAAGTAATTTTTATGATTTATGAGCATTTGGTGTGATTCCTTGAGATGTTTGAAGGATTTCCTTGGAATCATAACTCTTGGAAAAGTGGCAAATTGAGAAGTTGGTACTTTTTATTTTACTGTCTTCACTCAGTTGTATGCCTTGAGTGCTTGGGAGTGCTTTATCCTCTAATTATTTCCTTCTTATTTATTGAGGCTTATTCCATGCCCATTCTTGGTGTAGACCAAGTAGATAGTGCATTTTATGCTTATTTCCTTGGTATAGACCAAGTGGAAAACCTTGGATTATTCCATCCTTGGTATAGATCAAGTGGATGTTGTCTTTATCTCATGTCCTTGGTGTAGACCAAGTAGAAAACTATTTGTATTGGCCTTGTTCTTAAGGTTGAGCCTTTTGTGGCCTCCTTCTTAGATGTCAAGCATTGGACTAGGTATGTTGAGTAGGCATGGGGAGTAGCTCCTTACACAGACCCTAGCCCCAAAGTAGTTGTAGTGTATGCATCAAGGAGTTTTCTTAGAAAGAAAAAACACAATAAAAAGAGATATACTTAAATATTAACTAAGATAAATTTGGTAGTATGAAAATTATTGATCCTCTAGATATCATGAGAGAGCCATGTGAGATTTAGATGGTATATTTCATTGATCCAATAGAAGTTATAAGTGATATATGATTGAGGTAGATGGTGGATACTATTATTCTCCTTGATGTCATGAGTGATCTATGAGAGAGGTAGATGATACTTGAGCCTCAGATTCTTGTATTGACCTATGAGGCATGGATACTCTCGATGGTTAGTTCACTCATGTCTAGATCCCATAGTAGTGAGTAGTAAATTTATGTACAATGGATACATATTTCTTGGTTACCTTTGGGTATGGTGTCCCATGTTGATTTCTCACCATGGATTATTTCATCTTGTACATATGTGTTGCATTGGACCTCTGTACCATCCTTTGATTGTTTGCATCTTCTTGGTGTGAGTCTTGTCCTTATTTGTGTGTGTGTGTGCCTTCCATATGTTTGTGTCTTGGTTGACATCTCTATGAGAATGGTGGGTGGGCTTGAGGGTTTCACACGATAGGGTGGTGTTGAACTTAACCTCTACTAGGGATTGGTATATAAATAGTCGATACTTTTAGTGAAATATTTCTTGAGCATGATGTGCTCCTTTGTATCCCTTCTTGTCAGTTTAATACTTTATAATTATACTTGTTTTATATTCATAGATCTTTTAGATTTTGATTATGCTCATGATATTGAGTGTGTATGGCCTTCAATCATGCATTATGGTACTCCTTGATGTATATTTGTTCTCATTTTAGCCATGAATTAGAGTTGATAAATTTATTTTTTTAGTTTCAGGTTTCTACAGGAAACCTACACACATGTTCATTTTTTTTGCACATATGTGATTTCTTCTCACACATATGTTCCTATAGCCAATTCTATTCTTGCAACCAAGCTATTTTTGTGCATGTACATGACATAGAATTGCACATTTGTTCTGACTAGTAGTGTTTATCTATTCGTACACATTTGTATAAGTGATTTTTTCCCTTGGATCTATGACAAAACTAATTTCATAGTTGGTTTCCCTATGTTTATGAGATTATTTTCATATATTAACTTTTAATTTATCATTTTGGTATTATGCAGTTACACTTACTTTTTGATTGGGGTTTTAAAATGAAATTGACATTTTTTTGCATTGAGGATGAGTTGTCTCCTTTATTAGCGACCATGGATGTTGGTCCAAGATCATTCTGTGAGGCTCATGGACTGGGTCTAGACTACCACAAGGTGGATTGAATGTGTTATTTCATTCTTTCTATGTGTTTGGGTATCTTGGAACCCTTAGAAGGTTGTTGATGTTGATACCTAAAATTAATTTTATAGTAAATAGCCTTATGGAAAGCTCCATGAATGTGGGACCTTATGCTTTTTCAATGAGAAATATACAAGATTTTATAAGCCAACTCTTCATTTTAGAGAGAAGAGGGAAATAAAATGTTGCTAAAAAATATAGATGGTAGTACACCAAGCTTTTGGAACACTTTAAAATACACAGGTTATTTGAAAAAATGAAATACCAAGGCAACCATTTAGATCAAATGTGCATTAGGAACAGTCACAGATCTATGAATAATTATTTAAGTATGAGACATAAAGAAAAATTATATGATGATAACCACATAACAGAGAATCTTAAGGCATAATCTTCCCAGTAGAAACCAAAATTGCAAATGCTGAAGTTAGGAAAAGGACAAAAAAAAAATGGCTAAAAGCACAGTTGATATATTTCATTGACCCAAATTCCCATTACAATTTTAAGGCTTGCTAGAATATCCTTCCACATAAGAGTGAAGGTCCCAATCATAGTAATCATATATCTTTTACATCACAAATATGTACATATATAATCTGACTAGGAAGTGGTTGCCCAAAAAAGCCAACAAAAAGCAGATTAGATAGTGCACCATGTATTCATTTCTATAAGGCTTAAGAAGCTAAAATATTCATCATTGGCTTAACATTTAAAATCTAGCCCTTGATTCACAAATGAAAATGGACCCTCCTTCATTATGCTCAAGTACCACCCTTTTGAAATTATGGGATCTCAACTACCATATCCTCTGAAAACATAGTAGAAATTTACTAAATTTTTTGCCAGAACTAAAAGAAACAATGAGCTCATAGAATCCAATGTGTGGAAGTGTTTGGTTGCAAAAAAATGAACACACAACAAATGAAAATGAAATAATCCTTCAAAAAAAATATGAAGCTCCAAAAACACCTACAAGAATCCCATGTGTCAAGCTTTGAAAGATATTGGGGCCCACAAACAAAATAATTCCCACTAATGAAAAGAAGAGATAGGAAACACTCAAGTGGGGTTTATTCTTTCAAAGAAAGCCTGTATTCCTCTAAAATCTTGTGAAATTCCCTAGTGTCAAAATGATGCTTGAGCCTACCATCAAAGGAATTGTTGATAACATTCAGAGCACACATGGCACTCACACAGGGGCCTTCCCTAAAAAAAAAAACAATGTCATGAACAAAAAGAACACCGTGTCACCAAATGGAAAAAGTGCGCTACTCCAGAACTAAACTCCATGAAATTATGAACTTTGATTCATAGATCTGGTGAGTCTAGGAGGAATCCTTCCTATAGGATTAGAACTCCTAAAAATTTGACCACACAAACTAGGGCCTTATCCATTAGACACAGAAAAAAGGAGACTCAAAATAAAAAAGGACACAAAAGCTTGTGCAAGCATGCACTTCTTGGAAAATAAAAATCATAACCTACTACTATACAAGTATTTACATATGTAAAAATATTTACATAATTGGAAAAGAAAGCTTGAAATATACCCAACATGCTGGAATGCCACCTGAAGATAGAAATTAAAGAAACTTACCCATATTATAATGTATTCTCCTTGTGGTAAATGGATGAGATTCTCTCTCCCTTTGTGAATCTCATCTTCACACTCAAAGGTGAGTAGGAGTAGTGGTGACTCACAATTTTGGGCAAGATTTATGATGGGACATCCCCTAATTAGTTATGTTATCCACTTTTTCTCTACATAACCATAAAAAATAGAGTCTGATGGCTTTTTTACTGCAGAGGATCTCTCCTTATCTTGTTGTATCTCTTGGTCTGTAGGCATATAAGTTCCTCACTCAAGGCTGATGGATGCAGAAATAAAATTGAATTTGTCTAGAAAGTCATTCTCGATGGTGATTCTCTCTAGGATCCCCTTAAGGCCTAGAGATGTCTATGTAACATAGCTTGGTAGAAAAGGAGGCACCTCTTCCTAAACTATTATCTTTGCTATGTCACCAATAATTTTCTTGATCTCCTCCATATCAACAGAGAAGGGAAGCTCATCAAAAAGTGGGACCAATTCTTCCTCCTATTTTTTGCCTTCCTTGACCCATGCCTACAAAGGATTCATTTGGGAATCTAAACTTACTGATATCCTCTTCAAGCTCCTCCTTTCTTCCTTCTTATTTTTCTCCCTATTCCTCTGAAGCCATCTTATACGATCCATGAGAAAATGAAATCCCATAGTTAGATCCGTTTTTCTTTTTATTAAAAACCAACCACCTAGTCCTCTCATCTCTAATGGAAACCTTCTTTTTAAGGAACTTCTCTTGTTTCATCTTTAGGACATCAACTTGCTATTGCAACATGCCATCTTGATAATAAAACTCCTCTCACTGGGGGTGAGATTATTGGGCCTCCTTAATAGCTTTTATCTCTACCCAAAGATTTAACAAAATGTCCCTACAACTAATATCTTATTGGCTCCCAAAGTCTAGTTGTGGGTGGGAGGGTCATCATGCTAATAAGAAATAATGGGAACCTCCTACAAATGGTAGGCATATGTGGATGAAGGAATGTAGTAGGCATCAATATTTTTCTCATTACTAGGTGTGGAAATGGTGTATGGAGAAAAAAATATCTTCACTCCTAGCCTGATATTGTTGGTATAGAGGTGGAATATATGTATCTTCATGGTAAGGAGGGGAAAAATATTTTTGGCCATAGTATCCCTCCATTTTAATACATAGAGGAATGGGAATTATTTACAAGGGAAAATGAAATGTAAAAATAGGAACTTGACTCATACCATCAGAATATAGTGCAAATATGGCTATAAAGTCATCAGGTTCTTGGAATCTATCTCTTTGAAGGTTGAAAACACTGAAGAAGGCAATTATTCTACAGTTGTGAAAGCTCTGTCCCATTAGGTGTGCTAGAAAAAGAACTATTGATACCTAAAATTTATTTTATGGTAAACAACCTTATAGGAATCTCAAATAATGTGGGACCTTATGCATGTTCATTGAGAAACCTCTAGGATTTTAGAAGACAACACTTCATTTTAGAGAGAAGAGGGAAATAAAGTGTTGCTAAAGAAAATAGATGATGCTATGCCAATATTTTGGAACACTTTTGAATGTATAGGATATTTCACAAAATGAAATACCAAGGAAACCCTTTAGATCAAATGTGGATTAGGAACAATCATAGATCTATGAATAACTATTTAAGAATGAGACATAAAGTGAAAACATATGATGATAACCACATAAAAGAGAATCTTAAAGCATTATCTACCTAGTAGAAACCAAAAATGCAAATGCTGAAGTTAGGAAAAGCACAAAAAATATTCATGAAAGCAATGAATCTTGGAAAAAAAAGGGATAAAAGAATGGTTGATATATTTCATTGACTCAAATACCCATTACAATTTTAAGGATTTATAGAATAGACTTCCACATAAGAGTTTAGGTCACCATCATACTAATTATATATCTTTTACATCACAAAGCTCTACATATATAAGCTATCAAGGAAGTGGTGGCCCAAAAACCCTAATAGAAAGTAGATCAGATAGTGTGCCATGTGTTCACTTCTACAAGTCTTAAGAAGCTAAAATCATCATCATTGGCTTAACACTTGAGAGATAGCCCTTGATTCACAAATGAAAATGGATCCTCCATCATTATGATCAACTACCACCCTTCTTCAATCATGGAAGCTCAATTTTTTTCTACCATCTCCTCTAGAAACATACTGGAGATTTACTAGAAACTGCGCCAAAATTGAAAGAAATAATAAGCTCATGGACCTAGACATATGAAAGTTTTTAGTTTTAATAAGAAGTACAAAAAATATATGAGCGTGAAATCTTCTTTAAAACAAAAGTTGAAGCTCCAAAAACACCTGTGAGAAGCCCACATGTCAAGATTTGAAATATATCAAGGTTCACCAGTGGAAGAATTTTTGCTAGTGAAAATAAGAGACATGTGACACTCAAGAAGGGTTTATACTTTGAAAGAAAGTCTACATTCCTCCAAAATCTCATGAAATGCCCACGTGTCAAGATTAAGATAACACCTAAGCCTACCATCAAAAGAATTGTTGATAACACTTGGAGGACATGGGGTGCTCATACATGGACCATCCCTAAAAGAAAAAGAACTCTATGACCAAAATACATTTTGTGTCAACAGATGGGAAAATTTCACTTCTCTGAAATAAAACTCTACAACATTGTGAATTCTCATGCAATGATCTTATTGTTCTTCTAGTTTGTTTATCTTTGGCTATTGTGTTATGGTTAATAAATTCACATGCATGTATAATGCATACCATTAATTTTAAAAAAATGTTAAGTTCTTATTTGACCCTACATTCTAAGGATTCCTTGGTGGGGCATCATAATACTATTACCTCTACCCTTTTTTGTGGTCAATCTCTAATGTTTTCCTTAGATTTACTTTTTTGTGTGCGTATTTCATTGAGTGTGTTCAATCATTCATATTACTTTTTTACATTTGAGCTTCATTAACTCCTTATATTCTCACACCTTAAGTTTTGGACTAGAGTGATGCATTCAACTTATTGCCTAATTACCAATATGTTAGGAATTTTATCTGCTGAGCATCATTTTTACATGAGATAATGGCTAGGAATTTATGTGAGAAAATTCCCCTCTTGGAGGAGTGATGTGAATCAATCTCAAGGTTCCTTCTGGGTTGGGTCTCAACTTCTTGGATAGCTCAACTGAAGATAAATGCTAATCTGTTCATGAGGAGGCCTTTGCTAGTTCATATCTCAAAAGGGATCTGCAAAACAAACTTTAACAAAACAATACTTCTCTTTTTTAGGATTTTCATATTTTTAAAATGAAAGCAATATTAATCTAATTAATCTACTGTAATTGATTTGTAAAGAAAGTAAGAAGTAGGGTAACAAGAATTTTAAAGAAATTACTAAAAAGAAACTAATGGACATAAACCAATATCACACTACTTTGTGAATTAAAAGATCGAGAAAATGAGGAAACCCACGAAACAGAGATCAGAATAAATCACAATCTTCAACTAGGAAGATGCAATCATCAATAGAAATGAATGTAGATGTATAATAAGACAAAACTCATCAAATCACGAAGCCACCATAGATGTACACACACATGAGACAAGTTTATCTTTAAAGCATCAAAAGAAGAACTTGATAATTCATCACAACAATGCAATATAACACTAGAAAACACCAAACTAAGAATCGTGGATTTAAACCACCACATAATCAATTGGCTCTTTGAAATAAATAAATGAGCAATTCACACATTCATAGATTTTTCAAAGATAGCAGAAGGATCGCACTATGATTGAAGCACCAACTATATGTATTGCATTAATGATAAAATCTAACCTTCATTACATTGAGTTTATACAATTCATAGAGCTATGCTCTTATTTTCCCAGCTAGGGTTTTGGCTGCATGAAACTTCAAAATAATTCTAAACTTAAGATTAAATCTATGAAACTATTTCTAAAACTAAGTTAAACTACCCTTGCATAGAATTAAACCTCGTTCAATACAAAAACTAGAGTAGATCATGCATAAAATGGCTCAAAACATAGCTGGAACTCATGCAAGCCCTCCATAGACCTCCACAATCCTTCCCTTTATCCTTCATCATGGCTTCTAACATGGAATCAACTGAAAGAGGCCCCAAAATCATGCAAAAATGATCCCATAAAGGAGATCTAGTTGACTAAAAAATCAAGTTTGGGATAACTGAAGTCAAATGACGGATGTGCCCAAAAAATCACAGATCCCGATAGTTGCCCCAAAAAAATAAAGTTCCAAAAATGACTAAGTGTTGAGATGAACTTTTCTCAACTTTTAGACTTCGGAATTTTGGAGGCTGAAATGCCAAAAATCAGGGTCTTAAAAAATGGCTAAGTGTGGAAAACTGCTTTCCTTCTATACAAATTTTGGCCAAGTCCAAATTGGATGCTTATTGACTTAGAAGTACTTCTGGGTGAGCCTTTTGAAACCTATCCACAATCTCTTGTACCTCTTTGAAGTCAGCCATTTTGACCCCTTCAAGGAGTCCTTGTTGTCTCTCTTGGAAGGTGACTAATTCCTTTCTGAATCCCTTTATCTCCTCTTCTCGAGACATCATCTTATGAATCTCCTCCTTCTGATAAAACATATTTTGGAGGTCCTCTTTTGTTTTGACTCCTCTGAATATACCCAAGTACTAATTGATGATGAAATTCACAAAATGCATTGTTTTATCATCATCTTCATCATATAATTCTAGGTCCAACCCATCAAAGAACTTATGCATTTCTCCTACAAAAAGTATACTTTTATCTCTCCTTTTATCCATCCTTTTTAGTAATTTTAAAAAATGTTTAAAGCTCCAGTTATATCCCAAATCCACTCCTCAAAATTGTCCAACTCTGACCCCTCATACACTTTGACCAACACTTGGAAGTGTTGCTTCCTTATTAATATGAGGTCATCTAACGCCTTTTTCCATTTGAGGATCTTTTCCTCCACACCATCTTCTTCACTCATAATTTCTACCATGGATATGATTCCTTGAAGAATACCTCAAAAAGGCCTCAAAATCTTCTTGAGAGACACTTGTGCAAATTCCTCAAAATCAGCCTTCTAGTTTGCACATGCTTGAATAAAAGAATTTGGAACATCTATATTTACTTCACCCCTCTTTTCCAAAATGGCCTGTAATGAGGCCTTAGGGTTATTAGGATCAATGGGACTTGCTATCTTAAGAATAAAAATTTTCATTGCCTCATTCTATTCCATCAGTGCATTTATCTTCTCTTCATCTTTATCCATAAAACCTAGATCATCCTTCAATTTGAGAGTAGCCAGGGTTTTAATCCCCTCTCTAGTAGGCTTCCCAGATCCACCTCCTCTAACACATAGTCATCTAGGGTAACTTTAGCTATACTGATATTCATTATAGGGATAGCCACCTAAGCCTTCCATTTATCCACTTGGTCTTGAGTTACATATGATAGTGTCCCTTCTGAGGTGCTAGATCCAGCTTGATGGAATTCTCACCCTAATGCAGCCATATCCATTTCATCATTAGTATACACCCTTGTACTTGGCCCGATCTCCTTAGTGAACCAAGTGGGCTTTGAAAAGGAGTTGAGAGGTTCATAAGGAGCTGCTAGAGTTGAGGTAGTCATAGGGCATTCTATCTCTATTTCCTCATGACTCTCATGCTCTCCTCCTATTTATTGTTCTTCCATCACATTTATCTCTCCCTCCTCATATGCATGTTCCTCATCATTTGTTTTTTCTTCTTCATCAACCTACTTTTATGATCCAACATGTTCTTCTAACAACATCTCACTAGTTGCCTCTATTTCTTTCTCAAGCTCTTGAGGCCCTTGTTCTACTACTTCATTCTGAACAAGTGGTGGAGTAGGGGAAAAAATGGGAGTGGATGAAGGAATTGGTGGAGGTAGTAGAGTTGGCATGGGAATATAAAAAGGTAGAAGTTGTGGAGGCAATGGAGTGGTTTGGACTGGAGGTGGAAGTGGAGTGGTAGGTGGTGTTTGATGCGGAGGAGGGAGTGGAGTTTGATGCACAAGTGGAGGTGGAGGTGGAAATAGGTGTGAAGTTGAAGGAACTTATGCTACTAAATCCTCCTCAAAGGTGACACCTATAGAAGAATCCCTTCCTGACTTTGTGGTTTCCTTCTGGATTTCAACTATAGCTTCATCAACTAGTTTCTGAGAGTCTTGTGGAACTTCCTCTCCTACATTCTCAAGAGGACTAGTGAACTGAGTATGAATAGAATCCAAAGGAAAGGATTGTCTTGCAACTGGATCATGTTTCTCAAATTCTTGGAAACTATGAAGTCCCTCTAAATCTGAGATGTTAAATTCATCATCACCTAGAGCATCTAGATTTATTGGCTCTCCTTGGGATGCTCCTTCAGCATCTTCTTGATCATCTTCCAGTACTCTCCTTTTCAAGGATCCTATAGATCATGTTCTTCTACTAAGGGGGACTTGATCCATATCATCTTCATCCTCCTCTAAGAGTGTATCCATCTAAGTGGGAGTTGAATCTTTCTTCCTCTTATAGACATTCCCTTTAATTACCCCAGTCAGCCTAGGTCTAGTTACCTTGAATTTGGGTGCCTTCTTTGGTGTGCTTGGAAGTTCAAGGCCACTAGAAGAAGGAACATCTGAAGGTTCTATACTTCTATTCATTCTAGTTTTAGGCTTCTTCGAATGAGTAGCTAAGCCATATGTCATAGGGTGCTCATGTTTGTAAACCATTTCTAGATTTTGCAATGCACCCTCCTTATATTGTGGTTTCACCAGTTTCTCTCCTTTCTTCTTCTTCTCCTTAGAAGGCTGATCTAGCTACTGTTTCATTGGTATAGGGTCCATAGGAAATGGATGGGTGACCCAAGCCTTAATCACTTTGATGACATGCCTAGCTTTGAAGTTGATGTCATCATTTTCATCCCTGTCTACTTCCATATTTAGAATGGCCCAAGTATATACTTTAGCCAAATTGTAGATAGGATCTAGGATATCCTCAAAGTTAACTCCCTTCACCTTTGGAGATATCTTTAGAAGTAGAGTGGTCTGTGCTAGCTCCAAACTCATCTGGTAGTAGTCATGGATCCTAACCTCATAGGCATCTAAGCAATTCATCTAATGGTCTTCAATATGGGGCTCATGTACATAATGCTTTCCCATTATGTGACTATATGTACCAATTGGATCAAAATGAGTCGTTAATAAGTTGTATCTTTATAGAGGGAATTCATCCCATTCAAAGGACAAGGACTTATAGATCTTTATATCCAGTACACAATGGAGCCCTATGGAAATTGGGAAGTCCCAACAATGTTTCTTGTTGTGTCGGATATGCTCATGGGCATTAGACAATTGCCTAGCCACCTCCAACATGATCACTCTATTAGATGGGTATCCTAGCAAAATTTTCAGAGCCAGGGTGCATCCCACCACCTAGATATAAGTAAAGTCTTGAATTGAATGTAAAATGCCCCATGGGCCTTCACCTTTGCAGCAACCTCTGTTGAGATTCATTTAGTGTAATCTCCCTCTATAGAGCGTATGATGGAAAATAAAAAGGCATCATTGATGATGTAGAAATCAACGTTGTTGTGTGTGTAGTATTCCTTCCTAACTAGCTATGGTTACATGGTGAATGGCCATGTATTTAGATCTCCCATAACACCAACTTTTGTCAATCCTGGGTACATTGCTCTAGTGGCCAATAGATATACAAAATAGGATGTCATGTAAAAGTGCGGGTCACTTTTCACCCTGATCAGTTGTTCATCCAAGTTGTCACTAAGGATGGTGGCCCAATCAAACCTTTCCTACCTCTCCTTTATTTTTTCAATACGAAAGATCATCCATGGTTCTAGCTGAATAGACTTAGGTAGTCCATACACCTGACTAATCATGGTGATGGTTTCTTGGATGTCCTCCTTCATGTACCCTCTTCGCATATCTATCCTATCCAACTTGTTTTTGGGTAGAGGTTGTATAAGGTACTCATTGTTTACTATGTCTTGAGCTAGTGAAACATCCATATTATAGAACTCCATCCCTTTCTAATGAATAAATTGTAGAACTTGTCAACCCCTTTAGGCAAGTGGAAGACATCCTTAATATTGTCTAGCCTGAGATCAAGAACTACTTTGCCCATGCTATTTTTCACCATTCTTTCATTTGGTACATAGTGGCTTGCCAGAGTGTTGATCAGGTCTGAGGATAGGATGGAAAATGGGTGTGCTACTACATTCACCAAAGAAAAATACACTAATGAAGTGTTATCCTTAGATCTTCCTTTCGGTTGGGCACATTTAACCAGGTAGTCATTCCAACTGATGTTTCCAATGTCAGTATCCATAATCTCCGCATGTAAGTTGCTCACTTTAGAGGGTGCATGATACCCTTTGAAATGATACTAAATAGCTGGTGAGTTAACCTTCTCTACCATTCATGCAAAGAGAATATGACATGAATCAGTAAACATTAAATCACATGAAAGAAAGGACATTCTTAAAAAAAAAAATCCTAAAAAACTAAGCCTCAAAAGGCTCTGAGAAATCAATTTCATCCTCTCAGACTTTCAAGGGTACAAGATCTTCGAAAGGCCAAAAGGGATGAAATGTTGAAAAAAGGGAACCTTCAACCAATGATCAAGCTCAGTAGTTTTGGAGAGGTGCTATTTCAAGCTTCAGCGAGTTGGAGGTAAAGGATCTTTGGAGTGTGAAACCTCTGAAACACCAAAGAGGAATCTTGGCATCTTTTGAAGTGAACTAAGAGATTCAAACTCTAAACCTTTGGACTTTCGATGAATTTGGGGAGCGTGATGTTCGGGGTCCAAAAACCTTGAAACACTAAAGAAAGTGCATTTGGATGAAATTTGAAGGAATAGCCGCGAGAGTTTTGAACTATGAAAGTCTAAAAACTATGATGTGCAGAAGGTGGAAAATGAGGGTTTTAGGTCAGGGCTTGAAAATGAGCCTGACGAAAAGTTTGACCATGAATTTGAGGCTAGGGGGTCGAAGGGTACAACCTTGCAATCCCCAAGGTGGGACTAGACCGACTCAAACAAAACCCTAGCCGCTAAACACACCAAGAAAACCTAGCCAAAAGAAAAGAAAATGAAAGTGAAAAGGAAGCAAAGAAAGAACCAACCTAGAGATAAGCCAAAAGAAAAATGACCACTAGGAAGAAGACCAGAAAGCCAGGGAGTAGAAACAAGCCGAGAAGAAAAAATGCTGAAAAGCTCTGAAAAAATATGATTGCGAGAAACACAAGTGAGGGTAAAATACCGCTTACTTCCTTATATAGGCAGCTAGAGGGGATGATGTTAGCCACCCCTACCATTTGACCTTTTGGCCTTTCAGGGGTCTTGGACCTCTGAACGTTTAAAACATTGACTCTCTTCAGAGAGTCAGATCTTTCAATGTCTAGACATTCGAAAGTCTAAAAAATATGATGGGGTCAGAAATGTGAAAGGCTTACTAACTATCAGACCTTTCGCACTTTAAAACCTCTAAAAGTGTGAAACTATGAAACAATGAAAAAGACAAACAAGACAAGAAACTAAGAAACCAAACCGACAAGAAGACTAACAACCAAGGACAAGCTAGCAAGAGGGGGGCTGCTAGAGACAAAAGGCTACAAAGGGGAGCATGGTTGTGGAACCAAAACATTATCTTTTTCAAGTTTTTGTTCATGTCTTTTCTTTCAAGGTATGCACAAGATAATGAGGGGCCAAAAAGTGGCAATATTAAAAAAAATGTTTTTCATGTACCAAAAAATGCAAAAATTCGTGTTGACTTTTTAGTAGTCCTAGGTCTTAGTACACTTGGCCATGAAAAATTCCTAACCATATTAGATATATATTAGATATCTAGGATACATATAAAATATCAGATATGTTTGGATCAATAATATAAAAATTACTGAAAAATAATATATGCGTATGTGCAAGATCATGGTATTCCAAAAAGTGGTGATGTGAAAAAGAAATCCTGATTGATAGACTCTTTGAAAAATGACTATAACTTTCAAACAATATAGTATTTTTAAAATATGAAATATACATCACATTCTATTCTTCACTTAATACAGTAATAATAAACAATTATTTCAATTTGATGAGGTTTAGACTAAGTTAAGGTGGTCAGACACAAGAGTTTTAATATTGAAGAAAATTTGTAGTTGAAAAATCATAATTAATTATTTACTTGGAAAAAAAATACAAAAAAATATGCATCACATCTAGACATGAGTCTACTACTTTTATCTAGAATCTTATAAAAAAACTATTATCATTTGATTTTGTTTAATGTGGTCAGACATACACCTACTTGTTATCTTTCTAGTCCTGATTGATAGACTTATTGAAAAATAGCTATAACTTTCAAACTGTACAACATTTTTGAAATCCAAAATATGTGTCACATTCTATGATTTTCCTATAACATTTTCCTTCTATGACACAAGATTTTTTATATTCTAAAAAATTTGTAGAAGAAAAATCATAATTAATTATTTACTTGGAAAAAATTTACAAAAAAATATGTGTCACATCCGTACATGTGTCTAATACTTATATCTAGAATCTTGTAAAAAAATATTATCATTTGATTGTGTTTAAGGTGGTCAGTCATACACCTACTTCTTATTTGTTTCCTGAAATTTTCATACTACTACATTGAAATTTAAAATTTTCAGCATATAGAATAATTATTTTTCAAAAAAGGCCTATTATCTTAGAAACTAAATTCAATTTTCTACATATTCTCTTCTTACATATTTTTTATATAATATTTATAACTTGTTGAAATTTTTATGGCAACTTGCTTAAACCTGATTTTTTGAATTTTCATTGCCACTGAAGGGCCTAGTTTGGAATACCATGATCCTGCACATACCCATATATAATAATATATGTAATATAATAATATATACAAATATTAATATAATAATAATAATATATATTATTATTATATATCAATAATATATAATAATATATAATATATTAATAATAATCTATATTAATATTATATTATATCTGCTATGCATATAATATAATATTATATTAATATTTAATGTTAGGATCAAATATCATATCCGTATTGGATACAAATTGAATAACCATTCCCTGTGGGTATTTTATATACTCGAGCATAAAATGGTCATGGGTCAGTTTTACTGATGGATTTTACATTTTAGAATATGATATCTAACTTATTTTTTATATTTGATCTATCAAGTTCATTTTTTTTCTCAAATCGACTATCAGGTATGAAATTTAATGCATATTTCTTCTTTTTAATTATTTATTTGTATTTATTTATTTTTTTTATTGTTTTTTTTTGGTTTAAATTAGGTTTTTTTATTTGGAATTATTTTTTATTTTTTATTTTTTAAACTATCTTAGTTATATAATTTTTAACTTCAACTAGGTATAAGATACAACATTGATAACCCACAACCCACAAACCCACAATTGAGTAACCCATAATTGCCAAATCCTCCACCACCAAACCCTTGACTAGTACAAGGACTAATTTATAAAAAAATGTAGTTGAGGGGCATTAAAACTATTTATCATATAATCCCTTGATTATCCCCAACATTTGACACATTGTAGTTGATAATATTAAATGTAGAAACGCTCACCACCCAACATAATTATGCAATTCAGTGATGAGAAGCCTTAATGGATCACTATGAAGATGGGTTGTCCTATGATGAGGTGAAGAACCTCAAGATATAAAAAGATAACATATTTTTCCTAATTATTAATCCCTGAACTAGACAACCAATGGATCCTAAAAAATAAAGCTTTCCATAAAATCATGTACACGTGATAAAATACGAGATAACTTCTGGGATTGTTGGGGGATGATTTTTGATAAATCACCCAACAAAAATATGGATGTTCCCTTTTCTTTCATCAAATAGCTATATGTTGAGTTTATCTTGCATAAGAATGTGAACTACTTTATCATGAGACCATTCATGGGCATAGGAAAATGTATGTTGTACAATAGACCTGGGGAAAATTGAGTAGTACAAGGCCCATATTTTCCACCTCCTCTCATTAAATTCCCACCTCTAGTACAACCTCCACATATTATTTTAGAGACTTCCTCATAGATTATTATGGATACTGATGATTTGATCCAAATTTTTGTTACTCAAACTACGACACTAGCACATTCACATGGTGATGATCGTGGTGGTGGATCTAGTTGTTTTAGCACATCTTTCTCCAGTCCACGTATTTTTGTCTCCCATACTTGCACTATGTGCAATAATATTTTCTTGGGTCCCCTCCGACAGCTTGTAGAACATCCTATTGACACATTTTATTATGAGGTGCGTGATATGGCTAGTGCATTGGATGAGATGACATGCACTGGAGTACATGTTGGGGAGTCCTTTCATGTCAGAGATAAGGATGTTCATGCATCATTCACTGGGAGTGTAGTAGTAAGACTTAACTTTTAATTTTATAGTGTATTTTATTTTAAATAAATATTTATAGGAGATCAATTATTAAGACTGTACTAATGTTTATTTACAAGCTCTATTAATGTTCAATTTATGTCCAAGGAGGACATGACATAGGTACATGATGCCACACTCTCAACTATTTCATTTGGCCTTGATAACTACATGATATATTTATACATTTAGTAATTTACATTATTTTATTGTATACATGCTTGTCATTAATAAAATTATATATTAATAACTATTATTTTTAATCTCTTTTACTCTTATAGGATACACCTAGTGTGAGGTAGATACAGTTGAAGGGAGGTGCAATGAAACCCACTATCAAGGGAAAGGTAATTGAATGTAAATATGATTGAATTAAGAGCTTAAATAACTTAGAATGATTATGCATATCAGCATAGATTGATAGTTTCAAATATTTTTTGTTTATATGTACAAAGAATTATGGGCTTCATATCCTTGTTGTTTGCATCAACATTGGTAGAATAAGAGATGCCCACACAATTAAGTTTTAATTTTAATTTGTGTTTAGTAAATATGTTCCTATGACCGATAGTTAAAATATAACTCGTATAAATTATATACTTGTGAACATATATAATTTTTGACTTTGGAAATGTTAGTGGCATCCCTTCACAAGCACAAATATATGTTAGAACTCCTAACCATATTAGGAAACATAGAATTTAGGTAATCAAGAATTCAATATTAAAGTTGAATTATAGTTAAATAAATATTAATTTTGATGTTAATTACCTGATTGTGAATCATATAATTTAACTAATCTCAATTTTGGTTTGATTTTTTTTGTTCGGGATCCTTTAGAGCCAAAGAATGCTTTGAGGAGGCTTTATTTTGATGATTCATCATTATTTTAGGATTTCATAGAGACATGTAGTTGTCACTTGTGGACATTTTTTATTTCATACATGGATATTTCACATATATATTTTGTAGAGATTTTGAGATGACATATGCCACATTTTGTAAAACTTTATTCAAGTTGGAATTTATACCATATTTGTATATGGACATACTTACTTTATAGATAATATGATATATAAAAGTTTATTTTTGATATAATTTGTTCCTCATGCACTAGATATATTAATCATGTTTATGAAATCATTACATATTTTTACTTATGTGATTATCATTGTTATTATGTTTCAACAATATTTCATGTGTTTCTCTTCTATATGTTTTATATTTGACAAGTTCTATTGATATTGGTTACCTTGGGATGATTATTAGACATATGCCTATTATTATGAACATGCATTATGAACTCTATTCTATGTGTTTGGATAGTTTTGTATCTATGGTTTTATACATGTATGATATTTTTTACTTACAGAATAAAATAAGAAGGATAAGAATTAGTACTATGGTATCGAAAAACTTTGGTTTCTAGTATTATTGTATGGATAATGGATTTTTGTGAAAGATAAATTCTCATGATGGGTTTAACCCTTCCTTAATCAATATTAGCAATATGAGAACTTGAAGATTTAGTTTTGTACTATTGAGTACCCGACATGTACTTGTGAGACCCTCATATTGTTAAGATATATTTATTGGTGTACTTGATGTTATGCCTTTCATATTAAACCTATGTTATGAGGAATTAAATTTGCATATGAAACCTAGGTTATGAGGATTTAAATCACCATGTCCTTCAACCTCGCCATTTTCATGAAGATTCATATATTACTTTACACTTGTACATGCACTTGAAAATTTTGTTGCATCCTAATTTTTTCAGTGTGAGCATGAACCATCAGTGAAAACGCATATAGTTGGATAGGATTACCCTAGGAATGGTCCCATTTTCCCTCCCAAATCATCCAAATGCTCAATGCCATACCCTATAAATGATTTCCCTTAACTTCCCTAGGTGCATAAAACTATCAAACTTTGACAAGATATTTCTCACAAACCATGACACTTACAAATGATCCATCTAAACCTATAAGGTCACATGAGGCACCTCTACAGTAAAAAATCCAAATTTTTAATACTCAAAGCATTTTTTGTAGTGAATCAATTTTTCTGTTGACCCAAAAATGTTTTATGCTCCATCAAGGAACCCTCGGAACATAGGGTTAAATATGGATTAGATAAATTTTTTTTGAAACTTTGAAATGAAATCATGAACAAGTGCATCCATAACCATAATTAATAAGTAAATATAGAAACATAAAAGGAAGTAAACTGTGATCCTCACATGGTCATGCAAAAGTGGAAGAATAAAATTACTTCCAAGAGTTCCATGACAACCCAAAAATACACTCATAATGGAGTATACGCATTCACAAGACTATGCACAAGGACTCATACAATGTCTAATGAACCACAAGAGGATAAGCCAAAAATAACCCATGGATATACGTAGAGGAGACAAATCCATCCTTAAAATCCATCTAAATAGAGATGTTTATTTCCTTATCAACCATCAAGGAACCCATAACTCCAAAAAATAGGTGAAGGTGATGTGGAGAGAAAGGATACACAAGAAGAAAGAGACATGAGAAACTAGGTGGAGTTGATGAAAGAAGGTGGACACGTCGGTCTATGAAAATTCTAGTTCTCGTACAAATGCCTATCTAATTATTGGTAAAACCATAAGATAGAAAAGTATCAAACAAGAGAGGTGGAGATGTCACTTTATACTGTAAAAATCAATCAACACAAATGTTGAAGGTAGGTGCAGACACCAATCTATAATTTTCTTAGAAAACTAAGAAAATAAAATAAAATTCCTATGTCAAATCCAATGTACAACTAAAATACAACCAGCTCAACACTAGGGAGTATTAGATACACGTGATTGAGATCTTAATCACTCAATTCAATCAATAAATTATAGAAATAAATATGATCTACTAAGCATATCAATATACATAAAAATTGTTGAAAATGAATGCAAGAGATATAATGAGAACATCATGTCAAAATTTGTCACTAAAAGAAGTCCAACACCTATAAACCAGTCCTTAGTAGTAATGTGTAATTCCACCTGATGATGTGGTACCCTCAAGCCCACTCCACCATGATTGTAGAGATAGTCACCCAACCACACACATAAGGTACACACTCAAATAATATCTAACAAACACAACAATCAAATGTAGATCTCAAGGAGAACTACAATTATCCCAATGACAACACATAGATGTAGAAACCATAATGCAGGTACACCATGGTCACTACTCAGACCTAGATAAGATATGGTGACAAGATTAAATAATGGAGTATCATCACATGGCTCATGGAGGCTTGTGTGGCTTCAAGTAGTCCTTTACTCATCAAGGAGGCTCTACTATGCTAGCTCACATCTCTGAAAAGATGACCATTTCTATGCTAGATAAAAATCTTTAGATGGCCATGGTTGTGCTGACTCAATATCCATATATGGACATGACTATACCAGCTCAAGTCCCTCAATAAATAGATGGTGCACATGTGTTAGTTTATCTTTATTATTAAGTTTTTCCACATTTATTATTAATTTTTTTAGTTATTAGAATGAAATTTTCCAAGGGTTACCCCAGGACCTCTTTGTGTCTTATCCCACCTTGGAGAGACACTCAATTCCATTGCTCTACACCAACTAGTCACAATGATAATATAATTCCCAACTAAAAAAACATAAAGCAATAAGGATTTAAAGGTATGTATAATAGGAGATATAGTACACTCAATTGGAATCCACCACATGGCTCATGGAGGTTTGTGTGGCTTCAATTAGTCATTTACTCATCAAAGATGCTCTACTATCCTTTCTCAAATCTCTCAAAAGATGACCATTTCTATGCTATCTCAACATCTATAGATGGCCATGGCTATACTGACATAGTACACTCAATCGGACTCCACCACATGGATTGTGGATTTTTGAGTGGCTTTGAGTAGCCATTTAATAATCAAGGAGGATCTAGTATGATGGCTCACATCTCTCAGCAAATGACCATTTCTATGCTAGCTCAAAATTTGTAGATGGCCATGGCTATGCCGAATCAAAATATGTAGATGGCCATGAATATACCAGATCAAATATCTCAATAGAAAAACATTGTACAAGTGTTATTTTATCTTTATTATTAATATTATCAATTATTATAATGAAATTTTTCAAAGGTTACCCCTAGCACCTCTTTGTGTGCTAGCCCACCTTGGAGAGACACTCCATTCCATTACTCTACACTAACTAGTCACAATGATAATGCAATGACCAACTAAAAAAACATAAAGATTCCAAGCCATGTATAAAAGGAGACATGTAGTACTCTCAATTGGACTCCAATAAGGGTTCCAAGCCATGTATAAATGGATACATAGTATGCTCAATTTGAATTTACCACATGGATTGTGGAGGCTGTGTGGCTTTGAGTAGTCCTTTACCCATCAAGGAGGTGTTGGAAAGTTGACTATATTGTTGTATATGACTAGATATAGTGTTGTCATTATGGCAACAAAGTCATATAGTGTTTTGGAGTTAGTGCACATTATCAGAAGATCAGAATTTGGTTAAGTATAGAAGACTTGATAGTTAACAAAGCACCATTAGATCAGAGTATCAGCGCACATCCATATGACCAAGTTATTGTATGCACCCTTAAAGTTAATATGGTAAGTGTGTATTTATGATAAGTCTAAGAGCACATGATCAGATTTGTTAGTATGACAAAGATACAGACAGTGAATGCCATAATAGAACAGAGTATGCAACCGACCATTGGTAATTTGATTAGCGATGATATTATTGTTTTGTAAAGGCTATGCACCTATTGTAATTAAGTTGTAGACATGTAATTATGTTTGATTGTAAATACGCTTGAGCTAATTCACTTGGAAGCATTGTGTGTAATCGATTATAAGATGACCTAGTTAATTGTTTTGATAAGCGCATATAAATATGAGATGCACCTTTGTAATAAAGTATGGAAGTAGATAGAGAGTCAAGATAAGAAGAGCATAGGTATGCAAAGATAAGTTAGAATGTATTAGAGCTTTTCAAGAGGTCAAAGAATCAACACATCAAAGGAACTGATCAGATAAGCAGTGTCACATCACCAGTTCATCTAGTAGATATAGTGTCTATCTGAGATCAGAAGGTTGCAACCTTCACCACTTGAGTAGTGAGCTCTAAGAAAGTATGTCCCCACCCCTAATAGGGTTATTGTAAAAGACTCCTAACAGGGTCTAACCCTTGACAAGGTCACTATACTAAAAGAATTGTAAAGAACAACTCCTAACAAGGTTACAGATCTTCTAACAAGGATCATAAGACACTAGTGTAGTTCTTAGTGGGTGTCAATTCCCACTGGGGTTTTTACCTATTTGGGTTTCCCTATAATCATATTGGTGTTATATTTTGTGATTGTTTATCTTGTTTACATTGAAGTTTAGTTTAGTACTTAAGCAATCAAGATTAATTTTCAAGAGTAAAGTAAAAAGATCAAATATAGTGAACATTGATTCACCCCCCTTCTCAGTGTTCACATTCCTAACAATTGGTACCAGAGCTTTGGTCCTCAGCAAAGAAAGTTAAGCACTTAAGGAGATCATTGATAAGGGAGAAATGAAACATCTAAAAAGATATCTTGAAGCTTCTCTTGAAGACCTTGACAGATCTGAAAAATAAATTAAAGAACTTAAAGAAAAAGTCAGTGATTCTCAAGAAGTCATCAAAAGACTAAAAAAGGAATTGAAAGATTGCTCAAACAGTGATTTGGGGAAAATGGTCAAAAAGATAAATGAAGAGAACACATCACTAAAAGATTAGATTGAAGAGTTGGATGATAAGCTAACCAAAAATCAAGAAGTTTATGATGAATAGATCAAAGAGAGCCTTCAAATGAATGAAGAATTGAGGAAAGCAAACATGGAAATCTTGGAGCTAAGAAATAGTAAAGAAAAGATAGAATCTGAATTAATTGAAGCAAAGAATCACATTGATAAATTACACATGAGAAAGGATCTGATAAAATGTCAGTTATATGCTCAGAATATTAAAGGAGATACCAGTGGCATTGGATTTAAAGAAGCACAAAATTAGATTGATGACATGTGAGCAAGGATGAGAGCACTAGAAGACACCATAGATGCTAAAGAGACTGGAAATTAGACTAAAGAAAATATTGAACCATCTAAGGATGAGCACAAGCTAGTAGAATGAACTTGTTATGCATGTAACAAGCATGGACATATAACAAGGAATTGTAAAGAGGTAAGATCTTTCAATGATTATTGTTATTCATGCAATAAATTTGGTCATAGAGCTATGAATTGTAGAACAAGTCAGAAGAATAGGACATAGCATAATCAAAATCAACCAAATACAAGAATTTCTCAGAGTATTACATGTCAGATATGTAATTATAATGGTCACTCAGCTAGACAGTGTAAAATGGTAATCCATATCAATGTGCCAAGGAATTTCAGGCCTCTAGTTATTTGTCACTCTTGTAACAAGGCTAGACACATCTCAAATTTATGTAGGTCAAGAACACAAAGTCAGGAAAGCCCTTAAAAGCCAAAAGAGTCAATATTGGATACCGAAGGAGAAGTCAAGTTTGTGAAAGCTTCAGAAAATGTGAGCTTGATTTGGTTAGAGGAAAAGAAGGATAAGGTTGATGAGTATGTATTGGATGCATCCACAATGGACACACCCTTTACATCTAGATGAATGATCCTCAGGGTCATAGGGGGAGATAATTTAGCTCTAGACCCCTACACAGCTGGTATACTCACCCTCAGAGTATGTGCCTTTGGATTTAACCTTTTGGAGATTATGTGATGCTATGTGCAAGAGCACACTACCTAATCAATTGCAAAATGAAATTTGGAAATCCTTAGTCAAATTCTAGTTTATGCGGCAAGCATTAATGGAGGAATTTTCACTTTAAAGTACACAAAGACTTGTGGATCACTCATTGCATTCAAACTAGAATGATTGGAGATCACAGAAGCCCTAGCAGTTGATGGTGGAGTATTGGAGATTGATTCATAAGCCAAAGAGTGTGTTTGATCGGTTACGAAGCCCTAATCCATTGCAATGATTCAAAAGTTCTTGGAAACCTATTTGAAGTGATAAACAAGTAAGTTATGGCTACACCTGTTGTGTTTGATGTTGCAGAGAGGAAAAATATGTTTTCAAGAGGCATCCCTTTAAGTCTACCCTAGATGACTTAAAAGGTGCATTCTCCATAACCCCTATGGGTGTAATGCACATTGAAGACATCCATGCATACATTTACTGTAAGAAGGAACTAGTAGGACTTGATAGGATAAGAACACACATTGAAACTATGATAAAATAGACAAAAACTTCCTAGATGAATTCGTACAATTGGAAAACCATACCATAGTTGAATATGCTATGACATATGAGTTTTATGAGTCTGAATGGATAAATATATTTCTTAGTAGGATTCATGATGACCTATTTTGGATAGGTGAAGTAACAGTGAGAATCATAGGAGACCTCATTCATGAAATGACATGCCTTTCAAGGATAGGCATCATTCTTACAATGGGTAAGGATGTAAGAAAAATAGTTGAACAAGCATGTAAGTCAAGAAGTGATAGGCATGGAATGAAAATTGAGCCTATAGAGGAGAAAGACATCAAATTTATGTCTATGATATTAGGTTATAGGTTCCAACACACTAGCAGGGTGAATACTGTGTCTACGGCTTCTATTCTTGCAGCAATAAGACTTGTCAGAGCTAATGGTGAGTTCAATCTATGTGAGATCTTGCATGCACAATTGATAGACAATATTATAGCCATCAATCATGATAAGACCAAAATATTCAGGTTTGGGTCTTTGATTATCTACATGTACTTCCACATACTTGGAAAGGTCTCAGATTTATATCTAGACAAGAGTCTACCTACAATGCCACAAATATCTCTTAAGGAATCTACTAAGAGTACATTGAAGGACTACATGGAGTTTGAATTGAAGACATTTAGAATTAGAATGCAGATGAGATACAGGATACCATAGAATATTGTTGAGAAATACAAGGACAACATTTGCTTTATGGTAGGAACTGATATAACTTGTATGGAAGAAATTAAACAAGGAATAAAGTGGATCAATCCACTTGGGTATGAAGTTGAGGAACCAATCTTTGAAGCCTATGCACAAGTACTACTATTAGTGCCTAAGGACCCTAATGAACCTAGATGGGGGATTTATGAAAAGAAGACAATAGAAGTTGATGCAGTTCTTAACAGTGCATTAACAAAAAGAAAAGCCTCAAAGATCACATCTGAGATACTTAGAATTCATGGAGTAACTCAGGAAGATCTTGAAAAAGAAAGAGAAACAAAAATTTCTTTGGAGATTGAGAGAGCATCTGCATCAAAAGCTAAAGAAGATGATCCTAAGTTAAAGAAGATCAAGATTGGAAAGATAGGTGATCCAAAGGACAAACAGGGTAAAACAAATGTTATCCCTCATGTGCCCAAGGAAAAAATTGATCTTACATCATCTCCTGAGTATAAGAAAATAACCAAGAGGAAGAAGGAGACAGGTGCAAGCCACCCATCCTCACAGACAACAATAAGTAAGAAAAATACTCAAGCACCTCCAGAGGTAGGTTTCAGACCTAGTCTTCAAGTTTTAAGAACAAGGATTGTTGATGAAGGAAGATTAGATCAGATAGGAAAGTTTTATGAGAAGTATACTAAAATAGACAAATCATAAATTCATGGAATGATTATCAAACATATGCTAAAGTTCAAAAAGACAGTCCTAGAACTGAACATAGTGATTCTGGATAGTGTTTGGAATATCTTGGAATCCCTAAAGAAATGAGCTATTGAAGAAGATCTTAGAATAAGGGAAAAGATTCTAGATGAAATTATACCAGTGTGTTCCTTAGATGAGAAAATACTATTGCTAGATCTGGTGAAGACACATCTAAGAACAAAGCTAAGAACACTTCACATAATGGACAAAAACTTTGAGTTGTCAGCCAAAGAGATAGAGAAAGCCTTTGAAATTTTTTTCTTGAGCAGGCACATGTATCCACCCATAGTGCCCAGAACACAACTGCCCTCCAAGGAAGCCAAGGTAGCAAAGACCACAAATGTATCCGTGATAGGTCCTCAGGGCTTAGTGCCTACATTTGCAACACATACAAAGGTAGTAAAGTCTGCACCCATGACTAAAACACATAAGGATAATACAATCTTCATTGATAATGTAGAGATAACCATGATAGTCATATATAGAGACCCAGATAAGTTTGAGAAAGCTTTTTTGAGCACACAAGAAGTTGAAACTCTATGCGGTGACAATTTGCCCAAGTTACAAGAAGAAGTACTAATAGAAGATCTAACTGGTAAAGAAGGAAAAAAGATAGAAAAATAAGAAGAAAAGGTTGAAGAGGAGAAATGAGAAGAGATAAAAGGAAGTGAACCAATAGATGAGCCATCTATTGAGATGCCAATTAGAGTAAAGAAATAAGTGATGGATAGCACTCCTATCACTCCATTACCCTTAGCATCATTGTTGTCAAGTCTAACACCTGACACCACTATTTTGGACTCTTGGGGAGAAGAAGACCTAATCGAGATCGGTGTCTTAGCTATGGAAAAAGAAAAAGAGAAATAGGTAATGAGGAACCCTTTGTTTGTTGAATCATTCAAAATTTTGAACAACCTATTACCTTCGGAAAATAAAGTGTCTAAGGTCCATACAATTGATGATGTTAGCACCATCCTTACACCCTTCAAGACTAACTTCTCTAGATTGGAAGAATCTGCATCTCATGTAGAAGAAGAGAAATACATGAAAAAGAGATTGATTAAACAGGTTAGCAACTTTGGACTTGACCTAAGTTCATTAAAGGTTGGTCAAGCATCTTTGAAGGAGTTTTCTACAAAGGGAAGGAAGATCATTGTAGATTTCTTGAATCAAGATAAGCTAATTGTTGATCACTACAAGAGAATTCAAGAGTCAGAAGAAATGATTGACAATATAAGGAAATCAATAGAAGACCCATGTATTGATGTGAACATGTGCAAAAATTTATACCAGGGGTAGATAGACAAGATAGAAAAGGATGAGAAAGAGATGTCTACGATAAGGGCAAGGCAGAAACAGCTTAGGAATGCTCTTGCACCTTCTCTAGATATGCCAAATCAGAACATCAAGGAGGTCGATGCCACTATGGTGATATATGATCAAGGTCTAAGTATAGACTTGTAGAAGATGGAGAAGCTACAATATGCCTTATGTGCCCATCTATAGACTATTAATGCACTGATTGCATTTTGGAAACAAGAGATCCAGAACTTGCAAATTGCATATCCAGATGTACTTTCATTGTAAGTACTTGTAGTTACATTTTTGGAGTATCTTTGTCATTAATGTCAAAGGGGGAGTATTTTATAGAATATGGAGTCTTAAATATATGTAAAGAAGATGTATAGTAAAAAATATAAGGGAGATATAAGTTAGAGTATGTTAAAGAGTTTTTGTATAAGGGTACAGTTAGTAACTTTACCATATTCCTTTGTTGCCATTAATGAAAAAGGTGGAGATTGTTAGCAAGTTGACTATACTGTTGTATATGACTAGATATAGTGTTTTCATTATGGAAAAAAATTCATATAGTGTTTTGGAGTCAGTGCACATTATCAAAATATCAGAATTTGGTTAAGTATAGAAGACTGGACAGTTAACAGAGCACCAGTAGATCAAAGCATCAACACACGTGCATATGACCGAGTTATTGTATGCACCCTTGAAGTTAAGATGGTAAGTGTGTATTCATGCTAAGTCTAAGAACGCATGATCAGATGTGTTAGTATGATGAAGATACAAATAGTTGAAGTAGCACAGACAGTGAATGCCAGAACAAAATAGAGTATGCAGCTGACTGTTGGTAATTTAATTAGCGATGATATTATTGTTTTTTAAAGGATATGAACCTATTGTAATTGAGTTGTAGACATGTAATTATGTTTGTTTGTAAACATGCTTGAGCCACTTCACTTGGAAGTGTTGTGTGTAATCGGTTATAGGCTGACCTAGTTAATTGTTTTGATAAGCGCATATAAATATAAGATGTTCCTTTGTAATAAAGTATGGAAGTAGATAGAGAGTCAAGATAAGAAGAGAAGAGGTATGTGAAGAGAAGTTAGAATGTATTATATCTTTGCAAGAGGTCAAAGCATTAGTGCATCAAAGGAACTAATCAGTCAAGCAATGTCATAGCACTAGTTCATCCAGCAGATATAGTGTGTATCTAAGATTAGAAGGTTGCAACCTTCACCACTTGAGCAGTGGGCTCTAGGACAATGTGTCCCCACACCTAACATGGTTATTGTAAAAGAATCCTAATAGGGTTTGACCCTTGACAAGGTCACTGTACTGAAAACATTGTAAAGAACAACTCCTAATAGGGTTGCAGATCTTCTAACAGGGATCACAACACACTAGTGTTGTTCTTAGTGGGTGTCAATTCCCACTAGGGTTTTTACCTATTTGGGTTTGCCCATAATCATATTGGTGTTATGTGTTGTGATTTTTTATCTTGTTTACATTGAAGTTTATTTCTGTACCTAAGCAATCAAGATTAAGTTTCAAGAGTAAAGTAAAAAGATCAAATATAGTGAACACTGATTCACCCCCCTTCTCTTAGTGTTCCCATTCCTAATAGGAGGCTCTACTATGCTAGCTCATATATATCAAAATATGACCATTTCTATGCTAGCTCAACATTTATAGATGGCCATGGCTGTGTTGACTCAATATCTATAGATGGCCATGAATATACAGGTTCAAGTCTCTCAATAGATAGATGTTGTACAAGTGTTAGTGTATCTTTATGATTAAAATTTTCCACATTTATTATTAATTTTATCAATTATTAAAATGAAATTTTCCAAGGATTAGCCTAGGAAATATTTTCTTCCTAGCCTACCTTAGATTGAAACTCCATTCCACTACTCTACACTAGCTAGCCACAATGATAATGTAATTCACAACAAAGAAATAAAGTAATAAGGATTTCAAGCTATGCATAAAAGTAGACATATTACATTCATATGGTGGAAGAAGTCCACCACCTATAAACCATTCCCTAGTAGTGATGTGAAATGTCACCCAGCCATGTGGTACCCTTGATCGCACCCCATAATTCTTGTAGATATAGTCACCCAACCACACACATAAGGTACACACTCAAGGAATAGCTAACATACACACAAATCAAATGTAGAGCTCAAGGAGAAGTACAATGATCCTAATCCAAACAAACATATGTAGAAAGCATAATACAAGTTGACCAAGGTTATTACTTAGACCTAGATAAGTTATGGTAACAAGACTAAAGAATGGAGTGTCATCACATAGATCATGGAGGCTTTTGTGGCTTTTAATAGTCCTTTACTCATCAAGGAGGATCAACTATGCTAGCTCACATATCTTGAAAGATGATCATTTCTATGCCTACTCAACATTTGCAAATAGCCATGGCTATGCTGACTCAACATCCATAGATGGCCATGACTATACCGACTCAAGTATCTCAATAGATAAATGTTCTTAAAGTGTTAGTTTAAATCTTTAATATTAAGTTTTTCCATATTTATTATTAATTTTAAATTAGTTATTATAATGAGCTTTTCCAAGGGTTACCCTAGGACATATTTGTGTCCTATCTCACCTTGAGAGACACTCCATTCCACTACTCTCCACCAACTAGTCACAGTGATAATACACTTACCAACTAAAAAAAGCATAAATAAATAAGGATTCCAAGCCACATATAAAAGGTTTTAGAGTAATTATATTTTACACTTATTAATTAGATCACTTCGGTTTAATTAATTAAGTTATTTATTACTCTATTTACTTAAGCTATCTCTTAGGTGCATTATAATTAATATCTTTATTCATTATAATGTGCAACCTAGCTTTTCTTCCCTTTAGGGTTTCGTCCACCTTTTAAGGTCAAACTTGTAATTATTGTCTTACACTCTCTGAATACATTTTTCACTCTCTCATTTTGAGCACAAAAGGTTTTCAACTTTTTCCATCTTTTGCTTCATTCTTTGTAAGAGGTATCTTGCATAGAGATTGGTCTTAGAAGTTGAATCTCTATTTCTTAGTTTCTACATGGTATCAGAGCCATTCTGCTGCTGCTTGTTCGAGTTCTTTTGAAGCTGCGGATCAAGCATTTTTATTTTTATTTTTTATTGGATCTGGTGGGTCTCATTTTTTTTGGAGCACTTTGGGAAAAAATTGACCTCACGATTATGTTTAGAAGGCCCAAAAACCCTTATTTTCATAGAAAACACAACTAATTTGACCTCTGGGGCATCTGGGAGAAATTTTGTGGCCTTTTAGGGCCTTGCGGGCATGAAAATCAAGGAAAAAAATCTTTTTTGTGTTAAAAAAAAATGTCCAAAATTTAATGCCTCCCATTAGATTTTGAATGCGCCACCGGTGCTCTACGAATGCACCATCTGGGTGCCACTCCCAGCCCGCGCGCCACCCTTTGGCCACCACGCCGCCGCCAGGCCCGCGCGCCACCCTTCAGCCACTGCCATGTTGCTCGAATGCCACCCGACTGCCACCTCCACTGGGGCCACCACCCACCAGCCACCTCTGCTTAGCCGAACATCCCGTGACAGCCATACAGCTGTCAAAATATTTGTCGGGACTAGTTTTTTCCAGGGAGCTTGTATTTTGGGGCTACCTGTGTTTTTTTGGTCCTATAGGGCTCATACAGACTTGAAATTTGACATATCATATATCGTCGGAAAGGTCTTTCCAAGCCCGTCACTCTCATGCAAGCTTCATTTCTTGATTTTTTTGTTTGATTAGTTTTTTTGTGTCAAATTGGAGGCTTCACTTTTTCCTCTCTACATTTGGAAATTAGGTTTTTTTCCTTTTTTTTTTGTGCTTACATACTTATTTGAAGTGTATGGGAGATAGTATAATATTTTGTGGGGCGGTGAAAATTCTCTTTCTATCAATTATTTCAAAGAGACCCTTCTACTTCTATCTACTTTGTCTCAATGTTGAACTCTTCTATCACCTACCTTACACCTCACAACTAGCACACTTAGAAAGGACAGATGACCAGATTGCTTATGGAAAAAGGGTTATGGTCATGCCTGGATGAGGCTTAGCTAGTTCTACAAAGGCCTTATGAGGCTCTTACACAGAGAAATAGGATGGATGAGGCAATGGGCCTCATTTCACTAAATATTTTAGATGGGTTGTTGTTCCACCTAGATGGTTTGACCACACCCAGGGCTATGTGGAACACAATTTCCACCTTGTTTGGCATAATGAATCAATTCAAGGTTCTCCTGATAGATGTAGAGTTCACCTCCTTGGTACCTGAATCATTCACCAGCATTGAGGACTTCTTGATGAATTTCAAGTCTCTTCATTCTATTTTATAGGTTACTGGAAAGATGAATTCAGATGATGAGTGTTTTTTTCTGATACTCTCAAAGCTTCGTGACCCTTATCAGATTTTCAATTCTACCTTCTACTCCACTATGGATGTACTAGGTGCACGACATGTTATGCCCTCTTTTGAGACTTTCTATGATAGGTTGACCTCTGAGTAGTCCAAGCTCAATCAAATGGATTCACTTACAGGTTCACAATCATAGGCATTGCTTGCCAAAACACCTCAGGATACACAGAAGTAAAAGCTAAAAAAGATATCTGATTCCTCTTCTCAACACTCTACTGGCCCACCATCTTCTTCTAAGAAGGAGAAATAGAAGACTAAGAGCCCTACATGTTCCTATTGTCAGAAGGGGCCTCATGATGAGTCACATTGTTTTCAGAAGAGATTTGATGGCTATGAGAAATAGACTGCAGATTTGCAAGCTCTTCTTTAGAAGAGCACTGTTTCCTCTCCATCCTCTTCTACCTCACAGGGGTCTACTTTTGAGTCTTCTACCTCATCTTCGACATCTAGACAAGATTTTGGATAGGGTCATGCATTACGGGCTTCCATTGCATCCCATTCATAGGTCCCTTGGATACAAGATTCAGGTGCTTCTCACCATATGGCATCTTCTTCAAAGATCTTCTCTTCTTTTGAGGCTTCTCCTATTCCTCACATTCTCACGGGGAATAACACTATTATGATAGTTTGCAGGAAAGGTTCTATAGGAATTTAGGATGGCACATTCAATGATGTATTGTATGTTCCATCTCTGTCTGCAAACCTTCTCTTGATTTATTAGATTACACTTAGTGGGTCAGGGAAGATAGTTGAGTTCATGACAGTTTCTGTCTTCATCCGAGTAGTGTGATAGGAGACATTGTTTCTATAGGGGCAGTTGATCATTCCACTTGTCTCTACACCTTCTCACACTTTTGTCCACCATCTCCATTATCAGAGCACTGCTCTCCTCTTATGCAAGAGCATCATATCTGGTAGGTAGGTCACTTGAACCTTTGTGTTGTTCTTGAGACCACTTCTATGACTGCCTCATCACATCTTGTTGAGGTTTCCTCTCTTCAGCAGGACTCTTTTTCAGCACTGCCAGACCCTCCAACTCCATTCATCTAGCCACCAGGTGCAATTGTTGAGGATTCTATAGAGGAAATTCATCTCCTCTCTCTTGATAGTGTCAGCGCACCTATCATACCACCTACATTTGGGATTCCCTTTCAAGATACTCATGTCTACTCCTTTGAGCATCAACTCAGCCTTCTAGTGACACCTCATCTTTCAAGGTTACCTCTTCATTGTTCACTACCTTTCACTCATTTGTATTGGAGTCATGGTGGTTTGTTCATTGATCCAGGGGTTCTTTCATTTCAGGGGGGCTTTGGAGCCTTGACCCTCTCTCATAGGGGGGGTTGGTACAATGTATTGTACTTATGGCTTTGAGAGAGTCTCTTGAAGTCATTTTTTTTCCTTTGCTTGTTTTTATATCTCTTTTTGGAGAGGAGTTTTTCCCACTAGGTTTTCTCCTTTGTCTCCAGTTTATAGAGATTTCCTTGTATTGGGTACCTAATCAGGCCTTGTTGCTGGGACCCATTTCTTGCTCTCATAGCTATACTAGGTTAGCTTAACCCCTGAGCTTCGATTAAGGGGGGGTGTTAGAGTACTTATATTTTACACTTATTAATTAGATCACTTCGGTTTAATTAATTAAATTATTTATTACTTTGTTTACTTAAGCTATCTCTTAGGTGCATTATAATTAATATCTTTATTAATTACAATGTGCAACCTAGCTTTTCTTCCCTTTAGGGTTTCGTTCACCTTTTAAGGTCAAACTTGTAATTATTATTTTGCACTCTCTGAATACATTTTCTACTCTCTCATTTTGAGCACAGAAGGGTTTCAGCTTTTTCCATCTTTTGCTTCGTTATTTGTAACAGGTATCTTGCATGCAGATTGGTCTTGGAAGTTGAATCTATATTTCTCAGTTTCTACAAAAGGAGATAGTACACTCAATTGGACTTGCCAAGAGCTTGGGTCATTTAGACCTTGACATAGGAGAATATCTCAACTACATGCCCAAATGGGGTCTCAACACCGCACATCAACATAACACATGGTCTCACACACATATGGTGAATTATGAACAATGAAAATAATGACTATCAATAGAATCCAAAATAAAAGGTATAGCTCACTCATGAACCAAGAGTAGGGATTTTGCATGATCTTGATTACATAGACACAACTCATGATGCTAGGAGCATGGTCACACTACCAACTCTCAAGAACCACTAGAAGTCATGAAACAAGATAAAAGAGGCTAAAACAATGTAACACAACATAAGAATGAAAAAAACTCAAGTGTCTTGAAAATTGAAGAAATGACCATGAATCCTAACGAGAATGAAATTTCATATAATAATTATGTCATTCCATAAAATAATATGTTCTTGGAATGTAGAAATTCCAACATTCATGAAATCCACATCGAGACCATATCTAGGTCTATGGCCAAACTACCATTAGAGCCATGGAAAATCTCAAAAATTGAAAAATGAAAAATAAAAAATCTAAAAATACCATGTCGCCTCTAATTTTCCCATGTAGGGTAGGAAATTGTTGGTATAAAACACTTCTTAAAAGGGTCAACCACAAAACCTTAAAAATTACACAAAATCAAAACCTAACTAAACCATTAGAGATATTAAGAAAGAGTATATAAAAAAATGATTGTTGGACTAACCGCCAACATCTCCCTTCGGGATTCATCATATGTTTTAACAACCTCCTATGTTCTATAAGTCTAGTGGTTGTATCAGGCATTAACAGGTTGATCTTTTGGTGCAACAAAAACTACTACTTGTAACAAGTGGTATCAGAGCTTGGTCATAGGTTTGAATCCCCTCGGGTGACGTTGAGGGGGAGATTGTTGGACTAACCGCCAATGTCTCCCTTCAGGATTCGTGACATGGTTTAACAGCCTCCTGTGTTCTATAAGTCTAGTGGTTGTATCGGGCATTAAAAAGTCGATCTTTTGGTGCAACAGAAACTACTACTTGTAACAATGATAAATAATAAAAACACGCCCTCAATATGGTTCCAATGTCTTTCTTTCTTCTCCTAAATATGATTTTTCTCTCTTTGTGATAAAGTGCACCTATAGTGAAAACAAAATGATCATGAGAATACTTGAAAACATGGTTAGCCAAGATGTGAGAAATGAAACCAATTTATAGAATTGGGAGTGATATTTCAAAATTAGTAATGAATGTGAAAATTGGAAATGACATAATTGTGATAAATTATAACATGATTGAATTATAATTTGGTATGCATAAATTAAGGGCAATTAGGAAGCCAAATTAGTGGGAAAGGGAAATGGAAGGTGTAAGGAATTTGGAAGCTAAATTATAGGAGGTGTAAGTACAATTAGGGCATAAAGCACAATTAGGGGGAGTGAAGGCTATATTTAAGGGATACAATCCCATTTGGAAAATTGGGGAATTATCTAATATTTAAAATCAAATAACCCCTAATATTAGGAAATTAGGAAAAAGGGGAATTTATAAATTTCCAAATTCATAAAAAATTAGCCAATTAATTAATATGAAATTAATTAATCACAAAATAATGAGAGAGGGATAAATAAATAAGATTTATTTATTAAGGCTCGGAACTTAGTGATAAAATTAATGGTTATTTTACCCCTAAAGAGGAAATCTTGATTGATTGATGAGAGTAACATGAGAAGATTAAAGGGATCACCATCAAGCATTGATTAGGGAAAATTGATTAGGACATGGTGCCAATTAGTGATAAACATTAGTAATTAATTAAATAATTTATAATATTTAATTAATGAAGAATCACACAATATCAATGAAAAATAAAGATCACTATTGAGACATAGAGGAATAATTAGAAAATAGGAAAAATAAAGTTTCAATCACAATGCAAAAAATGTTAAAAAGTGGCACCACATGTGTTAACCATTTTTTAGCATCTATATTTCCCCCCTCTTTGAGACAATGCAATTAAAAGTGTTGTTTCAAATAAATAAATAAAAACTATTTTATAAATTGGCTCAATAATGAAAGGATATAAGGATGAACCCTTAAAAAATTAACTAAAAAATAAAGAGGTCAATTTGTTGACAACGATGACTCGATTCTACATAAATAGACAAATAAAAAATTGGAGTTCAAATGCAAAAGTTATGAAGCTTAGAGTGAGAAAAAAAATGCGACCAATACAAAAGCACAAACTTCCAAAATCATTCAAGTACCAAAAGGGTATAAAAGGGATTGGAGAGGGAAAATGAGCTCATTTTAACTCTCTCATTTGGAAAATATAGAGCTCTAGAGAAAGGAAGTTGGTGAAGATTCTAGTACATAAATATAGTGGTGAGCGCATGCAGAGATACAAATGATCAGAGGGTCTAGAGCTAGAGGTATATACTTTATATTCCTCTTGTAATTACACATTGCTTTTATGCTTTTCCATGCATTTTAAATCATTTTTAGAGTCAAACTAGGATTTGTAGGTCAAAGCTACATAGCTAGGTGTGCATGTTGCATAGTTAGGAAAGATTCTATGTAGTTAGGAGGTTTTCTATATAGTTTGGAATTTGGTTGTGGAGTTGGGAAGCACACTGCACAATTGGTCAAATAACTACTTAGTTGGTCAAAATGATGTGCATTTAGTCAAAATTTTGTATAGTCAGTCAAGGTATTACATAGTTGGTAGTGAAAACTTACTTAAACCTCCATTCAAAAGTCAAAATAGGTCAAAACTAATATTCAGGTACATAGTAGGTCAAATTAGTCAAAATTGGTCAATAAAACAACATATAGCAGATCAATGACATAGTGTACCCTATTATACATAGGTTTATCTTCTCCCTTTATAAACATGCAAGAGTAGGATAACTTGCATGGGATTATATCACTAGTTAAGAATTAATGAGTGTGACATACTATTGGATCTAGGTTTGCATCATATTACTTACATACTTAAGACTAGGATAAATAGTGGATTGATTATGATATTGATAGAGCGATGCCACTTAGAAATGATTTCATTTAATTTGCTAATAGGAGAGGTGACTATCACTTTGAAGGATGTTTGGTGTATTCATAGGATTTCGTCAATCGAGAGCTTGCAGTGTATGAGATGATAATAGGGAGAGTGACTTTGAGTAGGTTATTTGATTGTAATGACACTACATTAAACATTAGAGATTATGAGATCAAATGGGAGACTCTAGAAGGACAACATGAGATTCTAGTGGTTGCGATCAATGTGGTTATTACAGGATTTCTAGTGTTAGACATGTGATGATAGAGATTCTTGATAGGATGGGTGAGAGTTATGAAGCATATGATTATGGATGGTATGGTATTTGAATGGGGACGATGTATGCTTTCTATGGCATATTATCACTTGCATTAGGTATCATATAGAGACAAATTATATATTAGCAGCAATATCATTTTGTTGTAGGTTTGGGCATTTGAGAACATAGTGGCCTTTTGTCCTATAGTAGATAGACAAGCAATACCAAATTTTACATATGTATATTATTACACCAACTCACTCATGTAGGGGCCACTGGGATACACTTGATATTGGAGACATGAGATTGACACACTGAGGGACTTTACTTCGAGACCATAGAGGGATTTCCCCAATTGGGAAGATGACAAGGATCACATTCCTTATTGTTGTCAATAGAGATACTTGATTATATAGCCTATAATCAAGCATGTGCTTATAGAGCTCTAGTTTGAAGAGATGGTACATAAATAGTTTAGGAAGAGACGTGATGTTATGACATGTATGACACTAGTTTCTCACTCAAGAGGCAAGGTGGGGACATGGTGTCTAAGAATTAAAACACATGCATCATATTTAGATTTTGTAGATGCAAGGATTACACCAAAATATGACAAGAGGTTTTTTGAGAATAGGTTGATATAATTTATAGATCTAGATATTCTAGTTCTTAAAGTGACACCACAATGATAAAGGACAAAGGGTAAGATTGCTGACAGACAGGGAGAAAAGGTAGAAAAGAGGGAGAGGATAGTACTGAGGGTGTGATAGAGGATGGGGATGAGGATGATGAGGGTGAAAAGACTGTTTCTATCAATAATGATGATGATGTAAATGGAGGTAGTGATGATTCTATATATATGCATGTAGATGGGGAAATATACCCTCCACTAGAGGAAGTCTAGATGTTACAGGATTCTAAGGAGATATAGATGTAGGATATAGCTATAGGTAATGAAGTTAAGGACATACCATATGATATCTCTTTGAGGGTAGCAATCTAATTTCAGAGGAAACATAATGTATATCTAATGAGATAGACAATAGTACTTTAGGCTAAGAGGCTAGTAGAGAGGGAAGCCTAAGACTTAGAGAAAGAAACACTAATAGAATAATTGGACAAATGAACATTAGAGAGGGACACATTTATAGCCTCTCAAGATATAAATTTGTCTAGAGTGTAGAGAGTAGAGCAGGATGCTTAGGGATTCATTAGAAATATTATAGATGTCAACATATCAGATATAGTAGTGATTCTCTGAGATACTAATGAGAAGATGAGGTATTGTTTATTCATGTATGAGAGAGATGTTTTACTAGAGTAGCATGAATTAAGGTTTAGGGATTCATCTAGAAATAACAACAAGACACACTCCCAAAGGACACACAATAGTGGGGGAGTGTTAGCACTAATGATATGGTAGATAGGACCATAGATAGGAGGGGATACATCCTCCAAATAGGATAGAGAACAAGAGGTTGAGAGAGAACATGATGAATCTCTATATAAACATTTTTTTTGTAGACATACTTCATAGATTATGTTGAGTCTGTGAGCCTTACTTTATGCATACATCCTAATTTTGTACTGTGATAATTTTTATGGTATGGGCATATGAGATACAATGAAATGACCTATCATATAAATACTTTAGTTTTACATATGATGATACTTATGCAATGTCATTATTTTATATGTACAATGGATTTATTGTATATCATGGATGAACATGTTTATGCAATGGATTTATTCAATAATATGTATGACTAACATAAATGATGAGATATTTTTTTGTATTTTTTTTCTTTGTATGCTATGGATATACAAATATGATATGCTTGTACCTTAACAATTATTGAATGCAAGATATACTTGTTTGTGTGTGCCAGAGTACTAGACCAAGATGACTACAATGGTTGACATAAGAAGTGTTACTAGGAAGTAGAAATCAGATAGATAAAAGATAGCGATGATGAAAATTTCTTTCATAAGTGTACTTTTATGTAGAGATATTTATTTAATATGGAAAAATAGATGTGTTGCGCCATGGCATAGAAAGATAGAGAAATAATACAATCCCCTTGTATATAAAAAACATTGTAGACAAGAAATGGTTTTATCCATCCTCAAGAAAAATAGTATGTTAATAGTCAAGGTATGTGCACTGACAGTCACAAAGAGAATCTGTCTATCATAGACACCCAAAACATACTTGCCCAAGAATTTCATGAGAGAATAAAAAAATAGAAGAAAGAAAAAAAGGACCATGGACCATGGACCATCCCAACCACTCTCATCACTCAATGATATCCTTTGGTAGTATTGGAAAATGATCGAAGATAAATCAGTAAAAGATGAGACTAAATAGACCAAGTGAGAAACAACCATTATGATCTTATTGTCACTACTTAGTGCATGTTTGTGTTTGATAGGATGATCATGATAGTGTTTGGTTTAAGGAATGAAATATCCTATTTAAGACAGATACTATCCGGTTCCAAGTATACAACACCTTGTATAGGAAAAAATGATGATTGATGAAGGAATGACAACAATGATGATGTTTGATTGACTAGTAGAACAAATGACTAGACAAGGTCAATTAGTTTGATCATCAAAATGTTTTGATTGATTGTCTATTGATACATGATTTTGTTAAGTGCTTTGTTTATTACTCTTCAATCTGCATCTTATGTAATATTTGTCTTGCACAAGAGGAATGATCTATGGATGAAAAAAATATTATGTACATGTTTATTGTTGATTTTGATGATTTTTTTATTTTTGAAATATGTGATTTTTTGCACTCTCTTCAAGGCATTTTTTAATTTTTAGTATTTTTTTATAGACTTTTTATAATTTTTAGGAATTTTTCAAGATCATATTCACATTTTAGGGACTTTTTAAAGATTGTATTTGATTTTTAGTGGTTTTTTTCTAGACCGTATTCTCTTTTAGAGATTTTTCAGGATCACATTTGATTTTTAGAGATTTTTTAGGATCATATTTTATTTTTAGATATTTTTTAAGGATACTGAGAGATTTTTTAATCTCTTTTTTAGGACATTAATATATATATATATATATATATATATATATATATATATATATATATATATATATATATATATATATATATATATATATATATATATATATATATATATATGTTAGAGTAATCATACTTTATGCTTATTAATTAAATCACTTTGGTTTAATTAATTAAGTCATTTATTACTCTATTTACTTAAGCTATCTTTTAGGTGCATTATAATTAATATATTTATTAATTATAATGTGCAACCTAGCTTTATTTTTTGCTTTATACCTTTAGGGTTTTGGTATCCTTTTATAAGGATTCCCTCTTTGTATTTCATTAATTCATTTATTGGATCATAATAGAGATAATCTTGGAATATAATTGCTCTTTGCATGTCCATAAGATGTCTCTGGCTTTTTGGCCTCCATAGATTTTTCTTGCTTCTGTTCTTTGCTTCTTCCATGTGACAGGGTTATGCATGCAGGTGTTCTTGGGAGATTAGTTTTTCACCTAATCTAACATGGTATCAGAGCCATCTTGCTGCTCGCTGTTCGTGTTTTGTTGAAGTGTTTCAGAAGCAGGAGGTTTTCAAGGGTTTCAGAAGTTTTTTTTGTGGATCTGGGGGGGAGCCAAAATTTGGCTCACCTTGGGCAAAAATGAACACCACCATTGTGTCCGGAAGGCCCAAGAACCCCTAAATCCATATAAAACTTGTCCATTTTGGACACAGTGGCATCAGAGGCAAAAAAATTTTGCATACCAGGGCTGTACGGCCTTGGCACACACTCCGAGGTGGGTACAGTC